>JAWWES010000094.1:64538951-64580486 GCA_035583135.1 Lophotriccus pileatus
TTTCTTTCTTTCTTTCTTTCTTTCTTTCTTTCTTTCTTTCTTTCTTTCTTTCTTTCTTTCTCTCTCTCTTTCTCTCTTTCTTCTTTCTTTCTTTCTTCTTTTCTTTTCTTTCTTTCTTCTCTCTTTATCTTTCACTCTTCCTTTCCGTCTTTCTCTATCGTTCTCTATCTTTCTACCTTCTTTCAAGCAAAGATTTTTTCCCAACAAATTATGCAAGATTTATTTAGACAGCCACTACCTAAATCAGAACTAAAATTCTGGTAAAAGAGTAATGATTAAATCTTTGAAGCTTAAATGAATGAAATTATATTGTCCAGTATGTCTAATGGTAGATTTATGCCTCAGCTATTTGATTTATGATGTCACATAATCTTGAAAAAATAAAACTCCAGCACATTTCATCTGGGTTTGGATATCTTTTTATTTCCTAAAAAAAAAAAAAACAAAACCAACCAACCAAAAAAAAAAACACCAACTTTAAAATCATCATAACTCAGTAATTCTAAATTGAACTCTTTATTTGAAGACTACTAATGGTTTTTAATCTTGTTAATATTTTGAAATATTAAAACTAGCATTTCAAAACAGAAAACTTATGTACCTTTTTTATTATTAGTAGTATGAATTAGTATAAGTTTTTTAATGTGGACTAAATTATAGGGTTTTATGGAAAAGGTACTTTTGGAAATGAAACATAATCATGAAGTTCAAGCTTAGATTCAGACTTGAATGTTTTTTTGAAGGTCTGAATGTTTTTTGAAAGATTCAAAAAACTTGTTAGTTGCTGACCTGCCCCTCCTATACATTCCTCTGGCCAACTCTGACCACATAAAGAAATTTAACTGGAAAGACAACCATTTAGAAAAGTTTTCTCATAATTGTAAACATAGCATTTTTAGCTTAGTTAAATGGACACTGTAAATTTAGTTCAAGATTAATATGTATGTTTAATACTGGCTATTTTCTGTAATTTAGCTATATCTACTCTATCTTTCTCTCATCCATAAAATTTCAGATATATACTCTAGCGGAAATTAAACCAGGGCTATCAAAATGATCAGAACTAGTTAAGGAGATGTGATTTTTCTGTTTCAAAGTGATGTATAAATAGGGCATGGGGCAGAAAAGTGGAAAAAAGTTAGGTTTTTTTCCCTCGTTTTTATGTATTTCTAAACTTTCCTAACCATACATTAAATGTGTCATTCAACCTACTAGATATGAAGTGTTAAATATCTCCATATGATATCTTAAATGGAAATAACAAAATATTCCAAAATTGTAATTGGATATGAGGAAGTGAAATAGATTGTAAACCTGAACTTAAACTGATTTTTCAATTTCAGTGTCCCATTATGCAGAAACATAAAACACAACAACAACAAAAAAAAAGGAGATCAGATTCTTCATTAAAAAACTGAGAACCAAATTACTCACTCTGGAATCACAGTCTCTAAAGGGGGAGGGTTGCAGACAATTTGAGGGTTTCATATGAGTAGAAGCTATGCCTCTCTTTTCCTTTTAAATAGGTGGAAGGGAAGGCTTGGTACTTTTTTTTATTTCTATACATCTTCATGATTTTGGAGAAAGGGTGGTGTTCTGTGATCTAAGGTGGAATTTATCTAGACAAGGAAACACCTCTTTTTTTAGATACTCAGCTTTTCTTTCATGTTTTCCCCCTTTAATGTTAAATGGGTCACAGGGCTTGCAACCTACCCACCTTTCAAAACTATCCGTGCTTCCTTCTGTTGTCTGAGATAACCAGCAGTGATTAGAATTGCTTGATATTTCAGGCAGAGGCGTGGGGTGGAAATGCTCCAGCTTATTGGTAAGCAAAGTAGGCAATGCTGGTCTCACAGGTAGCAGGAAGATGAGTGGTTTAGCATCAGACATTATATACTTGGAAGAAATAAAAAAAATCAGGAAAAATATAAATAAAAAAGAGTGCAAAGTTTTATTGTCAAGCGCGGCTGTCACTTCATGAAACCAGAGTCATATATAAGATATATGTGACATACTAATAGGAAGTAATTTACCCAAGGATGTTTCTGTGCCTTGAAGTGCCTTCAACATTTCTGCTTTGAAAACTTTGCAAGTGTGTATGCATCAGAGCAGTTACCAAGGTGCTGAAGTTCCCAATTTGTGCACAATGTGACTTTTATAATGCTATTAAACTCATCTCATGGAAAGCGGTGTGCACAAAACAATGATACATGAGATCTCAAGGAGGCTGCTGAATGGGGGAGAAGACTGGAGTGAGGAGAAAGCTTTTATAAAGTCACTTTGAGAATGCCCCTCTGCTCCAGAAACCTTCTGTTTATTCACGCTGGAAATTGTCTCCTGCACTTTGGGCTGAGATTCATGCATGTGCTGGTTTTGTCTGGGGTAGATTTAGTTTTATTCACGGTATCTGCTATGAGGCTGTGTTTTGGACTTCTTGCTGAAACACCGATGATAATACAGAGCTGATGCTGTTGCTGGGCAGTGCTTGCACTGAGCCGACCAGTTTTCTGCTTCTCACCCCACCCCACCCTGAGGAGCCTGGGGGTGCACAAGAGGATGGGAGGGGACACAGCTGAGACAACTGACCTCAGCATTCAAAGCTGAGGGAAGAAGAAGATGGGCGATGGGGGGGGGGAGTTTGGAGTGATGGTATTTGTCTTCCCAAGTCACTGTTACGTCTGATGGAGTCCTGCTTTCCTGGGGATGGCTGAGCACCTGCCTGCTGGTGGGAAGTGCTGGATTAATTCCTGGCTTTGCTTTGCTCGTGTGCGTAGCTTTTGTTTTACTCATCTTCATCTCAACCCCTGAGTCTTCTCACTTTTTCTCTTCCATTCCCTCCCCATCCCACCGAGGCAGGGCAGTAAGTGAGCGGCTGCAAGGGGCTGAGCTTCTGTCCGTATTTAAACCATGACAGTGCTGCCTGCATGTCTCATGCCCTCTGTATAATAAATTATATGCATCTGCTTTTTCTTGCTGAAGTAAATTCAGTATTGTACTCATCTATTTATCTCTAGCATGGGACAGAGACAGCCTAAGATTCCCTCCTGTCCCATGGGGTCTAACTTGAAGTGATGGCCTCGGACCAGGACATAGGATTTGTAACTGTACTGGTCATGCAATCATCAATAACATCTCAGCATTTTCCACCTGAAATGTAGCTCTTTTCTCTCTTACCCATGCTCCTGCCCTACCCACATGCCCTGATCTTTTGTCATCTGTCTCTTTTCTGCATTCTAACTGTAAATTCAGGAGAATTTTTGTCACCTGTGTGAGCAGGAGGAGACTCATGGTGCCCAGTTCTGGATATGCGGTTTTTAAGGAGTTTATTGGAACACAACTTTACAGTTGAAAATGCCCTCCATCCTTCTTCTTGTGTGCTGGGACAGTTCTGAACATTCTTTTTGTCCCATTCCTTTTGCCCCATGGGAGGTGAACTGAGGACATCAAATTAATTTTTTATTGAAAAGTCATGAGATGATGATGGACCTGGGGAGAGAGATTTCGCTGTATGGCAGGCAAATCTAAATCTGTGATTTTCCTTTGTTCATTCATAAAATAACAATAAAAAACTCCTTTAGAACAAATAATAAACATGTTGCTTCAAAATGAAATTCCCTGAAGGAAAAAAAATTGAGCGAGGTGAAGGTCAGTCTAAATATTTTGCTATACTAAGTTCAGAGCATTCCATTCACAGTAAAACTATATATGACTTTTTAAATGCACTAAACCAATGTGTTTTTTAAGATATTTTGAAATTTTAAAAGAAATATCCCATGTGGAAGGTTTTACCACAGTATGTTTTGTCACCATCATTATGTTTCTTTTGTTTTCCTCCTCACATGAAATTTGCTAGAAAACAAAACATTTTTAGGCATTTTGAAGGATGTAATTTTCCTCACCAGGCAGGCACTCTGACAACATTGCTTTGAACAGTTTTAAATGGCAGGGACCTTGGCTCCAATATGCTCTGCACAGTTTAAGGCATCTAAACTAGAAATGCAGGTTCTTTGGGCTTCTGTTGTCACTGGAGAGAGAGAGAAAGAGACACCTCCAAAAAGCACTTGAGAACCTCCAGATCTGATTCTTCTGTCTCTGCTGTTCATACTGGCAGAAATTAAGCTGAAGTATTACAGGCTTCATTTTCAACACATGAATCCAACAGGTCTGGTAATCACGTGGAGCTTACGTGAACTTGACAACCACCACTGTTTTTGGGGAGCTTTTTGAAGACTAAACAAAGGTTCATCTGTACAAGATCCCAGACTATTCCATCAGAATGGTCCTTTTCTTCATGAAGATTTAGGCTTAGTCAGAAACTTAAACATGTTGTATATACTCAGGCTTGGATTTGATAGCTAGGCACAAGTAGGACCCAATACAGCTGGGTTTCAGTGTAGGAATACCTGTTTAGTTAGGAAAAGGAACAAGCCTGGCTCTGTCCTCTTGCTCCACTGGTCTTCATAGCTGATGTAGCTCTGCAGCAAATAAATGGTCTTACATCACAGCAAGGAGAAAGCAGTGGAAGAAGATAAGCCGTGATAACTTAGGACCTACTCCTGAGATGGCCCAATTAATACATTTCCTTCTGTCCGTGCCTCCTTCTTCCTAAAGACACAGCTTGAGTCTTTGTCTGGGGTAATAATGTGAAAATATCTATATGTGAGTTTGTGCTCCTGTTTCTCTCCCCTCCCCTTCAATTTTTTTTTAATGGTATTCAGGGAGAGTTATACTTTTATTTTTCAAATTACATTAAGGAATTGTATTAAATATAGGATTTGAGACTTGGCAAAACAACCAGCACATTGTACTCCTATGGAGACAAAAGGTGACTGAACAGTTTAGCCAGCTGACATACAGGCAAAAGTAATGCTCCACGGTAAGAGGATTGCAGGCTCTATTGTTGGGCCCACAACAGGAACCAACTTATTGCAACATTAATTTCCCATCTCACATGGAAGTTATTTAAGGGAGAACACTAACAAGCAAGCAGTGCCCACAGTTTAATCCTGTTGTCACCCTGATGGGTTTAGATTTGCTGCTGGGTTGTAGAGGTGGAATGAGGCTGCTTTGTTATTATTTCGACTGCATTTGGTGGGGGAAAAAAACAACCCCAGGATTAGGAAAACATGGCTTCTGCTACCTTTAGATAGTCAGGAACTGCTGTTCTGTTAGTGTAGGTATAAGACGACTAAAATTATATCTTAGTGATGCAGGAATTCTTCACTTAGGAATGATAGAAATATTTTTAACTGTAATTAAGACTTGTGAAATGTCTCTTTTTTTGGCTACATCTGTTCTTATGACTTCATTTCTCATTCGCCTTTTTTAATTTGTATAGCAGCAGTCACAGCAGAACGCAGGGCCAAGTGTAGTAGTTAAGGCATGTTTCCTACTCTCTGCATCTTGGAAATATTTGTAGAAGTTCACCTATAGTTGTACATTTTTTCTGTAAGCCCAAGGTGTGACATTACTTGGTTTTGCAGTTATAGGCAATGACTTCACTGACTTGGAACAAAAACAGCAATCTCCAGTAGATTAGCCATTCAGATATTTAGTTCTCCAGATTTGGACTAAGCATCAGAGCTCTAGTGATCCTTTGCAGCACAAAGCTGTTTAACCTTACATGGAAAGAAAGGCAGTCACAGCTTTGGATCACCAAGCATGCATACTTTAGGTTCAGTTTATCCAAATCTTTAGATGATGTTGATGGTCGTAATTCCCCTAAAGTCAGAAAGTGTCATAGTGATTTACATAAATAAGACAACTAGACCTGCAGCTTTTATGGCTTTCTTGAAAGAGGTTGCTTCTTTTCAAGATATTCACAGCCAGATTGAGCAACAGAGGAGGAAACCAAGAGTTCTCACTGTTTGTGCTGAAATCACAAATCTAGGCCATTTACAGGTAGTCACTGTTTCTTAGGCTTAGCACAAAACCAAAAACTCACAAATCTCTTGGGACGAAAATTGCCTCTTTTTTATTTTTTTTTAATGCTTGTTATTTTGTTTGAGGTTTTTTTGGGTGGTTCATTTTTTTTTTCCCAATTTGCTGAAACCCATACTTGCAAGTGTACACTCAACATTTTTATCTTAATTATACTTAAGGAAAAAAACACAACAAAACAAAACCACTCCCTGCCATTTAAATTGCCCATGAACAGTGTTTGCTTATTTTTTTATCCAGTTTTAATTGAAAATATATTTTTGCTTACAGGCAACTGGCTTTTTTCCTTGATGCACATACAAATGCTGTCTTCCTTTCCTCTTTATTTGACTGCATCAGTCTAGCATTCTGAACAGCACCATGGCTTTTCCTAATGTTCCTCATTATATCATTTAGTCATGTATATGTTTTTTTTCTCATGAATGTGTATTATATTTTTTGCTGCTCAATACTTTATTCCATACAGATGGAACATATTCAAGGGCCTGTCAGTCTGACAGCCTTTCTCAGTCTTCTTCAAAAATAATCTCTTTAAATATTTCTTGATCCAGATCTCTGCCTTATGCTCTTTGGAGCAAGGAATATATCAGATTTTTAAGTACAAAGAGTTCCTTTCCACAATTAGTAAAACATTTTCAAGGGTAGAAATCTGATACACAGTTCTCAAAAAAGGCAAAAATATGCAAAATATCAGCCAGTCCTCTTTGCATAATTCTGGTGCCAACATAAAGGTTTTATACTCCCCAAATACCTTCCTTCAAACAGATTTGAGGCACGTCTATTGAAAGTGTCTGCTTGCACCATTTTAAGTCGTGTGTGAGGTCCCCAGTTTCCTCTTATAGCTTGTTCCTGAACTTTAGCAGCCATCATCTTCCAGCCCAACTCTGGAATCTTTGATCAGAAATTACTGCAGATCCCTGCTCAGTGGCTCATTTGCATTAATATAACTATAGCTATTTAAAAATTATGAATTTGGGATTCATTTCACCTAATTTTAGTTAACTGCAGGGTAAGTGTCTACATACGAGCTGGTTTTCTGATCTCTAGTTGCTAAAATTGTGGGACTCCACAGAGGGATTCCTCTGATTAAATGCTATGCCTACTTCAGGCAGAGCTTGATTACTCTCTAGAATACACTGGCTCTCCCTGGAAAAGGATCCTGAGCACTGGGTTCACTTTGCAGGACAGAAGGCACCTGGATGCTATTTGTCAGCTCAGCATGGATCCCTCGGATCATCATGTCAATCCATGCAAGTGAGCTGAGCCCTAACATGCAGAAATTTCTGAGCTGTCTTGATTCCCTCAAATCATCAAGGAGAGAGAGCAGGGAGGAATTTATTTTGTGAGGTGGGTTTTGCTCACCCTCCACTATGCAGGAAAATTACACACCTAAAGTTTAAGTCAGCTGGAGTGTTCTGCTGTGAAACTCACCCTTGGTTACACGTGGGGGATGAGGTCAATCTTTTAATAGTGGTTTTAAAGAAACACATCCTTTTGTTATACCCCAGAAGTGAATCTTAATCTGCTTTGGCTTGGAAGGTTATTTCTGCCCTTGATTTGTAGAGGAGTCCAGGGCAGTTGCCTACTTACTTATTTCAGTGTTTCTTTACCTGAGCAGGGATAATAATCTCACAGGGGCTTTATTATTTATTAGTAACACTGATACAGCACTGATTATATACAGACATATTTAGTATCGCATTATGTTAGATGCTGTAAAAATAAATCAAATTATACAATTTCTATTCCACAGAATTTGCAGCCTGAAAGAAAATATGTAACAAAAGTGTCTTAATAAAGATATGAGGTTGGTAAGGATGAACATAATTAATCATACAAAATCCATAGCCCATCAGGAGTAGCAATTATAAGTCATTACCTGATATTTTTCAGTGCTTTTACATGTTTGGATGAAAATCTCTAGACAGGCTAATGCCTGTGTAAGTGAATCATATAGGGGATGAGTACTTATAAGCAGACTTGCTATATTTGGTAGAATAAATGTTTGTGTTATGCCAAAAAAAAAAAAAACAAAAACCCACAAAAAATGGAAAAAAACCCTCAAACTTATTTGCTTTGAAATGTTTGGAAAAGAATTCAGTTTATATTTAGTAATATTCATTGTTGTGGAAATTAATTTCTCCACATTTAATGGGCAACAGTTCATCAACAAGACTGAACCTATTTTGATTTTTTTTTTACTTAAAATGTAGTTTTTGCAATGCTTATAATAAGATTGGTCTAGTGGATTTGTTTGGAGAAAAAATATACCATGACAGGAGAATCAGATTAGCTGCATAGGAGAGGAAATACATGTTGTACTGGAGCAAACAAGCCAAAAAACACCCAGAAGTCTAGAGCAATTTAACACACAACCTTCTCTCTAGAACACTGTCATGCTGCCATGCACTAGGTACTAAGGCACCCATGCTAGCAGTGCAGTTATCCTAGACAGCATCCACAGCTATCAGAGAGCAGCAGTCTCATACTGAGATTATTTTCAGCATAGCTGAATCTCAGCCCAGATATATGATGATAAAAGGACTTGACTTTGTACATCAGAAGCTGGGGTAGCTGAGTTAATTGGACAATATAGTGTAATTTACTAATTTAGATGTATATATATGTACTCACCTATGCAGGATCGTGGCACAAAGTTGCAACACAAGTAATTCTTATAGACCCAGCAGCTGTTTAAGAATAGGTTCATATTGAAGACTTAGCAGGTTCATACTAACATGCTGTCCTAACTTTTGTAGGATCATCTGCTCTGTGTAAACTTCAGTTTGTATGTGATAGTCCTTAAGTGAGGTATGCAGATAAATGAAAAACATATATGATTGATAAGGGGAACAAAACAGGATATGTGACAAGGAAAGGTTGAGAAACTTGGGATTGTTCAGCCTGGAATAGAAAAGGCATCAGAGTGACCTAATTGTGGCCTTCCAGTACCTAAAGGGACCCTACAAGAAAGGTGGAGAGGAACTTTCTATAATGGCATATAGTAACAAAACCAGGAGGAATGGCTTCAAACTGAAAGAGAAGAGGTTTAGTTTGTATGTTAGGATAAAACTCTTTACTGTGGGGTTGGAGAGGCACCAGAACAGGTTGCCCAGAGAAGGTGTGGGTGCCCCAGCCCTGGGAGTGGTCAAGGACAGGTTGGATGGGAGTTGGAGCAACGTGGTCCAGTGGAAGGCTGGAATAAGATGACCTTTAAGGTCCATTCCAACCCAAGCCATTCCTTAATTTTGTGATTCTGTGATTCCACATACAAAGCACAGCCTTACTTTTTCAGTCAGGATTGCTGACCAGCTTCTCTCTTCCTGCTGCACAAAGATGCAGCTGCTTCTCCTCCTGGCTCCCTGTGCAAAGACAACCGCACAACTGCCAACAGAATGCACACTTGCTGAAATTAAATAACACCTTTTTTTTTTACACTGCCTTGTATTAGTACAACCAGACATGCTGAGTTCATATGCCAATCCTGCTTTATAGAGCATAAAATAATAGGCAAAAGAGATTTATTTCACTGATGTCTATTTTCTACTCTTTGGGCTTCTCCGAATTACTCATTCAAACAGGATGAGGACTGTTGATTGCTTGATCATATTTTAGATGTTAGGAACATCCTATAGGTTCCTATAGCTGCATGCTGACAGTGGAGTGATGTCCTTAGAGCTACAGAGATGGAGGTATCTACCTGTCCATGGGATAAGTCCCACCTGAATTTCTGTTCAATCTCTATGCAGTATGTGATGGGTGATAAAGTCAATGACTGAAGAGGTTTATATTTGTTTAATTATCATAATTGAATAAATACAGCGGTCAACTAAAGCCCTTCAAGAGCTGATAAAGGCTACTGCTTTATTATCTTTCCTGGTGTGAATTCCCTGGTATTTAATAAGAGATATTACTAGGATTTCATTTTTCAGTGCTTCCTTCTTGTGTTTGGGCCAGCAATTTCTTTAAATGTATAGAAACTTGATGGGTTTTGTTGCTTCTACCCCTCTGGGATTTTTTTTTTTTTAATAGGCTAATAGATTCAAAACCTACTTGTTCAGAGATTGAAAATCTAACTTTAATGGGTTTTGACCATAGGGACTTAATTTCCCTAGAAAATTTTTGAAAAATTTCTATTTTCAGCTATTTCTCTAAGTTGTCTACAAATATAAGAATAGTTTGAAGTCTAAAAATCATGATATTATTTTCTTAACTTGTGTATTATAGGTATTCTTCTCTCCTGCCCCTAAGAGTATTGCCTTCTTTACTTATTAAAAATGAACCATTTAAATAGGCAAAACAGGGACTGAGTAGTGCCTCAGTGTTGCCTATCATAATGGAAATCCTCTCTTGGTTGTTCTTTAGGTATCATACTGTATCTAATAAATAGTAGTGACAAACTGCAAACACCATGGAAAGTTGCATTGATTATAATATTAATTCAAGAGCAAACAAGACGGATTTTTTCCTTTAATTCAGGGGGAACAAAACACAGCATAGAAATTGAACATAAACAGAGTTGGGATCTGCAATTCATTTTTCTTGTTTACTAGGAAATTGGGCCTAGTTAAGTTTCAAAAATGCTAATGAAGAAATAAATTAGGTAGCAATTTTCCAAGGCAATATCTCATTGGATTTGTATTTGTTTACTTTTATCTATATTTATCCTTGTTAACCCCTTTTTCCCCAGCTACTGAATTTCATTCACTTTGTTTTTTTCTTCTTTCTGTATTTGAATATTTGTTTGGTATGATTTGATTTATGTTTCCAAGAAATTAATAGCCAAACTTTATAGAAAAGAAAGAGGAGAGTGGAGGAAATAACCCACTTTCAGGGTCCTGTACTCTGTTCTTGACTCACTGTCAACTGAATAACACGTCACTCATATTGGATTTCCAAAAAGCTCTTGACATTTGACTAGCTGTATTCACACTAAAGTTAACGGTAGTTCATTGAAGCCAGTGAGATCAGACTTAGGCCAGCAGTAATCACATTTGAAAATTCCATCCTTAATCCCCAATAATTTCTCTTGACCTTTGTGAGATGCTTCTCTGGAAGGCAGCTTTGACTGTAATGAAACTTAAAAACAAGAGGCAAATTCAGATGTTTTTTTCTCAGGGTTAAACTATATACTTGTAAATTTAAATACAACTCTCCTGTAGTATGTTTGTTTTTTTTTTTTTTTTGTTTTTGTGGGTTTTTGCTTTTGGTTTTTTTTTTTTTTTTTTTTTTTTTTTTTAATGAGAACTATATTCACCATCATAAGAAAATGTTTAAGAGTAAATTATTTTGTGACATTAAAGGTGTATGGCTCAGTGTAATATCATTGCACTGTAATTCCCTTAAGTTTTGCTCTTGGCAACATACTTAGCACATGGGCATCAGTCTGGGCAGAGAAAAGACAATGCACTTGCATTAGAAAATTCATCTGCAATGCAATTCCATTCCGTTCCACAGGATTGTCACCATTAAGAAGTCAATTTTCAAACCCCATATAGTGACTTTGAGAATGGCACTCTAGGACCTGCTGATATAAAGCCTATCATTATCAGGTCAATCATTTCCCAAAGCAGTGACAGATATTCAACATTATTTTCAGAGATAAATGAATAGTCTTCATTGCAGCTCCTCTCCTTGTTGGCAATTTCAGTAAAGAGGCCAAGAGGTGAATAGCCTGCAGAACTGGCTCTCTTTTTTTCATGCCTGGGGTTGACTTTTTTAAGTTAAAGACCTTTTGGAGAAAGTTTGCCCTCTCATAGCCTTTTTTGCAAAAAGTGGCCATGTATGTGAATTTCGAGCAACCAGCAACACCCATTGCTAAAGGGCAGGAGCTAACCAGGGAAAGGTCATTCCAATTCACAAAGGGCTTTGATATTTCAGAATAGCTGACTTTGTTATGAACTGAAGGAGAACCTCACATTTCAAATTCTTTGTGTAAAAGAAAAAATGTCATGGTCCTCAGGAAACCCACCAGAAGAGCCATCCTGAAGGTATGAATACTGGAAGCTCTTGGGAGGGTGGCTGTACAGAGGCTCCACAAGTTTTCTGTTTCTCTTATCTTACACATTAAAATGGGAAACCACTTTTGATAAGTAGCAAGATGAGGAGGGGCCAAGGTATTTAGGAACAGAAGATCCAACAGCTTCCGAATTTTCTGTATTCCCTTCCAAATAAAGAGTCACAGTGGGATCCCAGCAATCCCCATAGCCAACTAATGGAGAAAATGGGAAGAGATACTGACCAGACAACTTTTTTTTTTTAAATGAAATCCAGGCTTAGATTCCAACACAACCCTGTCAGAATTCAACAGCTGTCATAAAATATTTATATTTTATGAATCGTCACCTCCTGAGGAATATCATTCCTCGGGAAGATTCCACTAAGCAATAATGAGTATGAAGCACTTCTAGATGTTAGGGAGGGTTTTTCTGTTGCGTTATTTTTTTAATTTTTTTCCCCAAAATGTATTGCTATTCTATGTTATCTGCCTATACATAAATTTAGGGGGCACAGACCTAGCTTTAACAATACTATTCATGCTTATTCTTTCTTTAGTTTGTTTTTCACAATAACTTACTAACATATACTTGTATTACAATATTCCTTCAATGTCAAATATAAGGTACATTCAGAAAATGTTTTTCTTTTCCTTTTCAGAATTGTGTCTCTATTCAGAATGAGTGTGTCTCCCTTCTATGGTAGAGTTACAACTGGGAATAGATAGAAATTTTTTAAAAAATAAGACTTCATACAGGTTTCTTCAACAGTTTAGACTTCTAAGACATGGAAAAAAGAAAAATACACCTACATGAGAAAGCATGGGTTTTAGTTGTTATTATATTTCTGTTTAGATTGTTGTCTCTTGCATGTTCATCATTCCACACATCAAGTAGTGTTTTAAATAGAAATTTATTTCACTTTTTGCAAAAATTCATTCCTTTGAAATGAAACAGGTCAATATAAGTTTCACGTGTAAACTGCATTCATTTCTTGTCTGAAACCTCCCATGGAGACCTCTTTGTATCTGCCATATTCCTCTGACAAAGTCCAGACAGTCACAAATTGAGGATGGCTTTTTTTTTTTATTCTCTGCTGAGGTTTTCCCCTACCAGCCCATGCTTCCTGCCTTCATTTCTATGTTCTCTAAATTCTTGCATCAAGACCTCATTCCTTAAAAGAAGAAGCCTGTTTCCTGCTAAGCACCTCTTTAACAAGTCTCGTTCTAAATAAACATCATCCATCACATAACTGTGTGATTTATACTTTTCATCTAGAAAGGTGTGCTGATCCAGGCACCAAATGCAGACTAAGCTCCCTTAGGGAATGAATTCATCCTTATGAAGCTTCCTCTTCAAACTCCATTTCTCATTAGAATGAGTGTTTCCTTTTTTCTCCTTCATTTTCTCCCACATTTTACTGTCTCCCCTCTTCCTCCCATGCATCAAGTAGTTTTACATTACTCTTCCTACATAAAAAAAAAAAAAAATGTTTTATTGCAGGCAACCTTTCAATTAAATTTCTAAGTAAAATGACTGTATTAGGCAAAAGTTTGTGTAGTAGCCAATAAAATGTCAGATAATATCGAACACAGGCTTGGACTAACTTTGCAACCCAATAAGTTATTATGTGCAAATGTTACAGCTTGATTTTGAAGAGAATACACATGTATGATGAAGCCATTTTATGACTAAGCTGAGTGATTGATTACAGCATTCTGATCCATCTCGACAAGATAAACTCAGATAAAAGAATCTGATGATATTTAAAACTTGACAATTTATTATCCAAAGACTCCTGAAAAAATGATTTTATAATTCCCTTCATTTAAGTGGGGTTTTTTTGAAAGTAATAAAACATATTTTTCAGAGTAACTGACTATGATCAGAAGAAACTCTTTTTGCTCGCTAGTGGTAAATTCTGCTAAGAAATAAAAATGAGATGAGACAAAACAAACATTACTGTTCATCCTAGCTGTTTCTTGAAGCTGTTTTATGAAAGCTAGTCAAATGGGAACTTGTTTTTCTGTTAAAGTTTTAAGCTTTTTATTATGTTTAAAATCTTGTTATGTGCTGAAGGGAAATACAGTGAATACATGAAGTCAAGAATTCATTATTAATAAAATTGAAATCATAATCTGGTGAAGCCAGACAGTTTAGATTTATTTATTACAGAAAAAGAAAATAAAGTATATTTTTTAATAAGAAAAAACTCTCAGTAATACAGCAAATCAGTTATAGCTGTCACACACACAGTAGTACCTATCCCCTTCATAAGCATTATGGTCCCTCTTGCACTGTCCATCTGGATCCTACACCACCAATCTTCCTCAAGCAAGGGAACACTGGACCAGGTCATCAATACTCCAAGTTCACAAATGGGAAAAATATGATATTAATTTGTTTCTTCATTATTCCTCCTTTTTGGGGGAACTGGCATGGACTACTTTTTTGGTTTCTAACATCCTTATATACCTTGCTCTTTTTTCTTTGTTTGTATCTTCATATTACATCCCAGTTTACTATACATAGTGTGTTTTCTGCATGTTAGATATTTGGTCTTTGATGTCTTTGTTGTCATTAAACCTGATTTTACTCAGCTCCAAGTTTCATTTCTTTCACCACTGGTGACCTGTTTATAGTTTTGAGTCCAGAACTAGACCACATAGCAGGGTCCATTTAACCTAGCAAAGTCAGATCCAGTCTTTGAAGGGAACGAGAGAGCACTTTCAAACGTTTAACATATAATGGCAGGAATAGCTCATCAATCCCCTGCTCTTTCATTGTGGGAATATGGATCCCAGATAATTAGGAACATATGAGAGGACTTTCTGGAAACCAGCTTATACAATCTTTCCCCATTATCTTCAATACTGGTAAGTCTCTTTAATCACTCTCAGATTTAACAATTTCAATTTATTTGAAGGAAAAGCAAACCCACCAAACCTCCAACCCAAAGAAATTGTCTGGAAAGCTCCTGTTGGCTTCTCTTAGAAATGGCCATTCTGTATTTATTACCTTATTCAGCCCTCCTGGATTTCAGACAAATATATCCTAAACTGATTTTGACGATGTAGAAAACAATCTATTTCGGTGATATGCCTGCAGGAGTAGGCCAAATTTCTACCACTGGGACCTTTTTCTTCTATCAGTCTTAGTTCTGTTTAGTCTCAATAATCCAGTGAAACATATTGCTCCAGAAACAATTAGAGCCAGAAGATTCTGTGTCTCTGCTCCACCTCATTTTATCTCCTTAACCTTGAGCAAGATTTTTAATTATTATTTCCTTCCATCCCTAATACATAAAATGGGGAAACTGTTGTATCCTGATATCAAAAGTAGCAAATATCAAGATTCTGGAACCGTCTAACTACCACATGAATAATATTCTGCATATATTCCCTACACATATAAATAATCATAATAAATGTCATAATAGGTAATAATGCATTTGCTTGCTCTGCCTATTCTTTCGAATGGAGTACAACCAGAAGAACAGCAATAATTGGTATGAGTAATCAGCCATCACAACAATGAAAGTTTCAACTGAAAATAAGTACCAGATGTTAAATGAAGAATAGTGTAATAAATAACCTAGAGGTGTGAAAAAGAAGCAAATTCCATTTCATCAACAATTTCTGAGATGATGAAGTTATTTTTTTCTGAACTGTATAAAATACACCAAAAATGTTGATTAGGAAAAATAATATTTATCTCAAAAGTTTTTCCTTTAACAAAATAATGAGGTTCCTCCATTATTTAAGTCATTACAATCTTATCTATACATTAACATCTAAGACAAAATATTACTGCAATATAAAAATCATATTACAAATATCAAGTTTTTATTCCACCAATACTGAAAAGAGACGTTACAATGCCATGAGAATTCTTCCGATGTTACTTTAAATCTAATTGTAAATTAATCTTTTCCCCTAAAGCTTCATTTTGTGCAATTTGTCAACATCTACCCCAATATGGGAAGGGCATGGATGTGTTGGAGCGGGTCTAGAGGAGGCCACAAAGATGTGGTGGAGCACCTCTGCTATGAGAAAAGTCTGAGAGAACTGGGATTGTGCAGCCTGGAGAAGAGAAGGCTCAAGTGAGAGCTTATAACAACCTTTCATTATTTAAAAGTATTTATTAGAGAGTTGGGGACAGATTTATTAGTAGGTCCTATAGAAACAGGATACAGAGTCATGGTTTTAAAGTAAGAAGGTAGATTAAGATTATATATAAGGAAGAAGTTTTTTACCATGAACTGGTAAAACTCTGGCGTGGGTTGCCCAAAGATGTGGTGGATGCCCCACCTATGTAAACATTTTAGGTCAGGCTAGATAGGGCTCTGAGCAAGCTGATCCAATTGAAGATGTCCTTGCTCACTGCAGGGTTTTGGATTAGATGACCTTTAAAGGTTCCTCCCAACCCAAATCATATTATGATTCTCTATTTATGACCAGATAGAGTCATAACACATACTAAATACATCATGTTTCTGTCATCTACAGAAGCTAAGAATGTTCTTTATCTGATGTAACTACATGTAAATGACATGTCTCAGTTAGAGGCTCTGTCACTCATGATTACTCTCTCTCTGGACATCCTGAGACCATCATTCAGCAATTCACACACCTCTGGACAGGGGCACATCTCTCTTTGTGTTTACTTTAGGTGGAGATTACACAATCTTTCTTCTTAATTTAAAACCTTGTTTTAGACTTTAAGCTTCAGTAAGAAGAATGTGAGATCTTTGTCTCATGTTTTAAAGATTTCCAAAGATTCATTTTTGTTTCATATCAGTATGGATGGTCACCTGTTTAGTTGCAGAGAGTGTCATCATTTAAATTCTGGATTACTTGAAAGTTAGCAAGACTATTCCAACATTCATTAGATATGCCTTCAGAATTATTATTCAGGATAGTTTAATTAGTTGCCAGTGAAGATTTATTCTCCTCCCCATTGAGGGGATCTGAGTATAACTAAGGTTTTTGTAAGCTTGGGTGAAACAAGCAAGTACTCTTACTATCTTGCACAGTTTCTAATAGTTTTAAACAAATTCCTATGTAATACATCTGTTAAGTTCAAATATATAATTGCATTTCATTACCATCTGGAAATGCACAACTGTTTTGCCACATTTGCAGTTTATTTTGAGACAAATCATTCTCACAGTCCCAGTTCACTGAATATCTGTTTCTACCACTGTGAGTGAATCTCAATATTAAAGTTTTAAATTCTTGTGGAGGAAATTGTCATCCTCAATCCATTTCACCCTGAAGCAGCTGTACCTTGAAGGAATACACCTTCCACTGCCTTGTCTTGGCCCTGATCTGGTGGATGTGCATTGCTCTTTAGGCTGAAAGAGGTGTAGGCATTTCCTTTGCAGGATGTTTCTGGATCTTGGTATGTGGGGACATCGATTTCTGACAAGATTGGGGTGGTTTGTGCAGGTCCCACCAGCTGGGCACTGACAGCTGTGCAGAAAATGATTTGTGGCCCCTGGTAGATGCTAAGATGAACATGAGCCAGCAATGAAACCTTGCAGAGGTGATGGGCAACCACATACTGGGATGCAATAACAAGCCCATTAGCAGCAGGTTGAAGGAAGTGATTATTACATTCCATTCAATAACACTGAAACCAAACCTGGAGTACTACATCTCCCCTGTATGAGGAAGATACTCAAGCTTGTCCAACAGGCTGCTGTGGGGTACAATAGGTATAGGTGCCCAACCATGAGATATAAAAAGAGAAACTGAGAGAGCTGGGTTTATTCAATCTTAAGGAAGGCAGGGTAAGTAAATAACATTAAATACACATTAGGTAGTCAAAGAGATAGTGGAGCCAGTCTGGTTTTGGAGGTAGACACAGAAAGGACGAGAGGCAGCAGACACAGAGATTGAAATTCTGATTAGAAATTAGGAGAAAAAAAATCTCACAATCAGGGTGGTCAAAAATTAAAGCAGAGGGGAAATATCCATTCCTGATGATACCCAATAAATATGTGGAGCTGGAGTTCATAAATCAGTTTATCTGGCCTCTTGGGTACTATCGCAAAGGTCTATTTTTCTATGCTTTACTGAAAACCATAATAACAATTAAAATAACCATAAATTCATATGGTTGGAATCTGCCCAGACTGAAATAAAATTAAAGTATCAGTCAAATAAATAATACATTAAAAAAAAAATCAAAACAAAACAAAAAAACAAACAAACTTTTCCTCTAAAGAAACCCAAACCAAAACCAACAAACCTACCTCTCAGGACAAATCAAAATATTACATAAAATAAAGAAAACTCTGTGCATTACAGTTTATTCCTTACATGAGCTAATTTCTAAATAAACTAGTTGAACCTTCAAAAAGCCCTAGAAAACTCAAGTGAAAAAAATGGACTTAGAAAGCAAATATTTTGTGAAATATCTTTGTGATGTGAAAGCAACAAAACACTAAAGTTTGTCACTTCATAAGGAGCAACACCAGGGAGTGAATTTGTGTTTCTTGTCTGGGATCACATTATTATTTCTTATCCAACATTTCAGCTTTTCTTAAATGTCTAGTTTTACAGGAGTACAGGGCAAGTCTCTGAACTATTTCATAGCCATGAAATCTGTAAAAGATGTTTCTACTAAACACTTATCTCTCAAGGCAGACTGTAAAAAAAGAAAAAAAAAAGGACCTAATCAGAAGACAATTTCCTTTTTAAATTTTTGACTATGGAATAGGGGAAACATCTAGGATTGTGGGACCATGCTCAGGAAAGAGCACAGAGGGGACGTGCTTTGTCTCAGGATTGTGTGACTTCTGTCAGGTGACTTTGAGTTGTTTCTGCACCTTCTAGTAGGCACTGTATTCAGTGGGACTGCTCGACTACTTGATTGCCAAGATATACTGCTTGTATAGCATTTGCTGACATGGATACACACTCCAGCAGTTCAAAATTGCTCGGACATATCTGCACATATTCATGATAACAACCTGTATCTGGGAAAACAGTGTGAAGCATGATAAGTGAGAAACATCTCCCTTCAGTGACCAGTATTTCCCAAGTTTCATTCTCCAGTTTCCATTTAAGAGTAGTGACATGCCCTAATAGTCTCATCTGGACTCTCATTATGTCATTATAACTCTTCCCTACTCCCCTCTGGAGTGTGACTTTGTGGCAAAGTTGTATGCAGGGAGGGCAATAGATCTCAGCAACCGAGTCCTTCTTATCTTTTCAACTGTTCTTCCATGTAATATCCCAGAGCCAAAAAAACTTTCAGGAGTACATACTAAAAAAAGTCAGTTCCTAAGAAATTCAGAGCACCCAGTTGTGTGAACAGATGTGAAGGTCAGTGCCTTCTAAGGTGCTCTGGGTTTTATATGCAAATGAGGTAGGAACCAATATTTACCCTATTCATACACTGCAGCCTAGAAAAGCTGAAAGACTCAAACTGGCAGGTGATCTTTGACCTCATGCAAAACTTCAAGCCTATCCATTTAAATTATGCTTTTCCCTGGGATGAGGACTGTTTTTTTAACAGTTTCAGGGGATTTGGTAAGTCTCTTGGAGAATCAGGCTCTCCTTTGTGTTGCAGGCGCCTTCTTTGCCTTCCTCCTAGAGCCCAAATAGTCCACAACTGCATTTCCCCTGCTACTGTATGTACTCACAGCAAGGAAACTTGTTTTGAGATGTAGTTTCCAGCCTCTCAGTTCTTTCAGATTGGACATTCCTAATCTGATGTGCAGAATCCCTTGGCACCTCTCAGATTCTCGTTAGGAAAGAGTGAACTTGTCATATAGCTTCATGGACATTCACCACATCCATACTTCAACTAATATTGTCTTCCCTGAGAATGGTACCACTTCATCATGGCTGTCCGAAGATAGAACTTTTCACTTCCCAGGGAAACAGTTAGAAAGACAGGCTCTTAGTCTTTTCTGGCCTGGAAGGGGAACGACCAACAAATGCTGCATTTACTAGGAATATGAGACAGAATTTCTTCAAGGCAATAAAGGCATTTAACATGCTCATCTGTCACTAGAATTTGACTGTCACAACAGGGGCAAATTTTTAAATCTAGGGACTGTATGAAAGCCCTGACTGTGGAGAGGTTTAATAAATGTCCCGGACTGGGTAAAGAAAGATGTGTCATGTTATTTGTTCTGATCAGAATAACAAAAAAAGGAGAATATAATTCTAATTTTACCCATGACACATTAGTCCACATGACACACTGGGAAAGGGAAATGTAAGCCAAAAGAAGGGAACAAATAGATACAAAGCATTTGGGTGTCCTGTGGCAAAGAGCACAGAGGGAAAAAGTGAATGTCTCCAAGAGCATGTTACTGTAGAAATACTTTCCACAGCAGTTGTGAGCACACATAGTAGGAAGAAATACAGTGAATAGAAGTCATGAGGATTAATCAGTGGGTATCTTTTTTCAAACCTATCACCTTCAACTTCTTTTATAATTAAATGAAAGTGAGAGCAGTATATGCAAAAGGTGATTCATTTAGTCCCAAACCAGGTAGCTAAGGTAGGTCAGCTGGGTTATCAGATGGACATGCCACCTTTTCTTCAATGACTGTGAGAGCCTAAATTGACCTGTACATCTAAGTTCAGGTGCCTAAATATAAGGACAAAAATCACATCAATGTGACTTTCACAATAGCACCAGCCATTTAATTTAATGATGGAGTAAAATAGACAAAGAGTGTAGTAGAACAGCCATAATGCTGGTCATTTCATGAAATATCTGAAAATTTCAGTTATTTCATGAAATGACTGCTTTCACCATCTGACTGTAACATACAGCTAGGATTAGAAATGAACAAGCTACAACCACGTTCCTAGTTACTGCATTTGTATCTAAGCACAGTTGTTCTCTCACTGTGGCTAAATCCTTATGTAGGTTCTTATCAGGAAATTTTGCTATTGCAGTTCCTCTTTAGCAGATAACAATTTTTGCTGTTCTGTTCTTTTTTCCCCCCTATTGTTACCAAAATAATAACGTTTATAAACATCACTTTAAAAACATACCATGCTAGGAATGACTGTGCTGCAATACATCATTCTGAACTCTACCGTATTCATTTATGGTGAAGCATTTTATATTAATGTTTCCATTGCTTATCACAGACACTGGCATTATAAGTGCTTAAGTCAACTCGGCTTGGTTATTTATTAGGATGGGTTTCACTGCCATTTCCTTCAGTAAAATCCTCCCTGTCCCCATTCAGTGGAACTGGTTTATTCCTGTCAATCACTGATACTAGATTGTCTTCACCCTTTCCACAATTCAGTCCATCAGCACTAAATAAATTAATAATACACTGGATTTCTGGTAATTATTAATTATGTTTTTCAGACTTGTCATTTCTTAGGATTATGTGCGTAGATTAAAAAAAAAAAAAAAAGAAAATATAGAGCAATTGGAAAACAATCTAACATCTGAACTTCTAGTAACATGAAATTTCAGGTGTTGGAAACCTTGACCCTGGATTTCCAAGTTCTACATTTCTGGGATATTCTGACTCTTGTTTTTCAATACAATTTCCTGAAATAAGATTTCTGTTTAAGGCCCTGACCTTTCCTGATGAATATTAACTAGTCCAAGGCAGTGTTCATAAGAAGCTGTGATTCCTTTTCTTCCTTGGCAACTTCCCTGTGCATCAGTTGTTATTTTTCCATAGTGAACAGCTCAGGTGGCATCAGTGAGAGGATTTTTTTATAATCTGATTTGACCTGTAAGCTGCCCTCCTTAGTGTACTCCTAAATATGCATTTTATTCGTAGGTTTCTCTTATTGAGTGCCTCCCAGCAGAGAAGACTTTGCATTGAGATCCTCTCTGTTATATCTTAGAAACTGTTATATCCAGAAACACCTGAATTCAGTGGAGCTGAGCTACTTCATAGCAACTCATAGTTTGCCCACATGTTATTACCTTTTCACCTGGTATACTTATGGACATAACTGGGACTAATTCTGTATTTTGTGGTTATTTCAGTGTATGGACACTAAAATGCTTAACAGGCTGCAACTTAGAACTATTCTAGAGAAAAAAAAGTGGGGTTTTTTTTAGAAAAGCTATATATACATTTTTATGGACTTGCTTCTCCTTCTTTTCTTACACTTGCTTTTGTCTGCACATTGAAGAATTGTGCTAGAAATGCTACTTTGTCTGGACAGGTGTTAACAAAGTTCCAATTCTATTGTGTTCCATGATATGTCCTATTATGAGGAAAAAATAACTAACAAAATGCATGCATTGTTTGATAGCTAATCCTAACAAACTGACAGACCTGTGCAACTAATTGATTTTTCACTTGGCTGGTGGACCCAAAAAAATCTTTCTTTTTGTCACCAAAAAAAACACAACCAACCAACAAACCAACCAAAAATAAAACCAAAACCAACAAAAAAAGCGCTTGGAAATAAACAAAACACCAGTTTGGTTTCTTTCCATATCTCTTAACGTGCTTGAACTGACCAAAGAAGCTTTTTAGAAAATGAAAGTTTTATTTTGGTTTGAAAATACAGAAAGTAAAAAAAAAAAAAAAAAAAGTGGCTTTGGCCACATGTGGCTTTGGTTCTGGAAAGAAGAAATTATTTTCCTTCATGATGATTCAGTGCCTAGATAGTTCTTGTACTGCAGCACCTCAGACCATGAGCTGACATTCCATCCTGTCCCCACGGTCCTGCCCAGTGATGCTGGGGCTGTGACTGCTGCTGGTTACTCTCTCTGAGCCTGATCCTTCCCCCTATACCCATAAGCTCAGCCCAGGCCTGTCACCACAAAAAAACAGACAGATCATGATGAAAAGTAAAAATCACTGTTGTGTGATTTCACAGGATAATAAAACCATGGAACAGTTTGAATTGGAACGGACCTTTTAGGGGCCATCTAGTCCAACACTTCTGCAGTGAGCAGAGAAAGCTTCAACTGGATCAGGTTGCTTAGATGGTAAATATTGGGTTAATTTATTGCAATATGGCAAATCAACCAAATTCATCTTCAGAAAGTGTCTAGAATTGTGTATGATACTAATATAGAATTATGTCTGTAAGATAGCATTATGCCAGTACTATCACTTATGTGGTTAAAGTTAAGAAGGTGCTTAAGATCTTTGCTGGGTAAAGAATTTTAGGGAAAAAAAAATTGCAAAAATTAAAAATATCTAGTTCTATGATCTACTAGTAATGAGCACAATCTGATAGAAAGTCATACTGAAAGTTGAGGAGAAAAGATTTTTGGTATATGAAGAGGAATGGCAGTTTTCTATTTTGTAGAGAAAGAAGTATTATAAGAGCAAATAAACACCTTTGCTCTTGGTTTGTGCTTTCAGAGCACAGAAAGAACTACTAGTTCATAGGGCATGTGTCATTACTTGTCAAGATCAACAGTAATTGGTTAATTTCATCCAAGAAAAATACTTTGGAAAAGTAATTGGAAATCTGGGGAGGTAACAGAAAGGGCAGAAAATGAGTGTAATTTTGATTTTTGAAAAGAAGAAAGGAAAAGAATGACCATGGTAGTTATTACCTCCTGGGCCCAGTTGAAAACTGCATTGAAATAATGGATAAAAATAATAATTAGGGAACGTCTGGATAATTTTATGAACAAAATTAGCACATGAGTTTATAAAATTAAAATGCTCAAGACCCATACCTTAAATCTTCACTGTATTGCACCTAATAAAGAATTCAGTATCTGCACAGAGATAGAGAAAAACATATTCGTCCCACTAAGAAGTCAAGAATTCTCCCTGAAATGCTTGTAGAGTTATCCACATAAGGTGTTCTGAATTGTGGGAAGAACCTACATCAAAACTCCTCTGTTGTGTACTTTGAAAAAGCTGTTGAAACATAAATTTTTTGAAAGAGAAAAATGTATCAAAGTTTCAGAGTTATCATTGTTCAAATGCTAAAGAACAATTAATTTGGTTCCTGGTATGTAAAGGGAGACCTTCTGAAGTCCTGAAAATAGCCAGGAGATGGTAAGAATATTTCTTAGACTTTTAATTTTTGCTGGTTTGGCCCTTACTGATACATTTGGAGTGAACCGTTTGTTGTGGACACTGCCATAGCTCTGGTAACAATTTTGCATGCCACTGCAATAAAGAATGAGTAATTTTGCATGGATATGACTGTGCAGCAGCTAGATTTTGGAAAGACTTTTGCTATCTATCTTAGCTGGGAATATCATCGGTCAACTTGAGTCTTTGCCTGAAGGTGGAAACTCATGCTGGTAAAAATGACACATAGGCCACAAGTCCTTCCATGCCCCACCTCCAAATAAATATCTAAACCATAGCCAAGTGACATCAAACTATCACAGCTCTTCCACCTTCAAAGAGGGTACTAAATTATGTTGTTTGCCATGAGTCAGGCTGGGCTAAAATCAGACCTTCATAAAGAAAACACAATTTTCACTTAAATGCCACATTAAACCACAGGAATTGAAAAGGCTGACAGACATTAAAGAAGTCACTCACGTAAACTTCTCAGATGAGCAATCTCTACTGAGATTTATAAAACGTTTCTCAGAAGTCCTACTTAGAGAAGTAAAAGTTGTTGGGAGCAGACCTTCACTTTCACCACTCTGTTTTGAACTACATAAATGATATTAAGGGTCATTATTAATCAAAATCTTACCAGTGGGGAAACTGAGACATCAAGAATTGATTTAATAAAGGTCTCAGAATAAATCCTAGCATCAGAAGCTAGGTGAAATGATTTCCAGACTTTTCTTTTACATAGGAGTAACATTTTCCATCACAAGAAATTCATGTGTATGTAAAGATTCTGAGAAATACAGTAATAAGTAAGTAAATAAATAACTATACATATAGATACATGAGATCTTGGGGTGTCTGAAGCAGAAACTTCTCTATTGCTTTAACTCCATCCACACCAACTGGCTGACAGTAGGAATATGCTTGGTTGCTAAGACTTTTTAATTAAGATGTACTCTGTGACTACATGTTTTTGGGTAAGAAGGAAAAAGGTAATAATCTTCTTCTTAATTAATTTTCAAGGCTAGAATAAACTCCGATTTGATCATTGTCTGTATTTCAGCATGTGATGAGCCTACAGAGTTGTCCCATCTGAAACGAGGTTATCCCAGACAAAACCAGGACAGGGATACAGAAAATCCATTATGAGCTGGAGGGAAAAGGAACAACTGTTAACAATAGACAGATTGAAAGCCAAAATTGTACTCACTAAATAGCCATTTAGCTAAAAGATTGTCCACAAAGGGCCCAAAGGGAGGAAGTTTATAGGGAGTAGGAGATATTTTAGTTCTGAGTTTCCAAACTTCAGTCAAAATAGATAGAAATAGAAAGACCTACAAAGACATCCACTTAAATTTCATTCCTCATTTCCAGGTGAGAGTCAGATATGATTCCTTTAAAGTATTTGGGACCTTTATGGTTTTAGAGAAAATTAAATAAGAAGAGATATGTTTCAGAAGACTTTGAACAGAGGTGTGTTATACTATATTTTTAGCTACAAAGCATCTGTTTAGTCTAGAGAAAAAAAAAAAGGAAAAGAAAAAAAAATGAAGAGAATTTCATTAAACAACCAACCAGTGAACCTCTACCTCCCTTCACTCAAAACAGGGAGAAAAGAAAGTTTGAAAAAGTTTAACAAAAGGACCAGTTTTGGTGCAAGTTGCTAACTCTGCTGATTTACACTAGTTGAAAGGCACAGTTCAATATAAAGAAGAATGAAAAAAAAATCATGATAATGAGCTTTTACCTAGATCTCAAAGCTATTTCATAAGCTTTGTTCTTTGGGACGCACCTGGCACAGGCTGGGGGCTGTGATAACCTAAAAAGAAATAAGAAAGGATTGGTTCTGTAAAGGTACAACGACTTGCTGTACAACATATGGAAGACAGAGGAACCTTAGTAGAACTGTCAATTTCTGGATGGTTGGGAAAGAAAATCAATAACATGTCCCTAAGTCATATTACAATGTGCAAATGCTGGTATTATTGCGAATCAACATGTAATACTGTAGCATTAAGTTTTAGCTTGTAGTCTCCTTAAGGATGCTTTTTCTTGTAAGCTCTCTGGGACTTAAGGGTAAATTCCTTCTCTGTTCCATGAACAAGACAGAGCCCTGGAGTTTGGCAAAGGCCTGGGGCTTTTCAGCAGCAACATAACACAAACAGTTTTGTGGTGATATCTTTAACCTCATCAAAGGCAATTATAAGTTTTGGGTGAGTCAGGTTTCATTGTCTGCTGCACTAATGCAGTCCTTCTGTCAGCACTCAGAATGCAATAATAAAATGCAATCAATGACTGCTCTGTACTTGCGAGCACAAATCCTAGGAGATGCTAGATAAGCTGCCAAGAATCTCAGGGGATGGCAAAGTTGCTGTGGACTTTGCACAATTCTGATTTCTAACTGAACTCTTACACTGACTTTAACTTTTGTTTTAAGAAAGGTTTTTCTTCCATTTTTTTATTCCACTGATTTTGACTCTGTCAGAGTGGCTGTATAAAAATGAGGATGCTGGAGGGAGTTGTGACAGCGCCTCCATAGTTTTCCACTGAGCCAGACTAATAATACTCTTCTCTTCTATCAATTTAAAAACCTGGTGAGACTAAAATGAGTTGTCATGAGGTGACATGCAATGAAAGGTAAACCTTTTCTCAGAATTCTCCCGAAGTCTGATGTCATAATGGAGTAAAAGTACATATGATATTGTACTAACATCATTTCTTTCTGCAATTTGGCTTATCCAAAAGAGAGCAGAATTATCTTTTCCACATAACCAAACACCTTTGTAAAAATAGGTTTGAACAGGCAAACAACCTTGTGAAAAGCTCTTTTTACTTGGGTCCAATGTTTTTTTCTCCCTCTAAAGGATGCTGGGATTTGACTTTGGGTACCAAATACATCATTCTTAAGTGGAAAAGAGATGGGAAGGAAAAGAGTGAATTTGTGGAATCATTTACCCCTCTGTGAGTATAAAAGTGAATAATAATGTGTCTGACAGTGAAACACACTCAGTTTGAAATTCTAATTAAATACATAGCCAGTGACCCTGGAAGCACCTCTCAGAGCCACAGGAATTTAGAGATGCCCTAGAAAAATGGGCCCATGCTGCCTCCCTGCAAAGAATCACAGAATATCAGAACAATATCTAAATTATTATCTTTCAAACTCGGTCCAAATGTAAGAACAAAATTACTAGGGAAGCACTTGCTAGTTATTGCTGATTCAGAAAGAAAAGCAAGTGTGACATGATGTAAAACTGCGTGTTGAAATCAGGGTGTACAAGGATTTGCTTTTAAACTCAACATGCTTAGGGACTGTGTAGTTAGGGCAGAGTGAAATCCTCTGGGAATTATTAGCCACCATCACATCAGCCAACCTTTCTTGATTGGCTGGGTCTCTGAAGCTGCAACAGAGCAAACAACAGCATTTTCCTGTATTCTGATTTTCCCTTGCTGTTACAATCAGATATATGGGGGTGAAGACATGCATCCTAGTGAAGCCTCTCGGTGCCTAATAACAGATGTTTCTATATACAGGCAAGTGGTATCCTATTATTCTCTACATCCTCTGTGCAGGGAGAGGGGAAAGATAGACTGTCAGGAAAAAAAGGCTGTATTCATTATTTCTTGGCCTTAAGAAAATGTGTCCATCAATCCATCAAAAACAAATTTTATTCTGTAATATTAACGTTTAAGGCTATGCTCTTCTGGCATATTGATTCTCCATAGGCAGAAGAACTCTGAAATGGAAACAATTTTAGAAATGTAGTTTTCGTTTCCTTAATATTGTATGTTCCTGTTATGAAAGAAAATGGTTTTTCCTTCCCCTTTCTCCCTTTCTACATTGTATATATTAGTCACAGAAAAGTGGGCCAAGTTTATCTCTTGTACAAGTCCAAGGACCTTATATCTCTGTGAAATTTCAGCAACCGTTTGTTTCTTAAATAATTAAATACCATCGTGTCTTTATTTATAAATATTTCAATAAAACCCTGGCCCGAAGTCAGGGTTACAATTAAGATTTCTTTTTTTATTTTTCATTGAGCCCCCACATGCAGGCCAACAACCGAGTCAGGATGTTGGTTAAACATATGCTTATCCTGGGCTGCGCCCTTAGTAATTTGAACACTTACTGCTTCTGAAAGATGGAGTTAAACATGTGCTGAAAGTTTTACTTAATTTGTATAATTGGGGAATGTTTGGGCAATGGCAAGTAGAATCTTCAACTGCTTTGGAACCAAAATCTTGTATGTGAATGAGCACTGGAGATGAGCGTTGGAGAGTGTTACTGAAATAAAAGATGCAGTGTTGGACAAAGTTCCGGGGAACTAAACTCTAGATCTCCAAAGTTGAGGCTGGAATTGAGATGGCAACTAAAATCTCCTCACGTCTCTACATCTGGTGCCTCTATATTGTGGGTAACATACATGAATGCTTCCATTGCCAGTGCTTCTAGTATGTGACGTGGTTTGAAATCTGTTTTTCCCTGTAGGGGAACAGAAGGTTTAGGTCTCCAGCTCTGTCAGTTTGACACCTCTTGACAGCACAGACCTCCCACTTTGGCACTGTGTTTTTTTAGCTTTTCTGTCAAACATCTCCTGTTTTTTGAAGGAAGAAATCACTTAATTCATTATGGCTGAAATTCAGTCCTTTACAGATAGCCAGTATATGATCTGTGCAACCCTGGGACACCGTCTGCCAAGATCTAACACGGGGCCTGCAAAAAGGACTTTGTAGATATTTTAGAGGTGACTGGATCTTGTTCTGGACCACTGCCTTCAAGAGAACTTCAGTGCAGGGGAAGAAAATGCACATGAAATAATATCACAGATTTCATCCAATATGCTGTTATTTATATAACAGCTCCTGATAACCCACAGAAGGTCTCTAAGCCTGGCTTATCATAGAAGATCATGTAAACAGGAACGCTTGATAGACAGCTGTTCTCTTGAGCCAATAAAAAGAACAAATGTAGCTTGTTTATAAACTCTGCTAAAATGAGATCTAAATGGCATTAAAAGAAAAAAGAGAAGAAATCCTATTTATAAACTCTGCTTCCACACTCAATAAAAGTCTGCAGGCTAAAAGTGTGAAAAGCCTTCCACCATACGGGTTTGCGAAACACATGGAAAAATAAAGATGTGTGTGTTTACAGAAAATATCCCAAACTCTCAGGCTGCTCTCAGCACCCCAGTGATGATCACAGTTGACAAGTTCCATGGTGTCGCTGCACGACTCATTATGTCAAGTATTCATCTTGGCTCAAAGATTTTGTACATGCAATCACATATCACTGCTGAAATTAATTCTGAAATTCACAGGAGAGTGCCATGTAGATAAGGCAATAAAAGTTAGGTGGAAGGAAAACTGGTTCCAGCACTACTTCTGCAGTGCTATGGGAAAACATGATTCTTGACATCCGTCTATTAATTGTGGACAGAATCAAACACATATTTGTGAACAATTACTCCAAGGTATAATTGTGGGATTTTGAAACTTCACATGGTTTCATAGAGCTTCCCAGTTTGTCCACCTCGTCACCAAATGGATCATGGTACAAAGAAACTCCTTAAATTTTAGAGGCTTTTAGTCATGTAAATGGTGAGCAAGATTAGACACTGAATTTTCCATGGTCCATTTTTGTATCCTTGCTCTGGAGCTTACAGTGTGATTCTGGATGGCATCTGCTTAGAAAGTGACACATGGAGTTTTCTCTAGCATCTATACTTGAAGTTATTTTAGAAGGTGGATTGACCACACCTAAATTAGAGATATGATTGGGAAAACACAGTAATGCCTGATGCTTAATCAGGAGAGTATTATAGAGGGAAAACCAATGCAGCAGAGATGTGCATTCAACATATGCCAAGTGATTAAGTGGTGATTAATCAGGGGCTGAAATTCTGAGCTGTAGACTTTTAATAAAATGTCAAATAAAGATTCAGAGGAAGAAGAAAGAATAGCCAAAAAAGAAAGTCAGTAAGCTTTTATTTTACTACTGTCTTTTTATTCAGAGTAAGGTTTTTTTAAGTCCTATATATTTGTACTCTCACGTAAAGTCCTGTAATAGAGATGGACATTTAGTATACAATATTCAAGTGCACTTCATGGATTTGAAAGCCTGCCTGTTATCAGGTTGTTTTTCATGTTACCTAACTTTGCAATGCATTAAACGGAATCCTAACTATTTACAGTATCACTTATAAATAGATATCTTTGTTACATCATTTGTCTTAGCTATATTAAAACTCCACAGCAAAGCACTTAGTAGCTTCACAAGCCACTGATCACACTCTGCAAATGTTATCCAGCTTGGATAACAACTACTTGGAAAAGTAGAGTTACTGAAGTCAATGGATGGAGACATTGATGTTACTGTGCTATGAATGTGGGTCATAGAATCAAAACCTGTGGTAGCCAACTACTTTATAGACTACAGAAGACTTAATTAACATGCAGTGGAAGTTCTCAAGGTGGTTCTACTCTCCAGAGCTAATGATTCATGCCAGGTATTATCATCATGCTTTGAGGGCTGTTCAACTACAGTCCATCTCATCAGATGCAAAGGATTTCATTTCTGGATAGCACCACACAATAAGGTTTTAACTCCTCTTTTGGACAGGAAGATGTGGTAATTACCTAAAACCAGCATGTGGGAATAAAAGTTTCCCTTCAGGAAAAGGCAATAAATTACCTGTATGGATTTTTTTTTTTTTCTCAGCCTAAGGACTGAGCAATCATGGGAGACTGACAACCAGCCCCAACTACCCCTGTATTTGCATGGTGTAAAGGTGTCAAATTACTGCTTAACAGTCCGCATGCAGCTGTTTCACTGTGCTTTCCAAATGTTTCACTGAAAAGGGAGAGAAGGAGTATTAAGCATCTTTCTCCCAGCTGATGACTTCTAGCATAGGAACTGTTGTGATAAGGTGGTGATTTTACCGGGAACTTACCGTGCCAAGTGGAAAATGAAAGACCAACCAAAAAATAAAATATCACTTACAGCCAAGCTGACTAAAGACATTAAAGTGCAAGAGCATCATGTGCAGAGAAAGTGTGGCTTTCACCACCACAGCTTCAATGAATCTTGTTAATTTTCATGAGTAAAGAGTGTAAAGAGTGAGTGCGTATAAACACTCTTATCATGCAGTGAAATAGGTACTTTCTGAACGTGTGACACAGTCTCTACTTTCCTTGCTTCACCTTTCTGGGAAAAAAAACAAACATGCTTTCTCAAACATGGAGAATCTTACATTTATTTTATCTCTTACACTAAATTTACCCCTTGAGGTTGCGAAAGGGTTCAACCTGCCCTCAGTTTCAAAAGTGGGAAACTTACCTCTACAACTAATGAAAAGTTACAGTGGGGCTCTGACAGCTGTGGTTCAAGACAAGTTTAACTTGTTCATAGCAAGAGTGTTAAGTGAAAAGCTATATTTATGATGGTCTTGATGGAATCCTTTCCAGTTTTGGTCATTCACACCCTCTGTATCTCCTTTCTGTCTCTATCTCCTTTCTTCTTGATCGTTTGGATCAAGAAGATTCTAGCATCCGGTTACTGAAACTCACAGAAATCACTTTTTTAAAGGGTTAACTCTAATAAAGCTGCTTTGCCTCTAATCCTAGTTTAGATGGAAAACTGATAAACACAGGCACTGCCATCAAGAAAATGATAATTGCTTAACCATAAGTTCTGTAAAAAATTGTGTCTTTCTCTCATCTTAGTAGTTAGATCAGTTTTTCTATCCCCTGCACTGCAGCTCTTCAAATTTTCTTTTGATGAAAACTTGCTCAGCTTGTCTTCTATAGCTGGGAATATGCACGTTACACTGCAGTGGAGAAGTGTCAAAGCTGGAGCACAAAAAGTTTCCTGAACATAGAAAGGATAGGAATAATGTTGCCTTTGCCTACTCACCTTGCTGATTCCTGTTTCTTCTGGTTTCCTCTGCATTGTTCTCACAGAACTGTGACTTTTAACAGAAAGAACCCTTGCCTTTAGAGACTTCAGTATTCTCTCTGATCTTAATTTTGGACAGCTTAGGGGGTTGTATTCATGCTCTACCGTTGGAAATATCTTTCTGAAAAAGACCTATTTTGTGAGGAATTGCTTGTTGCATTCATGTAAATCAGTCAGAGGTGAAACTTGTGGTCACTGACAAAGACATACCCTTTTTTTCATCTCCCATTGCCACTTCCTGGCCTGCATTGCTGGGCACCATTATCAGGAGAGACTTGTTTGGAAAAGCAGATGCCACAGTGTAACAGTCATAGCCCATTTACAAATCCAACACAGGTGGCTTAACATAATAATAACAATGAAAAAAATCAAACATAAAATAATGAGAAAATATGTGTATTGTTTGCTCTGTTTGACATCATAAAAAAGGTGCACACTTGGGATGTTTATGCCCCAGATTGTTATTTTCTGATAATGTACCTGGTTAAAGTAAAGTTTTCCCTCTGGATGCATATATAACGCTTAGATAAGAACAATTCACAAAATCCTATTATAGTGCTGCTGTACACAAACACATTTTCGAATGCTTCAGATAATATCAGGTACATATATACAAGAGGAAAAGGTATTTCTAGGAATATCATTATTGGTGGCATATCTGTTTAAGTTCCCATATGCACTGGTGGCTCTTCCTTTGAGTCAGACACTGAAAGCATTAAAAAAAAATACATTTGATTTTTTTTAAATGACAGTCTTTTTATACAAACAAACAAAGAAAGACAAAGTTGTAGTGTTCTTTCTCCCCTCCAGCTACCACAATTCCATCTTGCTACCCAGAAAGAAAAACACCACCTTTAGATCTTCTAGATATTCTATTCCTTTTAGTATATGTTTAATTCAATCCAAGGGGAAGAACATATGAAAATTTTCAACTGTCAGAAAACATATAATGTAATTTTTCCTTGCTTTTGAATAGGTATCTAAAAAAAGTAAAATGACTACGTCTCACACTCTGGGAGACATTGCTTTATTGCTGTAGCACCACCCTGAAGGACTCAGAGCTCTTTGCCCAGCACTAGGGAAGCCAATAACTGCACCGTTGAACCACTAAATCTGTGTTTCTACAGACCTGTGCTGTAACATCTATATCCATCATGGACTTTTTTTCATGACCCCATGCAAACCATTTAACCTATCTTTGTCATCAAGACATGGGGGCAGTCCTGAGGAAATTTCTGGGTTTGCCTCCAGGTTCCATTTGTCAAGTCATTGTCTCTCCTTGTGTTTCCATTTTCCCAGCTGTGCGTAATGATTCTAAACCCAGTACTAAAGGGCATTGAGACATACAAGCCCACAGCAGAACACTAGAGGGGGAGTGCAATCACTGCTGAACCTTGAATACCTCTAGACAGCATTGAAACATCTTAGCAGAATTTATTCTGGGTGGTTAGTAGTTTGCTGGAAAATTTTAAGATAGCTTTGTAATTGTTTTAAATCTCCTATGTTTAAAATAGGTTTAAAAGTATCTGGGTGTGTATTTTACTAAAATATTCAGGCTATTCAAATATTCAAGCTAATTAAAAATAGTCCACACTGGTCCTATTACTTTCATCCAAGAATCAGCTGTACATGTTAAAGGAGGATAATACCAGAGGCTATAGAACAGCCAGTATTATATGAAAGCTGAAAATCAGCTTGTATAATTATAACATGTTTTAGCTTTCACTGTTTTCAACTATACTTGGCAATATATTTATAAACATTGAATATTTTATAGCAATTATGGGAAAAAAAAACTTTCAAAAAGAAAATCATTAACATAGTTTTACTAGATTTAAACTAGAGCTTAAACTAGAATTGATATAAGCATTACATTTTGTTCTTTGTATAGAATATTTAATAAGAGTTCATAATTATAAAGTTGTAAATGCAATGCAGTAGTAAAACTAAGAACCATTTGGTCAAGAATCAAACTACTAACATGAATGTCTCCTCAAGAAAAAGACTCCTTGTACTAGACATCCAGCTGGTATAGACATTATCATAATCTCACAAAAACAGATTTTTATAAATTATGCTTTAGAAAGAATCTTGACTTTCAAAAATGTAAAGAGCAAAGAGGAATGCAAGGGTATGTTAACAGAATATATCATAAACAGCTCTCATTCCACACTATAAAAAACTTCTTGTTGAAACAAAATCAAAACTTCCTGATGATTTCTTATTGAATGTGTTTTCTTCTAAAATCTTCTAAAAATCTAAGCCTTTGAACCTTAAGAAACATATATTTATGGCTCCAAAAGGCTCTAAAAGAGAAGGTTTTTCTTCTGTATTACATATGTTTTATAGTTGCTTTTTGTTTGATCTCCTGATAACCATGAAATAGTAAAATTCTTCTGAGACATCAATCTGTAAATATTATATTTTAGTTTGTTTGTGATACGGGCCTAACCTGTAGCAGTAGCTGAGGCAGATATTGTAAAATAAAATTGGGATTAATTTTGCCACATTTTACTACCTATGAGAAAGGAGTCTGATGTAAACTAGCCTCACAGGCTCCCCCCTGTAATGAGTGCAGGATGTTTTTATCCCTTGTGACACTTGTCATCTAAATGTTTGGTACATAACATGAAGCCAACCAAAGCAGAATCTTCTTCAGGTACCTCTCTGACATAGGGGACACCTTAACTGACCATTCCAATGCGATGCAAAATCCACCCAGCCGAAGACAAGTGAGATGAACATTCCTGCAAGACAGTAGGAAAAGGCTGATATTCTCATAGGGTTCCTTCTGAGGGGAGATTGTGTCCAGCTACCCTAAACAACTAAACTTGCAGAGACATTTTATTTAACAGCCTTCAAAGGCTTATTTGTTTCTCTCAGAGAAATGAGAGGCTGCTCAGTGTGTGTTTTCGGAAGGAAAACAATTTAGGAACATGTAAAAGTTAGTTTCATCATCTTTACTTATGAAGCCTACAGAAACCTTATCTGGCCTCGTGGACAAAGAAAACTTCAGTTGTGAAATTTGACTGGTTATTTAACAGGAAACCTTTGAAATATAAGGCTGAATGCTGTTATGTAGCATACACAATATCAGATGAATACTTCAGTAAAACCATGTATTTGTTATTTAACACTGAATGTACTAATTAAGGTACATCTATGCTGAAGATTAGGTTGAAGAAGGAGAGAGCTTATTATGCCCATTAGTCAGACAAAGCAGTAATGTTCTGCCTAGTTGTTTTACTGAACAAGTGTTCCTTCTTAATGCTGCTTATTAATTTAGGATTATTTTAACAGAAATCTTACATGTTCTGAAAACTCAACAGAAAAGTTGAACCACTCTTCTTTCTTCCAACTGGTGTTATAGCTGTAGCTTTTCTTACCAACTGTGAAAAACGAAGGAAGAAAGAGCTCAACCTTGTACACAGGGGTTTCTATGGTAAACAGCAATGTTCCTACATGGTCATTCAATTTGGAAAGCCCTCTTGAAAACCAAGTCTTAAAAGACTATTATGAGAAGTGTTAGACTGTTCCCTCATTCTTTTATGAAAGGGAAGTTAACTGCAATTTACTGGAAGCAGAATTTCAGCTTGTACTGAGCCTCATGAAACTAAGTGGCTCGAATAAATGCAAAAAGTTAAAACCTTGCCTTGAAAGGAACTCTGAGTCATTCTTACCAGATACACATACATACAAAAGCTAGTTGTAAGTGTCCTACATATGCATTAAATTGACTGCATAGTCCTGAGCTATGTTTCTAAAGCCATGGAGGTGTTAAGGAGTAGATGAGAGGAGCCGATTTTAAATCCAGTCAAGCCTGAAAGAGATGCACATTTTTCCCTGCCTAAAGTAAGAGAGAAGGTTACAAAAGCCTCTAAAATAAAGAGGCAGCTCTCCTACTGCTCAGCTTTATAGTATGGCCAACAGCTCTTCCAGTTCACTCCTGGGAGTTTTCAGCAACCAGAGACCTAAGAACAAGGACTGAGAACAAAAGACAGTACAACTCAACATAAAACAGCAGTATTCAATAACTCAGCATTATTCCTACCATGTGATGACATCACTGAGATGACATTTGCAAAGGTGATGTGCAGCTGGAAAGCTTTGCCACAGAACTTAATTTAAATTCTCTTTGAACAATTTTACTGGGATGTAGAAATGCTATTGTCATGTACAAGGCGGAGGGCTTCTACTTTTGAATACCAGCTTTTTTAGAATATATATTCCTGTCCTGGAGAGGGCATTGAGGCTAAAATTTGGTAAACAAAGATAAGTAATGGGATTTAATACAGATTTAAGGTTCTTGATATTCATTGATTTACCTGCCTCAAGACAAGTGCTTGACTGGCTTCTTTTGAATAACTGACTTAAAGGCTTTCTTTGGTTTCATAGGATTCATTTAAGATTAGTCATATTTGCCCACTTAAAAATTGCTTAGTTCTCCATGATACACCAAATAGGATTCACCAACCCTTTAACGAATTTTGCCCATCTGTAAATTATTTTAAATACCTGTGATACAGTATTATTTGTCTGCTAATAATTTTGATAATAGAGTACTTGGATCCCTGAAGAGTCAGCTGACTCTCCAAGGGGTAATATCTCTCAAAAACCCTTTATAGAGAAATATGCTGGAGACTGAAGTAATCAGTTTGTGTACTGTTTTGCTTTTAATGTAAGTCTTCTTTTCTGAGAATGAAATGATCATAGCAAAGAATCATCTGTTTTTCTTTTTTTTTTTCCCCTTTAATTATGACAAGACAAAGAATCCAGTTCAAGAGACTAAATGAAGGAAATCCACCCTGATTCACCATCCAGAGAGACAGACATTAAGATTTAGCTTCTACCTTTAATAATTTCTTTAGATTATAAATAGCCAGAAAAATTTTAAGTAAAATACAGTTTTACTCAGGAACTTGAAATAACTCTTCCTTCTAGATTCAGAAATGTTATCAGTAATCAAGAGTACACCATGGTCATCTTTAGTTTGATTATTAGTTCTTGCTAAACAGGAACTCTTTTTATCAGAGATTTTCTTTTCAATTTGGGAAATGAGGAACTACGAACCAGCAAGTGTGACACAGTATCAAGCTAATTGGAAGGAACTGTCATCAAGAACAGAACTGGCAGACAAGTAGATGGATATAATGTAATGTGAAAGAGGCAACACAATTTTTATAGCAGGTAGTTATCCCTTACAAAATTTATTATAGCGCGTTTAAAGAGTCAGCAAGCATATGGATAAAAGCACACTTGAATTTTTGAAAACTCCCTTACCAAAGACTTGTAAAGAAACTAGGTTATTGCAGAAAGAAATATGAAATACTTTTCTTGGGTTAATAACTGCCTAAAGAACTAGATGTGAAGTGTAGGAATAAATGGTCAGGTTTTTTATTGGAGGCAGGTGACCAAGTAAGTCCCACAGGGATCCTTTCTGTTGCAGTAGAGACAGAATCTGTTGATGGCATTGAGATAGTTAGAGTAATAAAAATAAATCTGACATCCAGAAACACAGATCTTATGATGCTGAACGATAGGGCAACAAAATGGCAGGTGAAATTCAATGCTGATAAATACAGAGTAATTAAAAAGGGGGAGAAAACTCCTAACTACACAGTCACTGTGCTAGGATGTGGTGAACTTGGTGGTGCTGGATTTACAGTTGGGCTTGATCTCAAAGGTTTTTTCCAGCCTAAATTATTCTGTGATTCTGTAAAGTCCGCAAATGACAGGCAGAGCGGAAAATGTATGTGAATTCTCAGTATTTCTCACAGTATTGGACCTAGAATGCACGAAATTATATGATGAGGAAAGAGATTCAAACCTCTATTAAGCATCAGAAAGACAGCTTAAGCAGTTACTAGAGAATATGAAACAGCATCTGTGTAGCACCCCTGTGCATTTAACTCGTGTGAGCAGATATGTACCTGTCCATATAAAATATGATGGCGACTTATATTCTTTTTTGTCATAATGCATACATAGGAGTAATAAATTTCTATTGAAATGTACACCTGCTTTGTTTCTCTTTATACATGCATATATTTATATAGGGTTATCAAGGAAAACTTCAGTTCCTCGCTTCTGAGGTTCTTAAGGAAAGAATTTCACTGGACAGAGAACTCCAGCTTTTGCTAGTGGGAGAAAAAGGCTCTTCTTTTGTGTTCTTCTTTAGTTTTGAGTGACGTGCAGGAGAAAGATGCAATGAGCCAAACAGCAATCTTCCTCCCACCAAGCAAACCCAGAGCAGACACACCAAAGCCAGCTCCATCACTCATAAGAGTGCAGCTGAGAGCATACCCTTGACACACAAAGTTTGATGAGAGCTTGCCACCGCAGAGCTTCTGGAATAAGAGATTACAGTCATATGACTTAAACTCTGAAAGTTTCTGACATTTAATATCAGTAATTAAGAGTTCAGATTGGTGGTTGGATCGATAATCCCTTGCAGTTATTGATCAGAAGGTGCCGCCCTGCCAATCACAGAGCACAGCTGACCTTATGAAAGCTGATCTCTGCTTCCAGCACTGTCCCTGTACCACCTCCTTATGGCCTACGTGCCTCAGAAGCGCTTAAAAAGATGTGCAGTTGCTGTCATCAAGATCTGCTCTGACAGGAGGCTTCTGGGACACCCAGCAGCGGCTGCCTGCTGCAGCTCACTCGGGTATGGAAAAATCTTCAAAGGCTTGAAAGACAGGACCACTGGGGATGGGCTCCTTCCCCCACGGACCGATCCGCCTCTCAATCTGCCACCTATCTGCTGCCAACCCAGAGCAGCTGTCCCCTCTCCCCAGACTGAGGCAACACCATCCTTTCTCTCCCACGTGTAAACATAAAAGTGCCTGAGGCACCCTTTGCAGCCCAGACAATTTCTCATTCCATAGGGTGAAACCTCTCCACCATCCCTCCCTGCTGACTGCTGCTGATGAGGCGTCTCGGGGCTTCTCAGGACAGCACTGTGCTCCAGCATGTGGATGAGGGCACTTACTTTAGTGTGCAAAAGTCACCTAGGTGGAGAAAGGACGCACTGAAAAGTATAGATGGTCATCAGAGTAAATTTTTCACCACTGGATCTCTGATGTTTTCCATAAGATTTCCCATCTAAGATGCAGGATAAGTAGCAAAGTTGCTGTCAGTGGTTAAAAAAATATATTTATATATATACATAATAATGAACAAATATTATTAATGTAATATTATTAATGTAATAATACTTTACAGAAGTCTTCTCTCCAAATAAAGCATTGAATTTTCATTCATCAATAATAATTCTGTGGCACAACTGTTCCCTCTCAATGATTTTACTGGCAAACACAAATATCTTAATTCACAAATTTTCCTCTTGGACAGTGTCTGCCATGGTTAGCTGTGTTCAGGGAGTCTTTTACCTTAGTATCTCTTTTCTTAGCATGTAGAAGCTCTAAGGTGCAATGGGAAATGTAGATCAATCAGGCAATTTAGCCAATTAAGGAGAATGAACACATGAAAAATTCCATAAGAACTGTTGAACTTGTGACTCCTATGAAACACACAGGTGAAATCCTGAATAAAAAAATTTCCAGATCTTTATTTGTAAAAGGTTGTATAACTTTTTCAGGAAAAAAAAAAAAAAAAGAAAAAAAAAAGAAAAAAAAAAGAAAAGCACAAACCCTAGAATATAATCCATTTTTCTTACCGGCTTCAGTAGTACTAAAGGGATCCTGTCACCCCTGCCATTTCTTTCACTGTCACCTGCCAAGTGGGCCCCAGTCAATTAGCTTGGAGTTTTAAAAGATTCACAAGCTTGTGTTCAGAGTCTTCCCACTGTTAAAAAGTACACTTTATCTTCTCTGCCTTGTGCTGTGCCATGAGTGGCACGTGACAGTGTTTCACATCCTCCTCCACACAATGCAACTGTACAGCCTGGTTTAATACCAGGAGAATTAATGAGGAGAATTAATAGTTATTTAACTTTTTGGACTAACAATGGATAAGTATTTTTAGACTTGGAGATATCTATAGATCTGGATTTTAGTCTTTAGAGATATTAGTGTCACATAAGGGCTTAGATCTTAAAAGAAAATTTGATTAAACTTTAAATTAAGAAATATATGAAGAAGCAGGTGTCTGTGGAAAGCAGGAGAGGAAGGCATGCACAAGGAACAGCACTGGTTATCTTTCCTCTCTTAATATAACTCTCCTCTGAGATGACCCTTCTGAGACAGGACCTGTACTCAGTGCACCTCCTTCAGCAGGCAGTTGGGAGCAGTAGGAGCTGGAGAATACATTAAGTCTGCTCAATCAGCTAACGAAAATTAGCTCTGCTGATCAAGTTCAGTATGTTAGTGGCTGAGTGCAGCGAGACTTAGTTATGGATGAGGAAAAGTCACTATGTTTGTCTCCACTGTATGCTGCCCAATTAAGCTCAGTCATTATGTTTATCCTAATTCAGCACTAAGCTTCACCTTCCCTTGGCAGAGAGTATGACATGCAGCAGCAGCACAGAGTAGATAGGACGGGCTGATTAGGCTTTGAATGTCTGTTTCATAGGGAACACCTTGCTGGTATATTGTTTGAATAAACGACCCTAAATGTTCCCTCCAACACAAACCTTTTGGTGATCCTGTGAGCTCATCAGTCTAAACCAGAGCCTTGATACTCACTGCCAGATACAGCCACTCACAGGAAATCTGGGTTTCACCTTATCATTTTTTAAATGGAAGACTGAATGCACACTCAAGACCTGACACCTGGGCCCACTCAGCCAAACATAATGATTTTGCCTTTTCTTTGAACCATAATATGCAAATACTGAGGTAAAATTTCTATCCACACAATAACTTAATAAGTGGGAACAGGATCTACAATGAAAGGGTTCCATTTTTCTCTGTGATTTGCTCAGTCCCTAAGGTACCCAATATTTCCACCATGGACACCAGGCATCTCACCTATCTTCAATTACTCCAGTCCTTGCTTCAGAAAAGGAAAAGAAATTGCTTCAAATCACTTCAAAAAGACTGAGGACTTAAAAGTTAGTTACTGTATTCCTGTGTGTACATTTTCTTTTCTGTACCTCTGGGTAAAAGAGAGCTTTCTCTAGCAGAAGAATTTGTCAGATGTTTTAAGGGTGTCTATTGAATGTGATTTAGATGTGAAACATACATTCAGCTGTTTACTATCCCCAAGATCTAGCCATTTTTGTCCAAGTCTAGGAACACATACAGTCATCCTGTGAAACTTTATGTTATCAAACAAGATCCTTCCAGGAGCTCCAAGATCTCTGGACTTAGAAAAGTGTTTCCCAAGTTGAATGTTTTTGCTTTTCTGCCAAAAATAGCAGCATCAGTGTTTGCTACACTCCTTTTCATGCAGTGGCCCATTGGAACCAGGGATGGATGTTTCCTCCTCGAGCTTGCCTGGGTAAAAGGGTGCTTTTTACTTGGGTGGTAGTTGAGGGCTTGAGTCTACTGTGGATGGGGAAAGCATTGTGTTTCCCATGCCCATGTGAATGTACCAAATTAAAGGGTTTTTATCATGTACTTTAAAAGCTTTTTTTATCAAACAAGAAAGGTGTCATGAAGTCATGTGTTTTTGGTTGCTTTTTTTTTTTTTTTTGAATCTTGGAATCAGATACTTTTATTCCTGGTTGATTCCTATGGGAC
>JAWWES010000094.1:64595065-64610985 GCA_035583135.1 Lophotriccus pileatus
TGTTCAAGGCCATATTGAATAGGCAACTGGTCTAGTGGAAACTGTCCTTTTCCTTGGCAGGGGTTTGGAATGAGATGATCTTTCCAACCCAAACCATTCTCTGATTCTATTAACCAGGAGGGGTTAGGTCCCAAGGCAAGGAGTGAACTATTTTTACAATGAAGGTGCATCCTTAAAAAGTCTACAGGTGATAGGTGAGTCTCGACCAGTTCCCACAGAGCTTCTGACAGGAGAACCAGGAGTTCTCTCTGCTCAACAGCCAGCATAGAATCAATGAAATTGATTTTTGCCATTATGATGTGAAAGTGAGTACTGTGAATATTGCTTTTAAACTTTATAGCTATATCTCCGAAGATATTTCTATACGATGATTTCAAAAGGAAGTAGAAAGTTAAATACCTTTTGTTTGTCCCTCTCTGTCTCAGTTTCTTTCATGTAAAATTGAAACAAAGCTCAGTAGCTTCCACAGCTGTTGAAATGGAAAATATGCGACATTTTGAAGAAATCAAATCACATATTTTTGAAAAAACAGCAACTTATGTAGAAAAACAGTGTCTGGTTTTGATACCACCAATGTTCTGAGAACATTTTCTGCAGGGAAATTACATATTACCCTTAATGAGGAAAGAATGAGCACTTTCAGTTCTCATGCAATCTTTTAAATACTTTTCAGAACTCCCATCCTATGCTGTCTCATGCATGTTCTGCTTTCTATAAATTTTTAGTGTTCATGTGGTAGTTACAGTCTTTCAACTTCACCAGACTCATCTGTAGCTGATAATCAAACTTTCGTATGTCCTTTATTTAATAAGAAAACAAATGATTTCTGGGTATTTCTTAAAAACAACAACCAACCCCCCCAAAAAAATGACAATAAATAAAAACAAAGCCCCCAATAACACAGGGAAAATTAAATTAAAAAAAAAATAAAAACAACAACACAACAAAAACAAAACCTAAAAAAAAACCCAAAGCATGGGCAAACCCTTTCAACAAGATAAAGTCTACACTGGCATCTGCAAAGAGCTGAACACTGCTTTACTCACCCCTCACACCAGCTTAGCCAAAGAAGGTCTGATTCGGATGCTATTGCTCAAGCTTAGCAAGATTTCTAAGTGTTGGCATGCACCTCTGCTAGTAAGACTGCCTAAATCCTTGGTCAGATCTGGCCAGTATCATTAGCTGGGTGGCGTAAATGAGGCACTTCAGTAGCTATCTCTCAACAGAATCACAGAATCATGGAACACCCTCAGCTGGAAGGGACCCACAAGGATCACTGAGTCCAACTCCTGGCCCTGCACAGGATAATCCCAAGAATCACACCATGTGCCTGAGAGTGTTGTCCAAAAGCTTTCTGAACTCTGGCAAGCCCAGTGCACTGAACTCTCCACCAGGGAGCCTGTTGAAGAGCCCAGCCACCCTCCAGGTGAAGAACCTTTTCCTAATATCTGGCCTAAACCTCCCCTGACACACTTAGCCACCGTTGATGAGAAAACAGAGCTATCCACATTTTGAAGTTTTGGTTAATATTTCATAATGATTTGGAATGACAAAGCAAATCTCCATGTACATGTTTTTTTCAAGGAAGTCCACAAACATTTTCTGATCTTTTAATTTTTTTATTTTTTTTAAATTTATTTGGTTTTTTTTTTTTAATTCCTTCAATTCATTAAGGCAGGAATAAAACAGGAATTTCTTCGTCAAAGAAGAAAGCAGTATGGTCAGCTACGCTTTCCAACTAAGGGCAAATGAAAGCATAAGCAGGCTCAAAAATGGTGCAAAGGTCCCGTAGTTTTCAATTAATATATCTTAATTAGGAATCTAAAAGTTAGTGGTGTGATTAGACTCAGGGATTAAGACATCTAATTTTAGATGTCCGCATGCGAGATAAATGCCCAAGTACCCATTAAAGAGAGTAGAGGTCTAGTCAATACAATTAGTGGTTTAGAAAGAGATGAAGCAAATGTCTATATCTGGTCAACCAATAGATCTCCAAGCTTAGACACCTAGCTCATATGTAAATACCTAAATTTAGACAGATAGTGGCTTGAGTCAGTCGCCTGAAAATAGAAATCTGAAAACATTGTAAGTGTCCTTGCACTTTGGAGATGCCCACACAGAGCTGGCCTGTGTGGAACAGGATGTTAGAGAGATGTCTAAAGCCATCAGCCACCGGAGGCCAGATGTCATGCCCTGCCACGGTTCAAGTCGCACAGATTGCCTGTTTGTTTTCTCCTGAAAAAGTCACCTAGCACTGAGCTTAGCCTAGGACTTCCAGCTGCTCATGCACAAGTAGTAACACTTGAAAAGTCCTAGACTGAGGCAGCTAAAAGGGTTGGCAGATACCACATAGTATCAAAGGAATGCTGCTCCCCAGAAACCAGAGGTTCGCCAGAATAGCGCAGAGCCTAAGTTTAAGAAATTGCATTGAGTTCCAATTGTCTGGCTTATCACCTGAGTCTTGTTCTCAAAATCAGTGGAAAGAAATACATAGACAAGTTCATCCCACTCTAAGATAAAGCTAAAAGCCAGGTCAGATGAATTCCCTTCCAGATTTCACTCAGCTGACAATAAAGGGAGCCCAGTATTGCTTGCTTGAGTTTCCAATTTGGGAGACAGAGTTGGTAAAAATGCAAGTTTCATGGGAGTCCATGTAGCATCCTAAGCAGCCAGGGCCTATCATCCTTCTAACAAAATACTCAGATATAACATATGCATTTATACTGTCACTATATGCCTTTCAAACTCTATTACCAACAACTGACTGAAGAGACTGACACACGATGTGTATTACAAACATCTATATTGGGATGGAATCCCTGGCAACAGTGCCCATCAGTATAAAACAAACCACCACATCTTGCAGTCCTGAATAAGATCCAGTGCATAGATAGCATATGACAAATTTGCAGACAGCTTGTTTATGACCAACAGGCCATTTTTTTCTGTTTGCTTTACAAGCTAATGTGGTTATACTGCATGGAGTTTTTCTCCCAGAACGATCCCAAAGTGTTCGGTAAATTTAAAAGATGCAAAGGAACTGGGGGTGAAAGGAGGAGGAGGAAGTAAAGAAAAAGTTTCACCTCTGCTGGGAAAATGAAGCCCTTTTTTCCAGAATAGGAGTCTGACAAAATTGGTAAAGGCCACTGGCAGCAGATATCATCTATGAGCAACATCAAAAGGTGAGTTCTTCTGAGTTAGAAGATTGGATCTTTTAGTAATATGATGTGGCACAGAGTGGAGGAGTAGGGCCAGAGGCATTTGCTGGGTTTGATTTTCCCTTTGACTTCCCCTTAAGCACAGGGTCTGATTCTCATTGCACCTTTGAATGAGTTCAGCTGGTGGAGGGAAAGGAAAACAAAGTCCCAGCAAACCTTTTCACACTCACTGCTAAAGCCATATGTAGAGGGAATCATATGCCTTACGCAGTGGAGTAGGGGTGTTATTTCTTATTTATATATAGTGTATAATGTTACACAGTTTATGTTTCACTATGCAAATTCATATTTTCAGCCTGGAAATCCCTGTGTAAATCCCATTCCTCCATAGCAGCTAAACTAGAAGTCTTTCCTAGGGTTGTGGCTGAGCATGTTTCAATTCATGTCATAGATGAGTCCCTAAGTTTCACCTTCCTTGTTACTGCTTTTTGTAGGTACAAAGCTTAATGAATGCCTGGAATCAGCAGATTCCCTTTTCCTTTCGGGTCTGAGTGGTCTGTGCCCTGGTATTAGTGCACCAAGAGCTCTTACAGCTGCTCTCAGGACAGAGATAATCACTGAGTTCATTAAAGACAGACACTGTGTTAGGCATGGTCTTTCAGTTTCGACAAATGAAGCAAGAAGACCTCTTTCTGCAACAAAAATAACAAGGGATTAGAGATCCAGCATCCCAACAGATGGATGCATGAGAGGCAAAAGTGGGAATCTGCCTGGCCCAGAGTGTGGTTCAAACCCAGGACTAAAGGGTTGTGTGCGCATCTCATGTGGCTGGAGGATGGGCAAAATCAAACTGCATCCAGAGCAAAATAAAATCCAGTCTAAGGTTTACAGGGGATGGAAGTAGGGTTTTGGAAAGAAACAAAACACTACATAAAGACTCACTGCCTGCAGGAAAATGAGGTAACTTCCTCCATTTTTTTCGTGTACGTGCCTCCTGTGGGACAGCTGCTTTCTGCCACTGGGTTCTCATCCTACTGGAAAAAACCATGTGTGATCACCTAAACCAGAAGATAGAGGTTGGTGAAGTTCTGGTATGTCCCTTCTGTTTTGACTGACAGCACCATGCCAGCTGTTGCACAAAACAGGAACACATCTGGCGGAAGGAAAGCTCTTCTGCTTCCAGACAAGGCTGTGTGGTGTCCAAGTTAAAATAATTCTTAAACAGGACATCAGTGTCAAACTGATGCAGTAGCCAGGGGTCAAGCCCAGAGTCAACAGTTTGGCTCAGTCTGACAATCCACTTGCTCCATGGGAAGCTCTGACCACCCACCTGGTAGATTCTCCTCCTTTGCCCAGTGGACAGAGAGCTCTGTCTGTCTGTCTGTCCACAGCCTCTCATCATGCACATCCTTCACCAAGGCACCAGCATCTCTTTCTGCTCCATTCCCACTCAGTGAGCTGTGCTGCCACGGGAAATGTTATTGCACTGGTGACATTTCCATGTGCAGGCTGACATTTCCCTTTGGAAGGAGCTACTCACTTTACAGTCCCTTTTATTTATTGTTGCTTTGGCTCGTGGGCCACCATAGAGGTTACTTTAACATAGCTGTAATTAAGGATCTATGATGATAAGGTCCTTTAAGTAGGGATCTGCTATTTTTATTCAACTGTAAAAATTACATACAACCAAAGGGATTGTGTAAACCGTAAATATAGACATGGTTGTGATTCAGAGCTCAGCAACAGTGGTGTAAATCACAGTAAAAGCACTGTATTTAGGAGAGTCATAATGCTGTAAATTAGAAATAACTCTATATAACATTAAGCATTCTAAATGTATAAATTTTGAAACACTGTGCTGGAAAAGTAACATCTTTTTTTTTTTTTTTTTTTTTAGAAGGTGGATGCAGAAGCTTTAAGGACACATTTCACATCAGTCTAGTAAAGAAATTAGTTTTTTACAAGGTTTAGGTCAGTAAGTAGTATTTTGGACTAATGCAATAAGTAACTGATTAATAAAAGTGTCAGAATATGCTTTTTGTGTTTTGGTTTGTTTTTTTTTTTACTTGAAGGTTGAAGTAGAAAACTACAGAGTTAGAAAGGAGGAAAACATATCAATATGAAACTGTTTTCATTATTTTAATTTATTTTCATTCAAATATGCATGCACAAAATGAAAAGAACCACAAACGGAAAACTGAAGAAAATATTCAAATAAAAAAGTTAAACTTTTTCTTTCATTTGAAGACGCAGCAGGAAGGAGAGGATTAATCTTTGAAGGGAATTACAGAAATGATATTTTGGAAATGGAAAGTCATAATGTTTCATTCTAAAATACGTCAAAATATGGTATCATAATAAAATCAGCACTAAAACTTTATTTTTATTCAGATAACATTTTTTTTCCATAATACCAAAATAAAACAAAACAAACACATGTAAAATAACAAGTAATAGGATGAGAGGAAATAGCCTCAAGTTGAGTCAGGGAAGGTTTAGATTGGATGTTAGGGAAACAATTCTTCATCAAAAGGGTTTTCAAGTGTTGGAACAGCATGCCCAGGGAAGTGTCACCATCCAGACTTAGGGACAATAGTGTAGTGGTGGTCTTGGCAGTGCTGGGCTTACAGTTGGACATGATGACCTTTAAGCTTTTTTCCAACCTAAATCACTCTGTGATTCTATAAAATGTTTTTTTTTCAGTGGACTCAGAAATTCCTTCTAATTCCTTCTAATTCCTTCTAATTTATTGATAATTGTTCTTAAAAAATATTTATGCTTTCTATAAAGCAATGTAAGTAATGGAGTACTGACTTAAAAGAGCTTAAGAGTCTTCAATGCAAAATTATAGTATTCTCTACGACACATTTCAGATCACTTAGTAGGCCTTGATTAACAGATTTAGTTGGAAAAAAAAGAAGTGATGCATTACATGCTGCAATTATTTAGCTACTTACCGAACATATGGGTTGGAAGACATCTTTTGAAGCCTCTAGTCCAGCTGCCTATTTGAAGTAAAATGGTTGGCATTATTGTATCAGGCCAGGCTTGTCTTCACCTACCTGGTCTTGAAAGCATCCAGGGATAGAGACTGCTCCAATTTCCTGTATGATAGGATCCAGGCTGCACAATCCCTAACAGCAGACATTTTCCCACTGTCCAGCCTGCACCTCCCGGAGGTCCTCCTAGTTATAATAACTGTTACTGCCAATAAAGTTCAATCTTTGTAAAATAGATGTTATCAAATTATTGTAAATAATTTATTTTTTAAAATATTTTCTAGATGAAATTTAAGGTTAATAGAGGTAATTCCACATTCACTTATATAGACTGTTCTTTGATGTGCTTGTGCTCTGCACAATGAATGATGTGTCAGAATGCAAAAAAAAAAAAATAAAATACTAGTACTGTTATAAAACTTTCTCTTATTTGTTTGGAAGAAGTGTAAAACAGTAAATTCTAGGCAAATTTTTACTGAACAGCATAAGATTTCATCATGTTCTCTTTGGGTCAATTAAAAAAGTTTTATATCAGGTTGGTGCAGGACAAATAATCTCAGGCAGAAGTTCTCAGGCTTAAACCAGTTCATTTTTCTGGAATACACTGAGTTTGCCTTACTGCTTGGAAAACTACCCCCCTGAGGACTTATAAAGTGAAATAGACTAGAAACAAGGAGAAACTTATTAAAGTGTTTTCCAGTGTTACTGGAAATCATGAGACATTTGAGCCAAAAATGAGTAAAAAATGTTGATAGCATCTATCACCCTTTACTTTTTTTTTTTTTTTTTTTACCTCTCCAGTTTAAGCTTTAGTCTCTTGAAAACATATTCTCCACATGGCAAAAGGCTTTTCACAAAAGGAAGTTGCTAATTGTAAATTCTTATTGAAATCCTGATCCAAACCCTTTTTAATCAAAGATTTGTTCCTGTAGAAATTGGCCTTTGGATAAGGTCTAGCAATAGCAAATTCTACTTCATCTGTAAAGTCTTTGGTGCTACCATTGCATTATGAGTGTTTGGTCTGGGTATAGCTCAGAGGAGACTGAGACCAAACCGGGGACTTCAGCCATAATCATATTCCTATCATGATCTGTTGTTTACTGTTTCTTTATAACCTTGACATCAATTGTTTCAAATGACTTACCATGAATTGTGGTAAAAAAAATAGGGAAAATGCATTATTTATCTTAAAAGGCCAGTCTGCAATCAGAATCCTTTCTAATGCAGCGAGCAGGGAAAAAAAAAAAAAAAAAAGAGCTCAGACTCATTAACACTTTGCTTGTCCACATATCTGAAATGTAATAAATGCTACCTTCCATTGAAATGGCAACCATAAACAGTGAGCACTTCTAAAAAAATAATTAAACAGCTGGACTAAATCACGACTACACTGAATGAATTTTTAAGCAACTTTTGAACAGAAATACATTTTTTCTTTAAGTATGCTCAAATAAATAAATATAAAGTTGAAGCATATATTCATTTATTTCTACCTATTTACATTTCCCTTAAAAAAAAAACCAACAAAAAAAAACCAAAAAAACAAAAAACCCCAAACAAACAAAACTAAAACCAGAAAAACATCCCCACAAAAAAACCCCATGAAACAAACAAAAAACCAAGCAAAACAAAAAACAAACAAATAAACAAACAGCAAAACAAATAACAAACAAACAAAAAAACCCACAAAAGAACAGATCAGCTGGAAGATTCAGTATAGTGACAACCCTGAAAATACCAAATCCAAATACTAAGAAGGGGCTTGTGCTTTCTCACAGTGTCACAGAATGGGTAAAGTTGGAAGGGACCACAGTGGGTTGTCCTAAAGCACATTACACAGGATTGTGTCCAGGTGGTTCTGGAATATCTCCAGTGAGGGGAACTCCACACTCTCTCTGGGCAATCTGTTCCAGTGTGCGGTCACTGCATAGGAAAGAAGTTCTTCCTCATATCCAGGTAGAACTTCCTGGGTATCAGTTCCTGCCTGTTTCCCCTTGTCCTGTTTCTGGGCACCCCCGAGCAGAGCCTGGTCCAGCCTCTGACCCCTCCCTGCAGACACTGACAGACATTGATAGGGTCCCCTCTCAGTCATCTCTTCTTGAGACTGAACATGCCCAGCACTCTCAGCCTTTCCTCATAACAGAGGTGCTCCAGTTCCCTCATCATCCTTGTATCCATCCACTGGAGTCACTTCAGGAGCTCCATGTTTCACTTGTGCCAAGGCACCCAGATCTGGACACAATGCTCCAGGTGAAGCCTCACCAGGGCTGAGCGGAGGGACAGGATCATCTCCCTCAACTCGCTTGCAGTGCTCTTCCACCACGTGTTTCTCAGCAGCTTTGCCTCCCAGCAGGTCAGCCCTCAGCCTGTGCTGGTGCATGGGGTGAACAGGGTTATTCTTCCACAGGTGCAGGACCATGAATTTGCCTTTGGACTTCTGACAGTTCTTGTTTTCCCATCTCTCCATCTTACTGAGGTCTCTCTGAAGGGCTGCATTGCACTCTGTGATATCTTTCCAAAGACAGTGTTGCAGTGTTGATATATGTGAACTGTGGTTCTTATTTGACATGGTAAATATTTTCATCACCATCATCCTTCTAAGGAAAAAAAAAACCATAAAGGAACAAAGAACAAACAGAGAAGGAGACATAGTCTATATAATCATCATTCCTGGTGTCTTCCAGGCTGGTACACCGAGTATATGCCTTAACTTCTGTGAAGTGTCTACTTGTAAGAGAAAAGTAGCAAGTGTCTGGTAACATATTAGAACTCATGCCACATTTGTGCATGGTATGTAAGATTCCTAGAATAACTGGCTGAGAAAATAACCATAGTCCTTTTATTCAAGATTCTGGGGCTCACAAATTCAAAACTCTAGCAGCACAGGTCACATTTTATTCATTTATTCAAATTTAATTTTCTAGTTCCTTTGCGTTTTGTGTCCCACTTTTTTGTCTGAATTTCATTAAAACCAAACAAAAAAAAACACCCAAAGAAAACAAACAAATTATCAATCAAACAAGCAAAACTCAGAAAGGAGATAAAGTAAAATACTGATCCTTAAAATTGTAAGGCTGATCTCCGTGAACTGTAAATCCCCAAACTAAATTTCCGAATCTGCATCAGGACAAAGTTACGTTAATATTGTATCTCTTCAGGGTTATAAAACATATCCTTATTTACAAGAAAGGATATTTCTGTAGGGTGCTTCACATAAGAAAAAGACAAGTTGAGTTTTCTTGTGCCAACTGGAAAACAAAAAAAGGCTCTTGAGACTGAAGTTTTAACAAAGGGGCCAGACTCATTAGCTCAGGGTCATCACTGTGCTAACTACATTCACTCAGCTTTTTGTCATCTCAATGCACGTCAAGAGAGCTCTCCCACCCACCTGTACCACCTCAAACATGCACAAAACTGGGCTGAGCTATGCCTTTTCTTAAGAAATAAAACTGTAGCCAAAACAGATCCGAAAAAGAGAACTCTTTTCAGATTTTGAAGATATCAAGCAACGGAGAAAACAGTTTCCCTCGGTAGTTTGTGACGCTGGTTAATCATCTCCTTCGTTGTGCCTAATTTCTAATTTGAATTTGTCTGGCTTCAGCTCCCAGCCATTAGTTCTTTATGTGCCTTTCCCCACTAGATTAAAGAGCCCATTAATACCCAGTGTTCTTCCCCTGTGAAGGTACTGATATGCTGTACTGCAGTCACCTCTCAGTCTTCATTTTAATAGGCTAAACAGATTGAGCTCTTTAAGTCTCTCTCTGTGAAGCATTTTCTCTGGACCTGAAATCACTACCATGGCTCTTTTCTGCACCCAGCTCATTTTTTTTTAATAAACTCTTTATTTTTATTCATGCAGATGCCAAAATTGTATTCCACTCTCAGTCCTCTGAACGCTGAATGCAGAAATGAAAAATTTTCTTCACTCCTTCCTGCTTCTTCCCTTTCTATACAGTCCAGGAACACACAAGCTTCTATCAGTCCCTCTCTTAAAATCATCATTACACTTACATCGTTAACACTTAACCAAAGTCTTCTGTTTCCAGGATTCTGTGTCTGGGGTGCATCTGTTGTTCCCATACATATGATTTCATTTAGAGTATCAAACACAGCAAAACTAAATATCATGGGTGGCAGAAACCAGTTTACCAAACAACACAGATTTCTTTGCATGGTTGCTTGGATATGGCTAATATTTATCCCTCAACCAGCTAATGGAAGGACAAACATTTTCTGTCATCTGCACATTTCATCAGTACTAACTTTATATTTCCTTCCAGTTCCCTGATTAAAATGTTGATGAGTATGAAATCTTTCTTTTCTAAACTGCTACTATTCACTGGTGATTCTTTATTGATAACAATTTTTTTCACAGCTGGCAGGTTAGTAGAGAGAACTCTGTGTGCTTTACTGATACTCAGAAGTACATATTTTTAATCAAAATGGTGTGCTGAAATAAGGAATACTGTAATGTATAGCATAGTAGCAGAATTATTTTTATCAAACAACCTTTAAGCATCTCCAAACATGAAACCAGGTTTGTTTTATGAGACCTCTTTTCAACAGAACCTCTTTATTATTATTACTGGTTTTGATTATATTTTACAACTTCAGTTCTCTATTTGCTGAGTGTCTTGTAAAAATTTCAATTATTTCACCCAGAATTGACATAAAACTTTTTTTTTTAATATAATGGAACAAAAGTGTTATTTTTCTAGGGATGCTATGGTGTTTTGGTTTTGATTTAAAAAAAAAAAAACACAAAAAAACCCTATTACAAATTCATATTAACAGGAAGATGGGCATTTAAAGCCCACACTCAGGTTCCTGAGAAGAGAATTTCAGGCTCCCCAGTTTGTAAATGTCTATGCCTAGAAATAATAGTTCTTCATCTTTATTGGTTACTACTGGACTGAAAAGTACTTTTTTGACTTCATCTGCTACAAGTACTTCATATTGCCACTTTCAAATGTGAAAGGTAACTTTTCATAGAAAATATACCCTTTTTTGCATTCTCATTGTAATTTTTAATTACTGTTTAGTAATGGAAATATCCCACTCTTCAGATCTCTTCTACTCCTACTATACTTGAAAAATTATCTCTTTGCTTGTTTGTTCTTACTGTTCTGAGCCCTGCAAGAAACATTATTTTTCCTTGAGACCTTTACAAATTTTCTTTACATTTTAGCTTCTGTTCTAGACAGACCAGAATACTCATATTTGGAATATTCTCTTAACATACTGTTAGTGTTGGCTGTACCAGGTTCAGATGAACCTGAGTTTGCTACAAGCACTGGGAACACCTCCATGATTGAGCCATCCCAGATATTTGTTTTTTAAACTTTTCAATTGCTAATTGAATATTGTAATATGCAAAAGAGCAGTGGATCTGACTATGATGCTTCTATAGGGTGAAATAGCTTCTAAAATTTAAAAAGTACATTGATATTTATTGTTAGGAATCCTTTTTTCATTTATATTTTTGACCAACCTTTCATGTTACATCCAACAATTTTTTTCCTACTTAGAACGACAAAGACAAAAGATGGAGTGTAGTGAGCTTGGGTTATTGGAAACACTCATTTGTAAGGCAATCTGGAAAGCTAAAACTGATCTTCTCATTGTGTTCTGCAGAAAGTAGCCTCAGTTTCTGTTCCAGTTCCATTAAACACGAAATATCTCCAGATCCTGGAGAAGTTGCAGATGTCCCATCATTGGAAGTGTTCAAGCACAGCTTGTATGTGGCTCTGAGCAGCCTGGAAGCTGTCTTTTCCCATGGCAGAGGGTCTGGAACTATAGGATCTCTAAGGTCTCTTCCAACTCAAAAAATCCTATGATTCCATGATTCCTTGATTCCTACATGATCCTTACTCATCATCAACCCTGGTTCCCTTGAGGCTCATGTATAAATATTTAAAAAAGAAAATGTTGGCATTAGCTGGCAGCTCAAAAGCAGAAACAACCCTAAGCATTTCCTGAGGGTTGTATTGATAAACATTTTAAAGACAAAGTCATTTGTACAAAAGTTTGACCCCTCTTATTATTATCACAAAATCTTTTCCTTAAATTGCAGTGTGGCAAACCAAAGCCTGTCCAGTGATACCAATCCTTGGTCCTGGGCATTTAAGATGTTTAAGATAGCTTTATCTTGCTGTGGTGATTTCTTATACTGTTTCCTTTGTCCCAGCACAACTTTCAACCCTTTGCCAGAAACGGGAGAAGGTAAAATATGAAAGCATTGAAAAACCCTATCTTTAATGCTCAAAAATACCCAAACTCACATAGCAGTAGTCTGAATAAGAATTAATTATAACACTTGGAAATGTTTACATGGCATGTCTGTTCTTTCCCCCTAATATACTTGTATATGTATATACATTATATTTATATACATATATTTGTAGTTATACATACAAAATATGTGTATTCATATATGTTATTTCAGATTCAATGTGCATCAGCCTGATACCTCTCCCCTCCTTCCCCTCTTTCCGCATGAACTACTTGGAAATTTTAGCTTTTCTTAGTTAAAACTACCTCTCTTTATGTATTACTTAGATGTCTATTCAGATGTAAGCAGAAACACACCCTGAAGTTATGCTTCTCAGGTTGCTCAGGGAAGCCTGAGTGTCTTCCAAACTGTCCATGTGAAGGGCTGTCCGAGGGGCTGCAAGAATATAGCCCACACTGACAAAGTAACAAGTGAAAGGATATGAAACAAGTGGTGAGAGGACAGGTACAGGAGGTATCTGTCATTTCTCCTTACAGAGTCTCTCTTGATATTTTTCCTCTTTATATTCTCAACTCTAACACAGCTTGAACTTTTGTGGAAAACCTATGCAAAGAGGGATTTTGCAGCACACATGTGATAAATGGGATGCCTCTCAGGAACATAAATCTGTGCTGGTGCATCCTGATGCAGAATTGGTGTTGATGTTAACATGTCATTTTCCCAAATGCTTCAGAGTCCTTTGGGCTTGCCATGAAGGCAAGGATTTATCTTCTAATCTCAGAACCACTTTTCTCTGTCTGGATTAGCCATGAGCAGGAAAGTCATTAACATTTATGAACTGGGGATTAATAACACTCCAGAGCATATTATGTGGGCTGTTTATCCCCTGCCCAGCCCCTTAACCTATGTCTGAGATGGGTAGGGAAAAAATGGTTACAGAAACCCGTACTCACTTGGAAACTTAACTCAGTCACAAAATAGTTGAGATTAACAGCAACCTCTAGAGATTGCGCAGTACAGCTCCCTGGTCAAATCAGGGTCAGACCAGGTCCAGAGAGATTTTGAGTATGTCCATAGATAGAGACTATGCAAGTTCTCTAAGCATTTTATTGTCATGTTTGATCACACTCACATTAAAAGTTTTCTTTATGCTTAAATGGAATTTCCTGTATTTCCACTTGTGCCCACTGCCTATCGTGCAAGCTTGCTGAGGGTACATTTTCCCATTAGTCAATTCGTTGATATAGATTTTAAGTTGTATTGGCCCTCATTATAGACCCTTGGGATATACCACTAGTAAGTGGCCTCTGTGGATTTTGCTGATCACAAACTCTTTGAGAACTGAAGTTAAGCAGTTTTCAGCCCACCTCAGTGTCTAATCAACCATCCCGTATTTCATCTGTCAATGCCAGACTGTGCCACAAGCTTTGACACAGTTAAGAAGAAATGACCCTCAGTTGCCATGAAAATTCAAAGATCATTTGAAAGCGGTCTCACAATGGCATTGACCAGGAGCCTTCACGTTTGTGGGTGCATCCCGTCAGGTCACATGTTCTTGTGTATGTTTAGTCTATTAAAATGTATCTTAAGCTGATCCTCCTCCACCAAAAGTAAGTCTTCTTTGCTCAGACTTTTCCACTGCTCCTGAGGTTACCTCAAGAGCCTGGGAAATCCTGATGTTAAATCTCATTGGTAAAGACCAAGGCAAACGAAGTATTGAGTACCTCAACTTTCACCACATTGCTAATATCCTATGCCACCCAGAAGCAGACTTAAATCTTCTCTAAACTCTGTTTTCATTGATGAAAAATACCTTCTTTTTGTCCTTCATGTCTCCTGCCAGAGCCAACTCCACTGAGTGGCCTTTCCTAACACCATCATTATGAACTCAGTTTCTACAGCCACCCCAGGCCACATAATCCTGCATCACTTCTTGTACATTTGCTTTTCATATCTTGAGTTTTGTTAGGATATTTTGCACCCCTGCAGGCCTTCTGATGCCTTTTCTTGGTTTCCTGCTAGTTGAAATGAACTATTTTAGTGCTTGGAGGAGGTGGTCTTTGAAAAATCAACCAGTTTTCCTGGACTCATCTTGACTCCAGGGCTGTGTCCCGTGGGATCTTTTCAAGCAGGTCACAGCTGACCTAAAGCCCAAGCTTCTGATCCTGCTGTTTGCTTTTTTTACATCCTCTCATGGTCCTGGACTCCACCACCTCAGAGCCACTGCAGCCAATTTGTCCTGAACATTCACTTGTCTAAGCATAGTAGTGTTCGTCAGCTGGTGTCTGCTTCTCTCTGATTGAAGAGTCAGTCTTGGAAACAATGAATGGCAAGTATCGAGCTTTCTGTCTTATAATAATGCTGGACCTCTTCTGAGATACTCTAGCAGAAATTATCACGAGCCCGATCCAAAGGACATGGAGGTCAATAAGATTTTCAGACTTTATGCTCTACAGATTACATTTGATGACCTTTTTTTCAACACAGAAAATAGAGGACATCAAATTCAATCATTAAAAAGCAAACACAAATCTAACAAATCAAGGGTATTCTGATTGTAAAGACTAAAAGCCTGATGAGTTGTTGAACTCCCTGCTGCAGGAACATTTGAAGATTAAATATCTATATGGGTTCATAAAAAGCCCTTCATGAAAGAAAAAGCCATCAAGTCTAACATAAAAAGGCCATGCCTTATCTTAGAAATCTCTATACTGCAAATTGCAGTTAGCACTGGAAACTGAAAGAGTATTCTGACTAAATGCCACTATATGTTTATCTTACCTGGGCATCCATTAATTGTTAGTATTACAGAGAGGATATTCTGGTGGATAGAATCCATTTAGTCTGATGGATTCAAATATTCCAAAATACTGTCACACAGAGTCCTGTCACAGTTTCTTAGGTGCGTGGAAAACAAACAAACAAACAAACAAACATTTGAAATGACTGAGAGAATTGCCATTGTTTTCAATGGAGTTGAGATTCAGCTCTCAACAATTCATTTTAGGAAATCCCTCATATTTTGGTATTTTTAACCAAAGACCTGTGGATCAGCCCCGTATGGCACTGTGGGACAAATTTAAGGAACGTTTTAGAATTATTAAAAGGACCTGCTTTTCTAAAAGAATGAAATCTGTAGAGCTTTTTGGTCACTTGACCCATCACTAAGATATGACCTTCTAAACAGAACAGAAAGATAAAAAGCAAAACTCCTTACATCAAATGTAAATGTAATGTAAGATTTTTTAATCTTTGGATTTATTCATCCATAAAATAAAGAAATAATCCCACTTTGAAGTGGTTTGTTGGTTTTTATTTTAGTGCTTCTCTTATGCAAGTAAACTTTTAGGTCCAGATTAATTTCTGGTGCAAGTCTACGAAAAACTCTGGATCAACAGAAGGGAGGGACAGGTTTGTTGGGTAATGCACTTTACTCACTGTTTCTCTTTGTGAGTTAATACGCAGTATTGAATTTCCTCTTTGTATTCTCATTCTTCCTTTGTGTAGGCATTTGTTTTATTCTTTTTTTTT
>JAWWES010000094.1:64622118-64649612 GCA_035583135.1 Lophotriccus pileatus
GTTCCTAAAAAATCTCAGGAGGGAAACATATTTCTGAATAAACACACCATTATGATTGTTATTATTACTACCAGTAGTACTACTTAGCTTTTTATAGCTTTTTCTTGTATATTTCTTACAGAACTTCATAAACCAAGGAAATGTTCTTATCCTGGCTTTCCTGAGGCACTGAAATACACAGAAAAATGAAATAATTTGCCAACAGTTAAAATGGAGGTTAGTGGTGTGGCTGGAAATGAACCATAGGTCAGATGAGGTTCAATGGTCAACAGGGTAGAATAGCAGTTTCTAGGGTAAATCTGTCAGATGGCTGGAAATGTGCCCTGGTTTATACTGGGAATTGTTTTTTAAGACAGAAAATTCTGTTTCAAATGAGAAGAAAGAATATGGGGAAATGCACCCATTTTCCATAAGGGTGCATTTTCCATAAGGGTGCATTATCCATGCACTTTACCATAAGGAAAAGTGTCATAATAACAGGTAGGAAGAGAAAAGACTCGGGACCTAAGAGACAAATGTGGTTGGAGATGTTAAGTCAGATATTATAAAAAAAAAAAAAAAAAAGTGAGGACTATTCTAGATGATGTTACCTCATATAAGAAAGGGGAATTTAGTCCCTTTTAATGGAGGATGGAGAATATTCACACATGACTCTTCAGCCCTTTTATAGATTCATAAACATTCTCTTTAATGAGGCTGAAACCAGGATTTTCTCTAAGCATATTTCAATCCCTGAATCTCTGGTTCCTTTCTCAATCCCAGCTATATTTAACAAAAAAATAAAAAGGAGAAAAAAAAAAAAAAGAGGAAAAAAAGGGGAAAAAAAAAAAAACAAACTCCACACACTGCCAACTTCATTGGTATCAGTCACAAACGCTTACAAGGATTACAGCTCAGTAATGAGCTTTTGTACTAATGGTACATCTTTTAATAACTGCTATCTGCACTTCCAGTTGTAAGTGATAAGTGAGGCTATATTGTTAATGACAAAATGCCTCACCTTTCCCCCCCGCCCCCATCCTGATACTTCATCTTTCTCTAAATTCCTCAGCTGAAGGTTGGAGAGAAATTAGCGTTGATTCTTAGGCTGCTTTATGTGGCTTGGTTTATTCTGGCTGATCACAGGGCTGAGCTCCTGCTCTGCTGATTCCTCTGGGCTATGGCAGTGGGCACCCACACAGGAACCTGGGGAGGATGCCCAAATAGAAAAAAGTGAAATGCTTCTATCAATGACAGGGACTGAAAGCAGCAGCAAAGAAGAAAATGTAATAATAATAATAATAATAGTCGTGTTTCAGAAGCAGGGAAAGCTGTGAAAGAACAGGAGGATCAGAGGGTGGCATTTAGGCAAAATGATTTCAGCTTTCTGCTCTGCCTTGCTGTGTGATGTTGGCCAAAACATTTATTTTTTCACTGTCTCCTCTAAAGCAAGGCTAACAGCATTTCCCCATCTCACATGAAGGATCGGAAAGGAAAGAAAATGGGGATACAATCATTCAGTGAATGTCAGGTCATTACTTCTTGTGATGGAGACGCAGTGTTGTGAAACTTTGTTGCTCGGGATCTTTTTGAGAAGAGATTAGACAGTGTCAGCACCAGACTGCATTGCTCATCCTCCCTTGGGCTCAGCTAGGCCTGTTCCTGTGATTCTGTAGCTGCAGATACATCTTTGTTTAAACTTTATCTTCTCCTCTCAGCACCCATTTTATTTTTTTTATTTTGAAAGGGGAGAGATTTAATGTCCATGAAGCTTCACAGAGGACCAGAGGAGGAGTCTGCTTGTAATACAGGCTTGCTTAGTCTCTGTTCATATGGAGGTATCCCTCTCAGGGTTAAGTCAGGCTCTCTGGGGTCTCAGTCTATAATTGTATCCTCTTTCCCAGCACAATCTATAGTCTGTACTCATACAATTTCTGATACCTTGGTTGTTTATTTTTTTTTCATGGACTTTCCTGAGTGCAGGAAAACTTCTGTTCAAAGCTCAGAGGTCAAAGAGATGCTTGAGTGTTGTCTGGGAACATCTTCAAGCAATGTCCTCTAACCTGAGGCTCTGGTCTGGCTCATCACAAGTCCACAGTTCCAGCAAACCTGGTCCACAGAATGGCAAACTGAAGGAAAGGAGGACGTGAAAGGGATTCACTTAGAAAGAATAAGTTTAAAAATAATAAATACAAAAAAGAAAGGCTTTGTTTTCTTTACAGAGCTGGCAATGATAAGGAGAATGAAACCCTTTGGAAAGGAATTTTCATGGGTGGATGTGCCACCCATATTTGTACCAGTTAAGCAGTTCATCTCATCATGTTTTATAATCAAGGAAAAGGAAAGCATTAATAAATGTCCTTTATTCTTTAAGTGATATATAGAACTCTCCAGAAAATAGAATTTTCAGAAAGATTCCAAGTCTTAAACACTACCCTTTTTTTTTGTGTGTGTGTGTGTGTGTGTTTTTGTTAGTTGTTTGTTTGGTTTTTTGTTTGTTTGTTTGTTGTTTTGTTTTGTGTTCGTTTTTTTTGGGGGGTGTTTTTGTTTATTTTTGTTTGATTTTTTTTTTTGTTTATTTTAGAAAAAATGTAGACTGGAATTTCATGTGAAAGAGAATATTTGCAGAAGGAAATGTCAGAAACACAGTAAATACAGCTATCACTACCACCTGGAACTGCTTAGAAAAATTTCCATGGAGAATTTTATCAAAATTAGCACATTCCAGAAACATGTTGGTTTTGCTTAAATGGCATTTTCAGTCAGGAAAAAAAGTTATATAAAGATAGTTTAAGCGGGTTTATGCCTTATTTTATTTTATTTTTTCAGTAAACTCATGTGCTCGGATTTTTAAAACTAGAGATAGAAGAAAATCACTAGACAGTGTAAGTGTGGATAATAATCCTACCCTGGGAGAGAAATGGAATATTTTAATAATGTGAAGTCCTTATGATCTCTGCCTGCTAAGATTATATGGTAATAATAGTTTTTTGATGCAGAAACAAGTGTAAAGTCTTTAGTGTACAAAATGTCATTGCAGAGAAATAGTGCCATATGATATCAACACAAGACCTGAACAAAAACTTTTAAGGAACACACATAAACATACTTGCTTTGAGTCTGCCAATTTTTTTTTTAATATAATTCTGATTATCTGTGCATTTGTCTATTCCATATGAAATAAAGTAATTTTCTTTGTTCAACTGTATTTTGAGATATTAAATTTAAACATTCCATTAAGGTGTTCAGAAAGAAAATGAACTACTCAAAGTTGCTCCTAAGGTACTTCAATCAAAAATTTTCAGAAGTATTTCATACAGATTAACATGAAAAGAGTATTTCTATTGAAAAAAAGATTTCTGATGGAATTCAGTTTTAAACATCTTTTTCTGACCAGTTTCACTGAAGAGCTATACGAAGAAAAATGTTGCATGAGAAGGGCACAAGCATCTAGTGTTATTTTTCCTAAATATTCCCTAAGGACTTCTTGTTTCAGGCCGTTCCTGGTCCAAGGGCAGTACCTTTGGGCATAATAAATCCCAACAGATGTTCAGCTTATTCTATCTGTTTTTTAAACCCACAGGAATTTTAGCATACCCAACAACATATGGCAAGAAGTTCCAAGAAGTACTTCCTTTTGTCCATTTTGTTTAGAATTTTTCTAAATTCCCATCTGCCAGTTTCATTTCATGCCTTAGCTTATTTTGAAAGATGCAGTAAGCATTGTTTTCATAGACCCTTATCATCCGGTCTTTCAGTCATGTCTTTATTTAGGCTGCAGAATTTCATGCACGGATGCTATTTTATACCTGTGATCTTTCTTGTTGCCTTTTTTTTCTGTATCCTCTCCAGTTCTCTTATTTGTTCTTAGAGATGAGGAAAAGTAGAACTGCACACAGCATTGTGTGTAGGGGCACTGCAGAATTGCAGTGCTTTTGTCTCTCTTCCATTCCTAAATTTAACCATGGGTGAGATGATACTTTCTTAGCACTATCTTTTATCATCCCAAGACCTCATTTCTAAATAGTTCTGAGCCCATCATGGCATAAATAAAGTGAAGATTTATCTTTCTGTGTTCATCAGCAAAACCTGGTACTGAGTTCTTTACGTGAGGAAAAAGGAAAGCAAGGGACAAGAAGTTCTAGGATACAGTAATATCTCCAGAAAATAACCTTAGGCAAGAAGTTCAAGGTAAAAACCCTCTTAGAAAGCTGCCATGTACAAGAAAGCCTGAGTGAACTGGAAGAAGATGAAGAGTCTGATGAAAAGGATATAATTTGTCAGAGAATAAAAGATGGTGAAGGGTTAAAAAAGGAATTAAGGGAAGATTAGCATTGTTTGGAAACGCATGTGTAGAAAGCAATCTGCTAAAGGAGAGCACTGTGGTGAAAAAGCATTCAGCATGAAGTCTGCTTACCCAGGAAAAAGAGAAGAAACTGAGGAATAAACTGCCCAGAGCTAGACACTATCATCTCTGCTGCAGCACTGGCAGTTCATTTAATAACTTTCAATCCTATGTCTTGGTATTACAAGCTTTAAAAGCTCCAGCTGAAAACAATCGCTATTAATAACCCCCCTGCTTTGCAATATGAAAGCAGCAGGTACAACAGAGAGACACCTATAATCCCCCCATGTTAGACAGCAGCAGAACAGCACTCAGCCAACCATGGAGGAGAATCCTATAAAAATACCCAAATCCATCTCTCCATGATGGATGGTCTTTGTACAAGCACTAAAGTGTATTCCCTTTAGTACCACTGTCTATTGATGTTGAGCTACTAAGTAATCTGAGGGAAACTAGGAAGCGATCGCCATGATAAAAAATAAAATGGATTGGGGATAAAGATGGAATTTCGTCAAAACCATCATGATCAGAACAATATTGCCTGAGAAATGGGGAGCTTTATATCTGTCAACATGTCAGTGTTTGGACAGGAAACCAAAGCCTTGGAGATTGGTGTCAGAAGAGCGATCTTTTTCTTCGATAAGCACCATGCATGTACCAACATGAAATACAAATGCAATCTTGCTGACTAGAATTCATGACAAGTAGCTCCTGTGAGAACAGTCTGAAACTGTAAGATTGCTCAGATGTTCCTGGATGACTTCTCATATTCACTAAGCATTTACTCAGCCTTTACTCATGATATACATTCTGCTAATTCATAGGACTTTTCTGAACCATTTAGGACTTATTTCAGATTTTTAAGTTGAGCCAAATCTTGCATACCTTATGTGGACTAATGAGAAGGAATCATTAATACTGACATAATGACTCATAGGTTTAAAGGCAGTAGATAGGATCATGTCCTACACAAGTACTAACTCTAACATGTTGATAGCATTAGTGAAATCTAAAGCTGATTTAAAGAAGAATTAAAAAAAAATGAGGAAAGATATTTTGACAATATGATTTTGAGGAAGAAAAACTGTCAGGAAAAACTTAACTAATTGGGATTTGCCAGATGGGGGCCACCATATTTCTGAACAGAGATGAATATCCAAGGACAGAATCAACCATTCAGGAGGCATAATAGCATGATGCCAGGAAAGAAATGCAGACTGAAACCTATTTCTTCTCTGCATATGTTAGATGTTCAAATCAGGGAACAATCATAAAGTCATGAAACAGGTGAGACTGGGGGACAGCTCTGGCATTCCTCTAGTCCTTCCACCATCTCAGCAGGATCACCTTAAGACAGCTGCTCAGGACCATATCCATTTGTGATTCCAGCATCTTCAAGACTGGAGATGCTCTAACCTCTCTGGGTAATTTGTTGCAGTGTTTGACCACTCTCACAGTTAAAAAAGTTTCTTGTGTTCATTTGAATTGAATAGAATTTTCTTGTGTCTAGATTCACGCCCATTGCCTCTTGTCCTGTTTACCGAGACTTCTTTCCTGTCTCTCCTGAAGCATTTATGTACACTGACAAAAGATCTCCGTGAGCATTCCCCCGCTCCTGTATGAATAGTTCCAGCTCTCTCAGCTTCTGTTCATATGCCAAGTGCTCCAGATCCCTCATCATTGTTATGAGTCTTTGCTAGACTTGCTCCAATATGTCCATATCTCTGAACTGGGGAGCCCAGAATTGGACCAGCACTCCAGGTGTGAGCCTGAATCATTTTTCTACACTACAACCATTTTATGTCCCTGAACATGAAAAAAAAAACCCACCCTCAACCTCTGGAGTGAGTTTTCATAGGCCTTTATCAGGAGAATTAAAAATAATTTGGTAGAACCACTGGGAAAAGATTGACAGAGAAGAAGAAAGTGGAAGCCATGTGAGCAACTCTTACATCAACAAGGGAAAATAGTGTCCACTTTCTGTTAAAATGCTTTTTGGAAAGAAATTGATTGAATTGAAAATACAAGGTTTCTGAGGCTTCCAGTCTTTTGAAGTCTGCAGAGGGACATTCATGAGCAGTAAGCCTAGAAATGTCCAGCTGCTCTGAACTTGATCATTTACTGCAGAGAGTTCCAGTGCCTCTCATGAGAGCATTGTCTGATTAAACTCTGAATAAGACCCTTACAGAGTAGCCTTAGCACCTTTAGCAGTTTAAAAACTTTTGGTTATGTGGAAGATTTCTCTAGGTTGAAATGCATCTCACTTGCTGAGCTGAAGAGTTTTGGGTTTATTTTTTCTTCACAAAATGCTTTAAAATCTCATGGTTTGAGTTATCTGTGGCTGGGGAATTGCAAGTGCTTTTCATGCCTGAAGACCATTTCGGATGCTTTGCTTGTGCACAAATAATTCAATGTTTGGGAAAGCAAAATCTTGGCATGGAGATCATCTGCAGCAAGTAACAAGATAGTAACTTCTTAAGCAAAGGAATAAGAGGAGTAGAAATAGCAAAAAATGGAAATATTAAGGCCACAAGGCTGGATAGCTTGTTTCTCAAGCTATGTCATTACTCAAAGGATGAGAAAGATACTCAGATAAGAGGAATACAAAGAAATATAGCAAGTATTTAGCAAAGGCTTTAAAAAGGAATAGTCCTGGGGGCAGGTTATTCAGTAACCTGTAACTGCCTTTTTTAATTATTATTTGGGTTTGGGGCTTTATTTGTTTGCCTGTCTTTTTCATTTATGATTATTTTCTGTCTGTGTTGATGCCTATGATTTTTCTTTCGGGCAAGTAATCTTTTTGTCCTGGGAGACAGGACACTGTACCATTAACTCTTGCTCTGAGCCAGAAGAATGGGCCCTGTGTTCCTCTGTTATGCACTGTCTACTTTTGCTCGTATGGAACATCCAGATGTAGTCAATTAATGGAGATGGATGTATAGTCTGTAGGGAAAAGAGGGCAGATTTTCACCTAGGCTTTTTACATTTAAATGATATATCTAAGATGGTTCACCTAGGTTCTGCCAGGACTCAGTAGAAGGATGTGTGCAGTGATCTATAGGTTCTATCATGGACAGCGCTGCCAACCTGGGTTGAATCCACCACTGCACTTGATGTTTCTTCCATTGGTATCATCACTGGTTAAGTTACTTCCACAGAATAAACTCATTAGTGATATAAAATCCATCCCAAAACTTGCATAAGTGTATAACCAAGAAAGAGTTCAAGAATGACTTGAAGGATGAGAAGAATTCTAGATGCTTTCTGGAATGCCTGGGAGTGAGAGGAAAGGGAAATAAGCATCAGGGAGGAAGAAGAAATTATTAGGTTAAAAGATACTGTGGACACAAGAGTATCTGGAGGTAAATTGGCGGTGAATAAATATGGGATGGAAAGGGAAAGAACATTCCTAGCTTAAAAAAGCTAATTTTAATTGATGTGCAGAACATGGATCTTCCAGCCTTGTAATATGAGGATCAGGAAAAGGAAACCTAATTCTGTTTTAATTCAATATATAATGAAGGCAAATTTCTGATGTAACAACTGCATTTTGTGAACAGAAACTCTCTACATTCCTGTGGTACTGACAGTACAAGCAGAATTTGGTTAATATAAATTTATTTCAATGTATTTTACAAATTTTATGGGTATTAATATTTTTTCCATTAGTGTGAATATTCATTGCTTATTTCTTTTATTTTACTGTTTATATGTTTACATTATGGCAACAAAGTCAGGAAGAGTACCATACTACATTAAAAAGTAAAACTTTTCACTGAATTTCTAAGGGGTTTAAGTTAAGTTAGTGAAAACTTTAATATTCAAAATCAGGATCCAGAATATGTGCAAGCCAATTGAAAGCTTCACCTTGCCTAATAGAATAATCTGGTTAACTGTCATATTCAATGGCATTTGACCACTGCCCTTGAGGGTCTCCAGGCCCGCAGGGGGAAGAGCTAATGAAAATAAAAAAAATTGTGGTTTAGATTAATTTCCAAGAAATATTTGGGCTCCTAAGACTCAAAGGATCATGGGTTGAGACTCAATGCCATTCTTGAGAAATAAGTTCTGTCAGCAAAGCTCTGCATTGAACTGCAAAGTACTATGGAGATAAGGTGAGGTGTTTCACATGCCTCGAGTTGGTTAAAAATAAATTTAAGCTTGGCTCTGCATATCAGCAAAGAGATCTTACAATATGACGAAATGAGATCAGCAGAGTAAATCTGAACAAACAATTTTGCTTTATGATGTGCATGTTAAAGTCACTGAGAAAAGCAAAATTCTTAATTCCCTGACTTTTATGCATATCAATTTTGTAGCTCTATAGTTGCATTACGTTGAAATTATTGTGATTTGGAGGTTGATTTTTATAATGTTTTCAACTGCTATTGGTTTTCGAACAGAGGTTGGATGCTCAGTACACAGTCCATTTTCACTGCAGAAACCATAGCAAGAGCAGTCTGTGTAACTATCATGTACAGGAAATTAGAATAGAGGGTTTTCATAATTCGTGGGCTTGCATACAAATTTCCAATTTCTGGAACACAGATAGCACTTCCCTCCCTCAGAACTAAAGATAAAAGCCTCTGAGTGATTCTGAGGTGCTAAAATATGATGGAGACAAGGACCAGATAAGAATCTTGGTAGATAGGACAGACAGATATAAACACTAACCCTGGATAAGATTTCAAGCAAAAAAAAAATCTAATCAATAAACATATGGGCAAATGAAAATGCAAATGAGACACAGAGTTATAAATGTTCAGGAAGAAAGAAAGATTTCTGTAATACTTACCCGTATTGCATTGACTTCAAGTAGCCCTTAAGTGGAACTGACGGTATTACAAACACAATAAGCACTTCTAGACAAACTGGAATAACAATCACTTCAGGAGCCTGGAAGCATTCACAATTCTGCTGTTGTCAACTCTTTCAGTGGCTTTAATTTTCAATGGTAAGCACAACTCCTATATAGTGTTGTCAAAACCGCAATGAAGTTATGTCATTGAATATTAAAGCGCTGGCCTGTGGAATGCCAAACACACAGATTTGAATTTCATGCTCTCTACTAAACATCAAGACAAATATGTCTAATTTCATAAAAACCTCACCAGCCCAGAAAGGCTGACAATCAGGCCCAGTGTTACCACTTTGCCAGCTGAAACGGGAGTTTTTACTGTGAAAAAACCCTCTTGCTAGGAGGTTAGAGGAGGGGAGAAGCAGCATGGGGTTAAGATTCTTGGATGCAGCATGAGGTCAAAGAATGAAGGGGTTGGGGTACTAAAGGGTACTGTTCATCAATGAGCAGAAAAATCACATTTGCGTATGAAAATGCTCTCCTTATGTATTCAAGTGCAATTTCATAATGAAATTGGATTATTTACCTGAAAATGTAGGAGATTCATTTGCTGTGGAGTTTTCCAAATTTCAGCCTTGATTTGTGAGCCATGATGGTGACTAGTCCAACAGGGAGAGCAACACAGTTGTGTTCCTCATCACAATCAAGAAGGTTGCTTCCTCCCTTGTCCTTTCAAACAGTGTTATCTTATGGTCCAAGACATACTCAGGGTCTTTCCCTGTCTTCATGAAATTGGAAGTAATCTGTGATTAATCCCTTGGCAGCCTATAGGCTCTGTGTTTAATCTACTTTGGTCAGAAATACGTTTTCCCCTTTGGGGTACCTTTTATTCTGTCTTACAAACAGTAGTGAAGGTCTGTAACCACTGGAAAAACCTGGGAGGCCATATGAACATGAAATTCTGGGTAACCTCTGGACTAGCAAGGCAGTTTTCTTCTGGGATGTTTTCCAAAAATTCTTGGTTTGACCTTGGAAGTAGAATTTCATACCTGCTTCTATTGGATGAAATGCATCTATTCATGGAATAGATGCCCAAAGCTTACCAGTTATACTCAGATGCTCAAAATAGTCTGGACACTGATATTCTGGACAGAATGAGTTCCACACTGAAGGATTCCTGGCAAGCAACAAAAAAAAAGAGAAAATTAGTTGCTCAGTCTTATTTGGTCTACAGTTTATATATATATGTGGAAAGAAGTGTTCACTATGCTGTGCTTGTGCCCTGTGACCTCTTCAGTCTGAGACTGACTAAAATCCAGCAAACTCTTTTCATTTAAGTATCCTAAAGCTTGAAAATTAAAAATCATTCATTACCCTGACTGTAGTTTTAGTGCCTAACAAATAATCAACAATTATAATAATTAATGGGAATATTTTTTGTTGCTCCATAGAGCACCAAAACATATTAGAAACACAACATTTCTCCCAAAGTTACATTGGCTTCAAGATATTTCCCTTTGATTACTTTATTTCCTTGGGGGGCCATTTTTATGCTCACAGAAATATTTTGGATGCTCTGTTTTACCAGTGCTTATGCCCTCTGAGATCCTGCATTATTAATAATACTAATTATTGTAATTATTTATTATTAAATGAAGGACGAGAGAGTTTCCAGCAATTCAAAAAGGACAGAAGAGGATGTAAGTCTTATCCTATAAGGGTTGTGTTTGAACTTTCAAACCCTATGCAGTGAGAAGTCCCTGAGAGTGAGGAATTTTACTTAGCAAGAGCATCTGCTAAATGGACACGAAAGACAAATAAATAAGTACAAAGATCTCATACATTTCTGGACTTCTTACCCAAAAGGTTACACTGGAGGGCATAGCTAAAAAGACTGGCATAGATTTTGTAATAATCCAGAGTGCAGATCGGTATCTAAAGAGGTCAATTAACATATGATAATTTCATGAGGTATACTTTCAATTTCTGTAGGAGATGTCCTTTATCTCTTCTGGAGGACAGAGGACAGTGTTCTGAATGTATAACCACAGCTCATGGTGTGCACTGTTATGCAAGTTTTCTGAGCTAAAGCTAAGATAAGGGAGATGCTTTATCTTCAGGTGCAGAACCAGAGCTCACAAGCCAGTAGGAGAGGCTGAGTTCAGATACCAAACAGCTCAGAGTGATGACCCAAGATGGTGCAAGGTCATCCGATGGTCTGACCAGCACAACAGACTGCCCCAGTACAAAAGAGAATTTCAACTCTTGGACTTGCAACCAAGACTTTCGTTGTTATACAGGGCATGGTGAGGGCCTATCTGGAGTGACGTGCCCAATTCTGGGCTCCTCAGTACAAGAGAGACATGAAGCTCCTGGGGTGGATCCAGAGAAGAGCTACAAAGGTAGTTAAGGGATTGGAGCATTTCTTATGATGAAAGGCTGAGGGAGCTGGACAGGTTCAGTCTCAAGAAGAGTCCAACTCTACCTGAAGGGAAAGTGGCAAGAGGATGGCCTAGGCTTTGCTCAGCAGTAGGACAATAGGCAACAGACAGAAACTGATGTACAGGAAGTTCCACCTGAACATGAGGAAGAACTTCTTTCCTGTGTGCAAGGACATCTGTTCCAAGCACAGGAACAGATTCCCTAGAGAGGTTGTGGAGCCTCCCTCACTGGAGAGAACCAAGAACTCTGTGGACAGAATCCTGTGCCATGTGCTCTAGGATGGCCTTGCTTGAGCAGGGAGGTTGGACCAAATGAACTGACTCTGGACCCTTCCAACCTGACCCATTCTGTGATTCTGTGGTAGTGAAAGCTCAGACACAGAGGATGTCTCGTTGAGAAAGTTATTCTCAGGGAGTTTGATATTTAGGAGGGAACATGCTCTCTGGATGGTTGACCCACCACAACTCCTATTTTCTTGCAGAATAGAGAAGGATTTTTCTCCTGTAACTTAGAAATAGAAGCATATAACTCATCTAAGTGGTAAAACAGAGCTTAAGCAGATCTAGACAAACTTTTAAGTTTTATATTTATTCTTCTAACTCTTCCTTCTACTTGTTAAGCAGATGCCAGTTCATCAGTGTATAATTCTGATTAGATCCTTTAAAAGATTTGTGTCTTCACACAAAACTGGAAAGCTGCTGCAGATCAAATATTGTGTCTTCAGGTTGGTGTAAAACTGGAGAAATGCCACCTGGAAACTATGGAACACCTGCAGTACACCTAAGCAAAGCACATGAGGAAACCAGTGAGAGAACATAGACATAATCATCACTGTAACTATGGCAGTGGCATTAGGGACTTAGAGAAGATTTTAAGTATTACTGCTCCCTTCAAAAGATGAGCATCCTTCCCCTTTCTGACACATGCCTCCCCACTCAGGTGCACAGCAAGTGATTTTTATATCTGAAATATATTCAGTGGAATAAAGAACAACAGATGTACAATCGGAAAGAGATCCAATTCAACAATCCAAAAGGCTGCTTCTAAACAGCATCTGACCCAGGAACAATTTTTTTTTTTTTTTTTTAAACCAATTCAGAAACAAAGATTTGGTTTCTTTTAATTTGTTTTGGATTTCATGTGAATTTATCCCCTCTTCCCTTTATTCTAAAGGAGGAGTCTTACTTTAGATTCCAAACGTCTTAACGGCCACTGACTATGTATTAGATGCAATCACAGAAAAACAGCATTGAAAAGGGTCTTAAGAGGGTGTATAATCCATGTAGTTCTTTCCCCAAGGCAGGATCAACTACTTAAGCCATTTGCAAGAGAAGATTGTCTATCTCTTTTTCTCAGTAATGACCAGTGATATATTACAAACCATGTACTTCATGTATTACACCAGAATTTGGAGACTACAGGTCAGATTAAAGTCTCACTTGCTGACACTGTGCAAACTCAAAAGAAGAAGCGATTCCAGTTCCAAAGAACTTTCAGTCTCAGCAGAAAAGGTGACCCAGGGAAAGAGAAATAATGTGTCATCATGCTTGTTTTGTATGGAATTTCAACCTTTTTAGCAGTAGCTTAATCCATCTTTTTTTTAAGGCTAATAGCAAACCTGACCACAACTGGTGTTAACAAAAACCACTACATATTGCACAAGTAATATGCAGAAAAGTAAAAATGTCCCTGTGGGGCTCCTGTATAACCCTCATATGTCAAAATAGTGACAAAGACTTCTATACTAACATGATGTTTTGTGTCACTGAACATTTGCAAAAGAAAATGCTGCCTTTAAAAATAAATAATAATTACAAAAGCACAGCCCATGATGGAGTTTTCCCAACACAGCATGCAGCTGTGGAGCCAAACATGCTTATACCTCATTCCCTGAGTGATGGGTTATGTTTTGACATTGACTAACTCATCCATGCTCAGGGCACAAGCACTCAGACAATCTCCATCACCAGTTTCCCATTAGAAATCTTGATCTGTGCTGAAACAAGCTCAATTCCCTTCATTATTTCCCAGTCGACAGACGGCTTGAGAGGGAGGATATTACAAGTGTCAGTCTCTTTGCCTACGGACAGGCCATGGATGACACCAGAAGGAGAGAAACAAACAAATAAAATATATCTCTGTTTGTGTGGCAACTTTTTAATGTGTTTGTTGTACCGCTATGCTTCATTCATTCTCACAAAACTAGTTTACCAGGATTATTTTCTTGGAAATCCGTCAGCAAAAGTGTTATCTGTCCCCTTTTCCTCTGCATTTTTGTTAGGTTCTTGCTATTTCACAGAAAAAAGGAGCTGGCAATCCATCTTGAAGAGCTATTTTGTTATTAGAAGGAGTTATAAAGCTCTTCAAATTAGCCACTGAGTAAAATCCAGCAAACGTTTTTGAGATAGATAGTGTTTTCTTACTAAACACAACAAAGAATGAGAAGATGAGTATTAATGTAGGCCTTTCCATAAATATCTTCAGAAAGATCATTTTATTTGTATTAATAATTACATGGTTTTGACAAAGAGACATCAAGTAGAAGGTCTGGAGGTTAATGAGAATTGTCATAACTCCTTTACCTACAACAGAGATATGGTGTTTTGTGCTAAGAATTCATCATAAACACAGTGAAAAATAGTCCCTGACCTGAAAATCTTACTTTTTGAAGGTAGAAAATAGACAAAATTGAGAAAGAGCATGAAGAGCAAAATGAAAGTGTGTTTTCAGCTCAATACAATCAGTATCACTCATTTGAGGATATGAACTGGTTCTAAATATATATTCAATTGTTCCCTCATTCTCCATTCTCACCTCAGTGCGTTTGTGGGTATATCCCACAGTCTTCTGTGTAGAGGTGTTCCACAAATCTTCTCAGAAAATGTCCTTAGAGGTAAAATAAACACTTGTTGGTCCATTCCTTAATGAATGAAAGTCATGGAATGGCTCTCATCCATACTATAGCAATTTCTTAGCTTTTAAAACAGGATTTTAACTGTCTACTAAGAACAGTCCCAGACCCACACTATTTGCCGAAATCATGCCAAGGAATAGTTTTGGAGGCTGATAATTGTCATAATCCTAAACCATATCTGGAACTCTACTATTTAGTAGTATCAGTAATCATCTTTTAGCATCTGTGAATGTTCCCAGAGAGTGTTTCTCATTAATGTATCCATTCCCTATCTGTCCCCTCAGGGAAGCTGTGTGATGGTTGGCGAAAGAGCATCACCACGCAGGTGAGTTTTATTAAATGCATGTGTGTAGGGCCATCTGAGAAGAAAAATAATAAAAGATTGGTAATGTGGGTATGTCACTAAGGCAGTTATTGCCAAAGAGAATCTGTAGCCTCTGGAATAAGAAAATATAAGAATGGAGAGCATTAAAATTAAAACACTTTCCCAAAGATGTTGACGTTCACCGTTTTGATGAAAATTTTCATTGAAAAGCTAAAATTTTTTTGAATATATATATATATATATATTTATATATAAAGCTCTAATATCAGGAAACAGAAGTAAAACATGAACATTCTGTCAATGAAAGAAGGAGGAGAAAAAGAAATGCAGAAAATAAGATAAATGATGCAAAATAAAATAAATCAAGGAAGACCAAGGGAGGATCGGTGTAATGTCTCAAGAAATCTAGTAATGACCTGCTAGAGGATGGAGAGGAAGGAGGCGCATTTTGCTTTATTGTGTATTTCTGTAGAGTGCAGTAAAAGAAAATTCTACCATCTGTCATCTTCAAGAAATTGGCATGCTATGACATTGGACAGGTTTGTTCATACTTCCAATCTGCTGCTCGCTCATTTCTGCTGAACAGTTTTGTTCTCCACTTCTCCCACATAGTTTTTATTTTTATCATTATTGTTATTATTTGGAAGTTGGATTATGTTCTATTATATTTCTATAGCTTGAATTCTTCAAGCTAAAATAAAAAAAAAAAACCCACATAGTAATAAAAAATATCAATCTACCAAAAACTCCTAGACTGTCTCCATTACCTGGCTCAATCTTCCTTTTTTATTTTTCCAGATTTCATTTAGGCATACTTTTAATGGTGATTAGACTTCCCCAATTCACTGTTTGGGATACAATATTAAATAAAATGTGTCCTAATGAACAGTAATGTAACACTAATTTTTACTGACATTAAAATCCATAAGCAATATATATGAAATTTATGTAAGTAGGTTATATCTCCTATTAGGGAAAGTATATTTCTTCAGGATATGGCAGGAAAATGTCTCTGTCATAAGTTACAATTGCAAATCCAAAAGACAGAATTCCCTTGCTGTATGTCACAGAAAGCCCTGGATGTGGGATTTATTTAACAGCTCTGGCCCAGCTTGGTGATAATGCAGGTATCAATTCTCAGCTGATCTCCCATCTGGGGAGATCCCTGCCACAATTGTATACTCCAAAGTGAGGACACCAAAAAAGAAGAGCTTATTGTTTCTCACTGACAACCAGGAGGACCTGGAGAACCATTTCAGGGTGGAGGTTGACCTTTCAGTCTTGTAAGACCAATCTGTTACTAATCACATCAGCAGAGCCACGTTCCTAAATCTGCTAGGTCATAAATTTGAAAGGAAAAAACTTGAATATTGTGGCCTCATGCTCCAAGATATAAAGTTTCCTTGATTTCCTTAAAAAAAAAAAAAGAAAAAGGAAAAAAAAAGGAAGTTTTTTAACTCCTCCAGCCATATAAGCTTTTGTAAGAATTTATCTCCTCCTACTTCATATTCCAGATTTCCAAGACTGATGTGTCTTCACATTTAAATTACAATTTAACTAAAAAGCAGACTCTGGGAATGTCCACTTGGCTTTCAGGAAAAAATTTAGAATAAACATGTAACTTCAAGATGAACAAAGTTGTTTGGTAGAAAAACCATATAGGAGTAGAAAAAAATGCAAACTGTGAATTGCTGAATGAAGCAGGTCAATGCAATATATTTGAAATAAACTACTGAAAGATCATTTCCTTGATTTTTCAGTACAATATTTTTTCAACATTATTAAATTTATTTATGGGCTAATTTCTTACTGGCAAAAATTAGAATATTTGCAGCAATTTTGGTGAACTGAAATTACTTCATTATATAATTAAATGGGGATCTAATTTTATGGGAAATGCATATTTGTTCAAATTAAGGAATATTTTGCATGGTTTTATTTTAACTTGAAGGAAAGCATGAGGATTTGGGATTATCAAGGAAGGCAAAGAAAAACTAGAAAAGGATTCATTAGGCTAAGGAGCAGATAGACCTGCAGGGAAAAGCTTGAGACTCGAAATACTGAGAGTGGTGATGACTCAGGGGAGTTACACTAGGCTTGGAACAGTGAGTTTCATTGCACAGTTTGGCCCACGGCCTGGAAAAGAGTCTTCTTGCTGTCTGTCAATGTTCAAGCGAATATTCTTCAAACTTAGCACTCTTTTTATAGTGTCTTCCATCTGGGGATCTGTAACATCAAGGTGGTGTAAGAGGGATCAAAATTTGGCCAAGTAGTTTATAATTCAGGGGAAAGTGCTTCTAGGCTGGTGACACATGCCATGTAATCAATAAATAACAATATTTACAACACCTGTGTGAAGAATTGTTTTGATAATTAAAGTGTAAGTAGACACATTACTCGCAAGTCAGGTTTAACAGATCAATCGTACGAGTAATAATGACGGAATGTAGATTTTTCTTTGTTTGGTTGGTTTAGCTATTATTTATTTATTTATGTATTTATTTATTTATTTATAAGTGGATTTGAGAGGTAGCTTTAAATAACAGCTAGAACACAGCATTTGTGGAAATTCCAGGAAAAATAACTGAGTTCTGGAAATTTCATGCCGTGACAATTGATAGAAGAAAAGCAGAGAAATTAAGCAGAGAAATTAAGCAAATTATGGCAAATCATCTTGATTGTATGAACCTCATGTTCTATGTTATCTTTCAATTTTCAGTGATGGAAGAAATTGAGACAGACCATGTCCTCTTCAAGGACTTCTAAAACTCATCCTTTGTTCAGTTTCCTTTCTTAAATTAGGAAAAAACCTCAGTAAAAATAAGTAACATTAGAGAAAAACAAAACAAAACAAAACCCAGACAGGATTCTTTTGTGCCTGGTAACTTTCCTGGGGAAAGATTCATGTCCCTAGACGCAGTCCTGAGTTTGACACCTATCTCATAAGAGTAAACCAATCAAGAGGTACTTCAGCACCATTCACAGGCTTCATAGAAATGCTCTCACTTATGATTTAAAGCTGAAGTTCAGAGAAGGTGAACAAACTAAACTATTCATTAGACAAAGGTGGAGAAAAAGATGAAGAGAAAACATTTACCTTGTCCTTTCAGGTAGTCAGAAGAAATCATGAAGCATAGGATTAGCATATAACAGGAGACAGCAGTTATACTTCACAGCAGTATAATTTTTCTCATCAAAAAACCCTTGTTGTTACTGTGACAATACTTGCTTGGCCTTTTGTTATGTTCTCATCTGCTTCTGGTTATCCAGTCATTAGCCATCAAACTCTGCTGTCATGAGCCACTACTATGCAATTTTTTGGTTCACTGTGGGTCAAGGATAACAAATATTTTTGATTGCATCTTATTTTCTTGGTGTCTTGGAAGGGGGAAAAACAAACAGTTAATCTATTTCATTTTACTGATCACCATCAGGAGTTCTGGATGGGTAATTTTGTGTCGTTACTCTGTCCCTATCTCATAAAGTTTCATTTACTGCCTTTTTAAACAAATGATGACTCCAAATCTATTTGTCACACAATAGCTTTCAAACATGCCAAACAATAACTATTACTATTCTTGGCTTGTTTGATCCAAATGGCATTTGCAGACATTATTCCTCCCCTCTCCTTGAATAGAAACCTTTAAATAAATAAAACAAAACCCAGAGCAAACCTCGAAAACAATAAACCAACATCCAGGCGCTGGAAAACAATCACAAAACCAGTGGCTCTTACCATTATAAGTGGGGAAATCCAATTATGAGATGTCAATATTGTTCTCCTTTCAATTGCTTCAAAAAGATTCATATGTGTATAATTTTTAGGTTGATTTCATTGGCTTTGTCAATAAGAAGCAGAAATTATGTAGCTGAAAGAGGAGTTAACCCCCAAAATTCTCCATGTACATAAACATGCAAATATACGCACACACATACAAACACATACACACGCACAGAGTGATCGATATCAATTTTCAAATGTACTATTGATTTCAGTAGCACTTAATTTCAAGACAAACAATAGTTTCTTTTGTAATTTCCATGCTGCTGATATAACTGCCATCATTGCTGACCTGTATGTTGTCAAATAGTATTGATTGGGCATGAAATGGAGCAAGAAGGGGCTGGCAGCAAGGTGTGTGATGGGAGGAAAGAAGAACACTCGTGCCTTCTGGTTAACTCGAGGAATAAATAAAAGGGATGCCACAACTTTATAGACAATTAGCTGAGAGGGCTGGGTCCTCAGGCTGGTCTTTGACCCCTATTAAGCATTTTGCACCTCTCCCTGTAACTCTGACCCCACCCTCTCCCATGGTGGATTCTCCCGTCTATTCAAACTGCAGACTCATGAGAGGTTTTTCAGCTTAATCCATTAAATGCGCTTCTTGATTAAGTCAGGGACGGATGCTTTTATGACTGAACCATCGGGAACTCTGGAGCCACAGGTTTTGTCTCTGCTCTACCAGTCGCTGATGAATCCAGAAGCACATCTGTAGACCCCTGACAGTTCTGCATGGTCCCTTCTCCAAGGTGGGGGTAAAATTTCTTTGTCTTTTGTCCATTAAATTGTACAGTTTTTATGATAAGTGATTGTGACACTTCATACAGAACTTATAGGCCACTGTCCTTGAGCTTCTGGAGGTTGGTGGACTGCAGATACATTCCTGGAAGTGCTGTAACTGTCTCAAGTATCATAATTGGTGGTGCACAGCCTACAGAGCGAGGGGGCAGCTGCAGGACTAGGTTTCAGAACTCGTTAAGGTGACTAGAGCCTTCACTGGGATTGTCAGGTCCTAAGATTTACTTTGCAGGACTCCATCCAGTATCTTGTGCTCTCTAAATCAATATTAAATCCAAAGTATCCTCATAATCATGTCTAAACTTGGAGTTATGGATATTTGAAAGAAGCCTCTGGCTCTCACACAGAAAGGAGAATATTCATTCACTTGCCTGGACAACATGCTGACTGGTGTAATTATATTCTACCAGCTCAGATTTCTTCTGCAGTATCTGCTGGCTTTGAAATCATTCTTAACTTCCTGTCCTGAGCTGCTTTGTAGTATGGCTGTGTGTTTTAAATCATCTGAATCAGCCATGTATCTGCAGTGATGATACCACAGCTGACTCATGCATTAGTGTACATACCTCAGCCCAATTAATCTTCCTCCAAGGAAACTGCATAAATAATGTCTTATGACTACATGTTATCCAGAACCTTTCATACTAAAACATTTTATTATGTCTTACTAGACTATATGTACATATACGTATATACATCTATGTATATACACACAGAGTGGAGAGGGAGAGGAAGGGCCAGTAATGCAGTGTCAGGATCCAAATTTGGGTCATAGCTGTAAAAGATCCAGCTTCAGGGTATTCTGATAGTCTGTGCACTTATTTACACTAACATTTCACTTAACTGACTTCATTAGGATTCAGGAGAATTTAGATGCAATATACCAGGTTAATCTATAGCATAGATATGAGCCTATGGGTAAAAATCCTAGGCCCCTTTGGAATCATTGTAGAAATTCCCAAAGGACTGAAAACTTCTTTCTGTCTAGGAATCATTCCCTTCGGCACGACAGTGCACCCCTCACTGGAGTGGGAAGCAGCTGCAAAGCTTTAATGAATGAAAAAGAATATAATATCCAGCTAAAACTAGAGTGGGAATTATAAGTAGGCAAATCAACCAGCAGTTACTCAAATTTAAATCTATTGAGGATGCTGGGGTTAATGACTAGTTTATGCACTACATTTCCTTCCTTTAATATTATTTTAATATTGTTGTATTTTATTTTAATTACATTCAATCTTAGCTTTTCTGTTACTTTATAGAGGAAGCACATTTGTGCTCGCTAGCTTGGAAAAAAGCAAGAAGCAAATGTCAAACTTATACCACCACATGGGATCTAAAGCTTGGTTTAATTCTGGTTAAGACAGATCTAAATTAAAACTACTTTCCTTTCCCTGTGGGCCCCTTATTTAAAAATGACAGGTCCCTGAGTGTGTGTGTTTGTGAGACTAAATGTTTTACTGAAGGATCATGAACAAAGCCCAAGAGAGAAGTAGAGAAAAGGAACAAATAGATGTAATGGATGATTTCAGATACTAAGACTTGTTTGAGTTTCCCACCCTCTTGAAATGCATTTGTGCCTCTTGTTCTGTGTGAGGAGGTCTTTTGGCTTTCAATTTGTTTTCAGGATATCAAAAGTAACTACAAGAATCACACACAACATGGAGAATTGTAGTATGCATGGAGGGAATATGTTATAGAAGCAGCTGGTCACAAGTCTTTAGACTGTGTATTCTGGTGTATGAAAAAGGAAATCTTTCATAGTTTCAAAAAATCACTACTGTGTTGTCTAGGGATTTACTTATTTAGTTATAGGGAAAGTGCAAAGTATTCTGGAGACCCACTAAGATAAAAGTCTCAAATATTAGATCTTGGTAGCTAACTGCTAAAACAGACTGTTCAAATTTTGTTACATTTATAGAAATGTCTGCTGGTAAGGACAAAATGTTTAAATAAATAAAGATAAAATAGAAGTGAATGCAACTGTGAGCACAAGGCTGTTCAAATCTCCAGAAACATCTGACAGCTTGGGAAAGAAAATTCTATGGACAAATTCATTTTCCCCAATCCCTTAACTTCATGTGGTCGATGAATGGCATTCCTTCACAGTTTTATCAATAGAATGTAATTCTGGCCAGATCAGTCTGTCAACAAGGAACAACATCAAATCATTTTGTCCATATAAATAAATCACTTGCTGTTTATTATTTCTTTTCTTTGTTTGTGGATGAAATGGGGCTATTTAAATGCCTTCTGCAGTCCAACATAAGAATGGGGAAAGACGCTTCATTGTAGACAAAGCACATAGTGCAGGCAAAATTGCCTTCATACAAAGAACTAGAGAATGCAGAAAGATGCAATAAAGGGAATACAAAAGAATCTTTTATTGTCCAGTGCCTGATTTATAAAATAGATCTGTGGTGAAAGTGATGTTTTGCGGTTCAGGTGAGGAGGTCTCTGGTATAAGCACAGTAAACATATAAAATCACAATGATTTTTGTACTGAAGGGCTTGAGATACTGTTGTCATCCCTGACTAATATGTAAGAAAGCTGGGAATGTTCAGTTCAGTTGATATTCTTAGTTAGATGGTATCTGCTTCTCAGAAATGTTTCAGCTTTTTTTGTGAAAAGAAATTTCATAGGAAAATTCAGAAGTAGAGGAGAATGTGTGAGAATTGATCAATTCTATCCAACAGCTTAATAGTATAAGCTCTGTGTCACAAAGAAATATGGTAGAAAATTAAAACTTGGGACTTTTACAAATGACATTGTTTCAATCCAGAACCTCCCATATTTTGGTTGATCTAGGTTTATTTACTTTCATACACTTATGGGAACATCTTTGTCATGATCTGGCATTCCACAAGAAGAGATGGGTGACTGTAACTGTCTTTATCTCCTCTCAGATCTCCAGAATTGGGTAAGATAATGATTTATAAGCTCTGTCTTATGCCAAAGGTTAGGAATATTAGGAACCTCTTTTGCTAAATAGTAAGCTAAGTAACGAATGAGTAAATTCGTAAAGACAATTACTTTCATATCATTAGGTAAGTCAGGACAAAGATTCACCAGGATACTTGGTAAATCACAGTAGAAAAAGAAATAGAACTAGCTGTCTGTAACTCAGTGTGCTCAGGTCTTTGGACAATACTTGCCCTCAATACCAGGAGATCTGAGTCTCTGAGAATCTTTCAAAATAATTCTAACTCTCTGCAGGGCTCTAGAACTTCAAAGGATACAACCTCTGGAGTGATGAACACAGCAGGACCAGCTTTTACATCAAACTGCAGCATGCATTGAGGGTACAGAGTTTAATAAGTTTAAATGAATATGTAAAGAAAGATGAATATTTGAGTACATGTTCTCAGAGCAGGCTCTTGTAAACTAGTCCGTCGATTTAAAGCTGTCTTTCTCAAGAAGACAGGTGCCTAATTCTGGATTTCTGGAATGATTGCCACCTTCTACCCTACATAGCCGTGAATGCTCTTACAAGTCTGGTGACTGTAAGTTTGCTGTAACCACAGTAGTTGGATCACAGTTCCCTCTGTGTTTATAGTGATTTAAATTCAGACCTCCTCAGCTGAGGATGACTGTACTAGCTTCAAGACAATACATTGTTTCATGCATGGAAATGTTATATTTGTGCCCAGAATTTCTCAGAGGTGTTCATGAATGAACTGAGAAAGTCCAGATTTGAGAAAGCTTCAGGCCAGTCTTTTCATTTTACCCAGGCTGCCAAGGAAGAGATACTAGCAAAACTCCCTGGATAAAATACGCTTTTGGGTACATTCTTAACCCCCTCAATATTTAAAAAATCTGTACAAAATGAAACTGCTTCTAGCAGATGACTTGAATTCAAGCCTGTTCAGAGTGTCCAAAGCCATGCTGTTGAGCTATAGTACTAAGACACAGGCTTAGGACAGATTCTTACAGGCCTAAGTGTTATATGATGGAGAACTTGGACCCAGGTACTTCAGAGATAACTGGGCAAAGACTAACCACATGCTACTTTCATTAATCTAACTCTGTACCAAGCAGCTGACCATTGAGCGCTGGAGGCTTTTAGCCTGAACCAGCTGTCCTCTAGACAAGAGCAAATATATCAGTTGCCTGCAACCTGGTTGCTGCTCTGGAAGAGAGCCAGAGTGGGATGGGGGAGGAGCAAATGATCCAGCCAGTAAATCAGGGAGGGTGTCTTTCACCCCAGATGATTGGAAAGTTGTGCTCCCAGGGCAGAGGCCCTAGGGAAGGATAATCATTCCCTGTACTCCAGCCTTCCCACCTCTGGATTGCTCACTTATATTTCTTCCCCTCATTTTCCACACTCCCCCATGCTTTTTGTCAGGTGTAGTCAATGTGAAAACTCTAACTGCCTTAGAGTCTTTTCTTTTTTTTTGTTTTGTTTTGTTTTGTTGTTGCTTTTCTTCCTCACGTCCCCAAAGAAACATCAAAGTACAAAGGAAAGAAAGCAATACTGAGAATAAGACTGAAAGCCAAACAAAAAGGCAGAGGGGGAAAAAAAAACAGAGAGAGAAGAATAAAAGAATCTAGTGATGGCCCTGCGGAACTTTCTTCAAGGGGGTTAGGCTTCCTTCAGAGAAAGTTTTCATATATGTTTGTTTGTTTGCATTTTCAAATTGGGGCTGTTGGTGCACATTCAGAGGAGAAGAACAAAAGCAATGCAAATTTCAGGGGAGGTGATCAGTGCAGCAGGCTGCTGACAGGGCCACCTGGCTACTGCAAGCAGCCCATTGCCCGCTGTGCTCACCTGCTTAAATATTAACAACGAAGGGGAAGGTGGAAATGTATCAATTAAACATCAGGAGCATCTGAGCAGGGAGATGGATTGTTTTCAGGGCACAATGCAGGCAGCTGCATCCCTGATTTCTGATCCTGGCTGCTTAACCCTATGAATGTTAACCCATGTTAAAGTGTTTTATCTCCCTCCTCACTCTTCCCTATCAGGATGTGATTGGTACACAGAAAGGGGACAGCATTCAGTTCCCAAAAGTGAGGAACAGAGATTCAATATTAGTCCAGAATCAGGCTTAAATTGACTGCAGGTCCGGACCAAAACCTGCACCAGTCTCTGTCTGAGCCATCAGGTGTTTTGCTCAGAGTAGAAGAGAGACATGCAAAATAGGTCTTAGAGCAAATTAAACAACCTGACAGTGGTTGAGGATGCTGCCTTTGCTATGTGGCAAAGGGAAGTTGAGCCAAAGCCAGGAAAACTCTAAACCAGTCTGATTTTACTCAAGATTTTTTACCTAACTAGTCTTAAAAATAATAAAGTACTAGATCAGAGCTAAGATCCATCAGCCCCAAATTTTGAGAGCTACCAGTAGCGGGGGCCTAAGGATAAGTGCAAGAAAAGAAAAGAATAAGTTATCTATCTATCTATCTATCTATCTATCTATCTATCTATCTATCTATCTATCTATCTATCTTTCTTCTTATGGTCTCCTAGCCTCCTGAATGGCAACCTGAATACAAAGTGTTTTCCATTTCTTCAGTCACTCTTGAACTGTTTTCCATTATTTATTTTTCCTTGAATACATGGGAACTTCTGACTTCCATGACACCCTGTGATAAGCAGCTCCCTCATTTAACTATTCTAATTACACAGCTTGGTTGTCAAGTGCTAGATAACACATTGACAAACCTTTGATCAGTGATACAAGCACTTCAGGTAGTTGTACTCTTCTACCATATTCATATTACCACAGAGACCTGGTTTTGAAACATCTGCTTATGGGAGTTGTCTACAAAATTGTGGCACATTTGGTGAATGGTTTTAAAAAGAAGGTAATCTGGAAAGTCCAAAGCAAAGGAAGCTCATGCACAGTAATCTGGATGGGTGATGGCTTGCAGTTGTGTGCAGTGCTACTCAGACAGTGGGAAATATGCTGTCACCCACACAAATTCACTCACAACCTTGGCAGTCATCATGGCAGACGGCCTGAGCTGAACTGAATCCTTTTAGCTCTTACCAGTACCTTAATTTCATACTGGCCTCATTTTGGTTTGAATTTCAAGAGATTTAAACCAGAACATTTTTGCCTCTTCAGCTGGGCTGTATAAAATAGTTGCTGATAGTTCAAATCTGCAGATAATTTGCTCTCCCAGTATTTCTAAGAACTAATTACCTGTGTGTATAAAATGATGAAATCTCATTATATTTTCTTTAAAAAAACCACCATGCATTTCATTACATTATCCAATTACTGCTGTGCTTGTACAGTATTATGTTACTGCCTGATCACAGGCTATTTACTGTACAGATGTGTTACTTTAATTAAACAAATGCAACTAGTCATACAAAGCAATGATATTTCAGAATGAAATTTGCAAGTACTAGTGACTGATCCTGTGTTTAGTTTAAGCAGTGAAGGGTGAATTCAGGGCTTTGTCTTACAAAAGATTTGTCTTGCGGTTTTCATAAACTTTTTAACTGTAGTGATTGCTTAGAGTTCCTTCAAATCAAAGCTAACTGTCTAATGCTGCATAAAAGGCTTTTGTCCTGACTCAAAACATAGAATAATGTATTTTAAATTATCCCGATTATTTTTCTATTTGCTGTGGTGAAATAAGATAAAGTAAGGATGAATGAAAACATGGAGCAGAGATATCTGAACAGAGAAGATGAAAAACAATTGGAAATTAGAAGGGGAGCAAAGAATGACAAAATAAGTTGGCTAAAGAACCTCACTAAGTTAATTACAGAGGAGATGAACCTCAGGTGTCTAGAGGCCCAAAGCAATGTTGTACTCTCTTGACCCAGCTGAAAACTTACAATCACCATGTATGATGAGCTCACAAATTAGGAAAAAAAAATACTCGTGACTTCCAAGAAGATTTTCTATTTTAAAACAGATGAGAAATTAGACAATAACATTCATTTGCAAAGAAAAACGAAACAACAAAAAAGGTTATTTTTAAGGGATTGACTAACATTGAACAGCGCTACTTCTTGTTGCAGACAGATGTCTTGGTCTTGCAGCTAGTCTTCTACGGAAGGAGAAATCCATGACTCCATGGAAGGGTTCAGCTTTGTAATGTATTGATATTACATATGTTACTTGTATAACAGAACTGATCAAATCACAGTTTGGACCATCCGGCTTTCAGGAACTTCAAACCACTTCCCCAAGTGCAATTCTGTGTTAAGTCAGAAATGCTATGACAGAAAAAAACTCCTTCCTGAGCTGTTTGCCACAGCTTCCCACAAAGGAACTGCAGCAAAGATCTAAGAATGATGCAGCATTTCTAAAAAGAGAAACTTGCCACTACTCCAGTGGTGTTGGCACCTCCTGAGGCTGTGTGTGAGTGCCACCTGCTGACCCCTGCCATGGGAAGAGAAAGCAGAACCCACTGGTCACCTCCTGCTCCTTTGAGTCTGCAGATACTCCCCACCCCATGAAGACCAAACCCCTTGCCCTTCTCCATCATGAAACACGTTATCTCAGGTAGCTGCTTTTCCAGTTCTTCCCACTTATTGCCTTCTCTGAAGACCTCACAACAGTGCAATCATTCACCCACTCTAAGAAACAATAATTTTTATTCTAAAAGCCTGTTCCAACATCCAAACTTTACTAAGTCTTGACATGAGCCTGAAGATTTCTTTAGCTCCTATGAACACAGTGGTTGCTAGAGCTTCCCGCAGCTAGACCATATCTTCTCAGTGTAGTGCCTTCATAGTGCCACCTCTTCCTCTTATGTCATACGGAAAAAGTTTAGTGCAGTGGGACACCAAAATCTATACATCCTTTAAATTTAGCTAATACAATGTATAAAAGAGGTTACGGTAATAAATCATCAACTTGGGACTGAGTCTGACATTGGACTTGTCATTGAATCATCCAGTGACTCAGACCTCTATCTGTTAAAAGGGAAATAGGTCTATTTCCTCTGTTTTCCTGATCAGGGTGGATTGTGAGCTCGTTAAGCAGGCACTTTTTCTTTTTATGCATTTCTTGCAGAATCTGCCACAGTATGTTCCCTCTGGCATTGTGAGGGCTGCACAGCTGCAGTACATACAAAAATATGGTAACATTAATTTAAAACTTGTTTGAGGACTCACATAATGCTTGTTTTGGAATTTCTCTCTTTTC
>JAWWES010000094.1:64649712-64676434 GCA_035583135.1 Lophotriccus pileatus
CCCCCCCCCCCCCCCCCCCCAGAAGTCTTCTTCACAAGGGAAATTTCACTCAGGAAGAACAATAGAGACTAAATTAAACTGTGAGACCATTGGGAGAGATTCAACCATTTCAAGTAACTGTATTGATATCTATATGCATGATCTAGCTATTGTGGTGCGGGATTGGCAAATCAGAAAAAACAGAAAAATTGTCTTAACTTACGTAAGCAGCAGCATCCCAGATTGCTCACAGTCTTTACTTGTCAGAGAAAATATTCCTCATTCCATAACTTAATTTTTGTATCATCCAGAGCCTTCCCTGGACAGCTTAGGGTCTAAATCAGAGCAGGGATTTGCCACCCTTGTTCCACATTCAGGAGTTAAAGGCCAGAGAGCTGAACACTCATGTCCAAGACTACAAATACAGTCACGCTGCCAAGAACGGGAATTGAACACAGACCTTCCCTGGATTACACTGCAAAGAGACACACACACACCCTGAGCCAGCGGTATTTACATCTGTTGGTCCTCTAATACCGTGTGATTGTGTTTGCACAGAGCTGAGCCCAGGTGAATAGGCTCTGCCTTTTGGCTGGGCTCAAAAGTCTGGGGCATGATGACACATGACGTGTATTTATCCAGGTTTTAGTTGGCCCGGAACACATGCAGGGAGTGTGCTGGCTGCAGTCCTCAGTACAGCATCAGTGCATCCCAGCTATTAAACTTTGGACACAAGAACAGGTTTTAAGAATTTGCTTCTTTAAAGTATCAGAGGAAGTGGAATAATAGATTTCTTCCTAAAAGCCTCAGAACAAAGTGAGAAAGGAAAAAATACTAACCCTCCCTCCCTCCCCACCACCTCCAAACAGCAACAAATTCCCACCCCTGTAGGCACCACATTTCCAGGCTTTAAATAAATAACAACAGCGAGGCCAACCTTTCCATCTCCCCTATGTAAGAGGAGAAACATTCTGGCTTTGCCACATGTCCTGTAATTATGGGTCGAACCCCTGTTCACAGGGGTATCGATCTGCTGCTAGCTGAGTCTAACTCATTAGGTATTCCTTCATTGTTTCCTATGCAAATTAAGTTAATGAGAATTAGGAACATAATGGAGCCCATTCACCGTTCTAGTTGGTGGAAAATGGGTTTGACTACCAATTTTCCATTACAGCTGTTTTGTAATTACTCTGGAGCACTCTGCATTCTAATGGAGATCCTGAGCTGATCTGACAGTCGCTTAGTTTTTTTTTTTTTTTACCCTCCTCTCTCCCATCTTCTCCTTCTTCCCAGAAAAAAATGTCAGATTTTTTTCCATTAAAGCTCTGGAGTTGGATTTCTACTGCAGTTATATAATAAAAAAAGGAAAAAAAAAAACTGGACCAAAATCTCCTTTTCTTTCTCCCCCTCCCCAGAAGAGCTTGCCCCTTTCTTTTTCCCTGAAGTCTGACATTGGGGTTGTTCTGCTTTTAATGCTGAGGTTAGTTTGCCCTGGGAAAAAAAAAAAAAAAGGCAAAATTAAACCGAAAGCATCATGGATTTTATTCTTTTCACCCTGGTTTCTGAAGGAAATGAGGCTTATCATGGTCAAAGAGCACACACGTCTCTGCCTATTTGTCTGTCTGTCTCACTTTACAGACTGATTAGCTCATTTCAATCAAATTTAGCTGAGGGTTGGAGGTGTCAAGGATATTAAATTACTACGAGCTTCAGAAAAGAGGCATCTGAGTAGCAGAGAAACACTCTATGAGCACGGCCGCTAAAGACAGGCTGCAGTGAGAGCCCTCTCTCATTAGACTCGAAAGAGACCACATAGAAAAATGCATTTTTGAACATCTCAGACACAGGATCAGGGTTTGCGCCTTCCCTGACACATGGCACAGTCTAGCCACGAGACACAAAGCCTGCGAAAACCAGGCTTCGTTAGTTCTGCTGAGCACAGAACGAGTCGTTTTCAAGCCGTTGAGTCTAAAAGTACATTTAAAGCTGCAAAAGAAGTTTAAGGCTTCCAGCTTTGGAAATCACTCTCAGCTATTTCTCTGCAGAACGTATATTATTAATCATGTTAATTACAACAGTGCCTATGGGCCAATCAGGTGTGGGGCTCCACTGTGCAATTAGGCACTGAATAAACACTTGAATAATAGCTGGTCTTGGCCTTATCAGACAAGTCACACATGAGGGTGGGGAGAGGCTGGAAAGTGCAGAGTTAGATATGGGAGTCATGGTGTCCCCATCAAAGTTGTGTTTCATCTGTGCTGAGGATGCGGATAGCTACCTTCAACTCAAGTCTTGCCCTTCATCATGCATTAGCACTCTGGAAACATTCTGAATACTGACGGTGAGGTTTCTTTTGTTTTTCTACTTCAGAAGAGAATGACCGGTCTGATCCTGAAATAAAATTAATATAATTCTGAAGGGTGATATAAAAAGGCACCCTCCTATAGTTCTCTCATGAAAAAAAAGAAAGTTACTAACACCAAAAATATTTTTCCATTAATAACAAAATTTATATGGCCAAAGATCATAAGAGACCATGGCATGGTCTGGCATGCTGCTGTGCCTAGAATGACAGAGGTGGTTGCTCTACACAGTTCTCACAAATTGTCTCTTTGGGCTTCACCTCAACTCTAGGCCTCTCCTGGGGCTCTGTAAGGTAACTTGAAGTTGTTAATGAACAGCTCCTGATTTGGGGTCTACAGACTGCCTTGCAAAGAACAAGCTCAGATTTTTGTGTTTACCATTCCTTCCTCCTTTTGGAAAGCTGAACACGTCCTATCCCACGTGGCTTCGTTTCTGACTTGGGTTAGGACAAGATGCATACAAGGGCTTGTTTGAATAAGCAGAAAAACTTCCAACCTTACTTCATGGGAGTAAGCTGAGTCTGAGGTTTAAGAAAGGCCAATGGCTACAGCGAGGGAGGCAGCAGGAATACAGCTGGATACCTCTATACAAGACCAAATGAACACAAAGTATGTTGTACCATTTGGATTATGAGGGAGGTTTAATTGAAATGCACAAACCAAAAGGTCAAATTCATGTAAAATTTAAAGGCCATTTTTATTATTTGACATGGAACAAATTGTAACTTTATATTGCCTTTAGATGCAATTTTGTTCAATGAAATTAGATTAAGCTAAAATAAAACACGCCCTTTAAAGTGTTAAGATGAAATATTAGAACTTATTATGGGTGGAAAGAGATTTTGATTTCTCTAATAAATACCGAGGAAAATATTTGGTGGAAAGTACAGCCACCTAATTTGCATTAATACAAATGAGAACTATTAAGTTTAGCTGATTAGCATATTCATATGTACTGTAGGCACCACATATTCAAAATAGATTCTGATTGCTAACTTAAAGTACTACACTTAAGAACTGAACTTTTGAAACTCAGAATGCACCATTTGTTACATTTGGAACGTGATGCAAAATCAAGGATTTTACAATGAAAATAATGTGCAACAATTAAGAAATATCAAAAAGTAACATATGCGAGGCAGTGCTGATCATTTTGGGAATCTTTCATTTTAAATGGAACAACAAAGTGAAAGAGAATACTGTCAGGTAAAAAGAAAATCACAAATACAACAGAGATGTGGTATCCGGACTTTAAGAGATTTTATCCTAATAAAGTCCTGATTGTAAAATTATGGGAAAATTATTATCCTTCTTTTCACTTGAGAGGCAGGGTAAATGAAATGACTACCTACAGCAGAGGAAGAGTCAGTCTCAGAAAAATTTCAGATATGTATATGGTGGTTTTTTTTTCATCTGCTATTTATAGCTTATCTGATATCTTCCTCTCCCTAGATATTTTCTTTCATTTATCATAACATACTTCACTCAGTCTAGCAAACTACTGAGGGACATATTTTCAATTGTCTGAACTAGCAGGACTATCTTAATAGTTCCACTGACTTCACTAAAATTGGTTATATTTAATGATCTCACACATCCTAAATACTTTGATGTATCATGGTATGAAATACTGGCAATTTCAATAGATCAGTTACCCTGATCTTTGGTAAGTGTAATATGAAAAGAAATGTCTTTTCACTCTTTGGATATTTTGTCTTAGGTTATTTCTATTTACCTTATTGTTTCACTATCTCGTTTTCTTAGAGAAGTAGGGGGATTTAAAGAGCCCTTCATCCTTCCCCTGTCATGAAGAAATAGAGGGGGTAAGTCACTGCTGTGATCTATCCAAACTGCTAAGGAAAAGGACAGAGAGAAAAAACATCTAGCTTTTTCTGTTTTAACTCCAGTCTCACTTAATGACAGTGCTGAGCTGGGATGGCTATTTAAAAAAAAGAAAAAAAAAAAAGCAAAATCTTTGAAAAGCATAGGATGCTGACACTATATTTTCTGCTTTAAGTTTTCATTGGAAAGAACTGAATAATTACTGAATTTTCATCAGTGAAATATTTTATGTATTTAAAAAGAGGCTTTAGGTACCATGATAGACCTTTCTAATTAAGCATGTAGAATGTAAGAATAGGGAGCTTCATTTAATAGTGAGCTTTTCAAATCATCATGCCAGGCAAAAACTGGAATTGCAAATGTGATTGCCCTGAAAAAATCCTGGCATTGTTTTAAACCTGTGATTTTAATAGGAACATGGGAGCTCTTCCCCTTACTTTTTTATTATTATTTTATAAGGCAATCATTTCAGCATTCAATTCCCCATCATCACTGTTTTTTGTCTGTTTGTTTTTTGATTAACAAGGAAAATGAAACAATTTTCACAGGGCTACTATGGATGCATTCAGCCACTGAGATAAGATACACCATCAGAGATTTAACCCTCAGATTTGTATTTTTGTCTTCCTCTTTACAGTAGTTATATTCAAATCTGGCAGTTTCTATCCAAAAGATTAGACCTCCAGCTGTCATAGCAAATTTAACTCTAATAGAATCTTAGGCAAAAATAACAACAGAAACAGCAACAAATTGTCCACGAGTGAATTTTCATGGTTCCACTTCTCTGCCCAACATTTCTGGAAACTGGATAAACTGCTGATAGAGAATGTGAGAGTGAATCACTGAAAAGTACTTCAGAGAAGTCCTTCTTGGCAAATTCTATCCCAGATAAGGGAATAAGAGTTCACACTAAGAGAATTTCAATGAAATACATAACACCAAGATGTATCCAACACAGCAGTTGAAGCTAAATCTCACAGTGGGCGGGGCGGGGGGATTAAAGAAGGAAAAAAAAAAGGATAATTGTATATTATGAACGTAGCTAAAAGCTTGCAAGGATGCATATGATAAAAAAAAAAAAATTAGACAAAATGAAAAGGATCTGAGTGTAAACTGATCCTGTTTTCAGAATATTTGTACACGTGCACACCCAACCTCACATCTCACAGGTATTACCATCCTTACTTTGCATACACCAAGTCACAGAAAAGCATCTCTCATTCAGGTCTCTAGGCTTAAACAGTAGCTTTCTCCCTTTCAGCAGAATTCAAGCTGTCATTACCAACACATATTCTCTAAAATAGAAGGAAAGGTCCAATTCCTGGAAACTAGAAGAAGCTAAACATTTATCAGGATAACTTTTTTTCTGTGGAGTTGTAGATGTGCAGCATCTTTGAGGATTTAACCTATCACTTTCAAAACAGGCAGCATGAAGCTTATTTTCTCCTGTCCTCACTCACCCAGACTGTGCTTTGTTGAGAATGCTATATTCGGAGCAAAGGATAGTTTTGGATTTCATACTCAAAAGGTGTAACTTGAATTCCTGAGTTAATTGAACTAGATGAATGGTTTTCCCCTGGACCTGACTGGGATCAAAACTTGTCATTTTCCATTTCCATTAATGAGGTACCATAGATATACACCGGCAGCAATTCTGGCAAGAATGAAAGTGGAAAGGAGAGCAAATGGTCAGACTATCCTTTTTAAACTTAAACTCTGAAGGCTTTTAGGGAACTTTTCTTTCCCTGCCTTACTTAGTGTGTGGATTTTCTTGCTGCTTTCTCTAAATAATCTACTATTCATCAGAGAAGGAAGAGTCCAGATGACAAAACACAGATCTATTAGGGCATCTTTTACAAAAGCTTCAACACTTCCTGTTTTTCAATTCTTTCTTTCACAGAATAAGGCAGACCTAGGTGTGACCATATTTAACAAAACTGAACTTAGAATTCCTCATTAATTTTCAGCTCTTTCTCAGCACAGCAGAAAGTTTCTCAGGAGAATCTAAAGAGTTCTAAAGCTTCACATCATAGTCAATAAAACCTGTTACCTGTTTTTCTTGGGTGTGAGGGGGAGTGTAAAAAAAATACATTGGAGTACTTTTGAATGGAGCCTGTGGAAAAGAAAACAGGTGGGGTTTTGTTTGTTTGTTTGTTTGTTTGTTTTTTGTTTTTTGTTGTTTTGTTTAGTTTAGGGGTTTTGTTGGTTTTGTTTTGTTTTGTTTTGTTTTTGTCTCCCCCTTACTTCAGTATTTTTTTAAGGGAAAGTGAATCATAATAGAGGATGTGGAGAAATTATTTAGACCACAATGCCGAATGGACAGTTTGACTGTGAGAAATAAACTGGCAGTTTGAAGTGAACTGGCACTAGACCAAGGATCTAGGAGAGTTTTTGTCTTACACAGCACTAGCACAGACTCCAAGCTGGAGCAGTACTGTGAATTGCCTTTAAAAGCCACACTTAGACAAGTGCAATTTCATGTTGCAGCAGATGTGATGCCACTAGACAAAACCATAAGATTCTTCAGTGGGGAAGCTCTCTAGACTGAACTCATTGGAATACTTCAGTGATTAAACCAACATAGACAGGCAAGGTTATAAAGGATCTGTCTCACACGTAGGAAAATGCAGGGTGATGTTATATGTCATTTCCACGAAGATCTTGCTGCAGTTTTCTACAATCATTGCTCATGAAAGATGACAATGTATTTGAAGTATTTTTGAAGATTTGGTTTTCTCTTCTCTATGCAAACTGGAAAACTCTGGCCACCATTACTGATACTGTTTCTTTTTCCTCCAAGTTGAGTAAGTGTTCTTCCAGTCATACCCTCTCTGATTAGTATTGCCTTGTGGTTAGAAACGAAAGACGAGTTTCAACAGGAGTTAGTCTTTAATTTAGAATTTTAATCTGGTTGATAGCAGTACTGCCCATCATTATCCCTTTCATGGGAACCACCTCTCAGACATGAGAGACAGTCTCTCATGTGAAACTCTCTCACCCACTGTCAGACATTCAACCATACAAAGTCAGGATGTATCTTACCAGTGTCATGACCCAATTATGCTAGCGTTTTTACTTTTCTGCAACCAGAAGTTTTCAAAGAAATATCTAGCACTAATTTGTTTGTGGAACACCCTTGAGCAATGATAATGTTTGGACTTTTTATAAAAACTAGAGACAAGATTAAGATCTGGGCTGTAAAAACACAAAATGTAGCTACAGGGCAGGTTAGTGCCCCTCTTTTAGACTAAGGCCTATTTGCTGTCACATTCCAGAGTACAACTAGATATTAAATGAAGCCACCAGAACATTGTGTAAATTGGTACCGTGTAGCCCTCTGTGTGCAGAAGTGACAGCTGGGGACCAAATAGTCTGTCCCTAGGTCCATGAGATTCATGACTTTGAGAAACAACATGTAAAATACATCACACAGTGTCCTCCAGGGAGACATTTAAGTGCCAAACTTTTTCTGCCTAGGGCTGCTTGGAAGCATTAAATAACATTCCTTCAGTTTTGGGGGCTTTGAAGAACTTCCAGTTTTTTTATTTCTAAAACTCATCAAGGCAGATGTACCAAACAGTTTTTTCATAACGGTATCCAACTCTCTTAGTCCTTTGGCAAGAAAATTCCTTCTTTCCTTCATCTCAAACTAGTATTAACTACAGTATCTCCCATCCAGAAGTTGCACTGTTTATAGTCAGTCAGCTTTCCAATACAAGTGAGAGTTGGTTTTACTATACTCAGTATGAACTTATTTTTAAGTCAAATAGGCAAGAAGCAGCTTGGGAAAAAAGAAAAGAAAAATTATCTTATTCACTGGGAGACTGACACTTAGTTTTAGATCTTGTCAGCAATTATAAGTCGAGTTGCATCGGCATAACTGCGGAAATATTGATTCACTTTATATGTCTCCGTTACTTAAAAACAAGAAGACATACAGCAGAAACTAGACCAGTTCTTCAGTTAGGGGAAACTGTCATAAATGTAAATCATAAATCTATGGATGAAAATAGAATTAGCCTTCTTTACAAGGAAGGATCTCACTTATGATAAATGCAGAGAAAAATCTGAGCAAAAATTTTAAGTATTTGCATTATTAAACACATATACATGTATACATAGACACTGCTTATGGAATTTATAAAGTCAAGCACTCAGGCACTAGTAAACATCAGAAATAAGGTTGCCAGTGCTATTTGCCTTTTCTCTCATTGTGGCTGCTGATTATGAAGCCACTTTTAATTACATGAAGACATGTTGTTCACTCCATGGGTGTCCTGCCTCATTCAACACTCAGGTTGAATAGGCCTCATTTTGTACATAATGATCCTGTATGTGCTTTCCCACCATTGATTACCAGCCATAGGATTCACCTCACATCCTTGCACAGATCCCACATGTATATGTTTATATCTGAGCTAGCTGCTCCAGGCTTCCCCTCTAAAGAGGGAGAAGAAAGAGGCATTTTAAGAGGTGACCCATTTTAAATATGTGTTTTAGAGTGAAATGAATCACCCCCTAAGGAGAAGTACTTCTCTCCCTTGACTATAAAGAGACTTTGACGAGCTCAGGTAGAGCCCTCCACACTGTGGATGCATCCCAATGCCTGTGACCCCAGCTGTTATCTAGCACACAGTCTTTAAACCCTCTTCCAAGCAGAGAGGTTTTATCAGCCCTATGGGTAGTCTGGTGGTCCTTGTAACATAACCTGAATTATTCCTGTAACACATCCACACTGTAGCCAAGAGGGTTCCAGTCACCCAGCTTCCAGCACTAGTGTTTGCTCATAGAGCTATCAAGCACATCTAACCTCTTGCCATCAATAATCACAATAATTAGTGGAAGGAGAGAGTCCTCTCCAGAGAAAAATTCTCTACCAGCTCATGAGAGAGGGTACAGGGATGTTGTTCTGTGCATTGAGTGAACTGAATAACTCTCTCATCTAGGACTTTCCCTTTTTCATGTAACATTTTACATGCTGAGTGCACAGTCCCTCTCTCCTCTATTACTGCTTTGACCCAACACCTTTACAAATCAGACACCCGTGCCTGAATTCAGGCACCAGAAAATGAGATAGAAACCATTAGTGACCACACCTGAGAAGTTCAAATCTTCATTTGCAGCAGACACAAGGTATAATCCTGATCTCAAAAACAGGTCAGCATCTTGCCTTTATAACTCCATATGTCCTTTTACAAAAGATAAGGATGGGATTTCTTTTTTTTAGCTTCAAAATCCTGTCTAACCACCAGGATATATCCCCCTTTTTGAACAAAATGAACCAGAGATTCTTAAGGCCTTGAACTAAAGAAAAATTCTCACCCTTGGCCTTCTCATGACATCTGTGCAGACTTTTTAAGCTGGAAAAAAAACCCAACCAAAACTCTGATAAAAATAATGCCAGCTTCCTTCTTCCTTCTTTGTCAGGTATGGCATAAGCATATCTCTGGCCCCTGCCGACCTGTTGGTTCCCTCTTTTGCCTGCAGACTCAGACTGTCTCATCTTGAAGTTTACAGCTGAGGGCAAGAAAATATATGTGAAGATATGGACTCACAGTGAATCCAGCAGAAATTCAGACAAAAGTGGAAATGACAGTATATTTGTACGCTCCATATCCCTGCAGCTCTATTTTTTTCTTTTTTTTTTTTTTTTTTTTTTCTTGGCGAGGCTCTTCTGTTTCTTCTGCATTCTTATTGTAACTTTTTACAGCTCACATCCCCTATCATTTGTTTTCTTCAGTCATGCTGAAACTTTAGTGATCTTCATCTACCTCATTCCCGGACCCAATCCACTCTAAGGAGTGTTGTGCCTTATCAGCTCCAACTCCCTATCCACTTGGTATTCAAAAGCTGACTCAGATTTATTCCATCCATTCTGTTTGACAAACTGTATCATCCAGTTCTGAGTCTTGCTTACCCTGAATGCAATCAGAGACTTTTTTACTTCTCTGCAGTTAAAATAAAAAGAAGTCACTAAATAGTGAAGACAGACCATTTTCCTGGATAAGTTATCCAAAATTGACTTCACTGTAGTCCAGGCAACAAAAACTAGAATGCTTTTCAGGTTTAGACTAGACCATGCCCATTGGGGAAGTCTTTGCTATCTAGAAAAAGATACATCACTATTAAGGGAATGTTCTGTGATCACCAGATTTTGTCCAGAGTTTGACAAAATCATGGAGGCACTTAATCTTTTCGAAAACAGATAAACTTGTAATTCAGAGGAGAAAAAAAAAATTAAAATCATGGTATTTTTTTTCCTGTTGTCATACTGAACATCGTTGCACAAATTCAAAAATTAGAAGGGAAAACACCCAGATCTCACCCACAACTGGTGGTAAACACAATGCTGGGACAATGTCAGTTGCAGAGGCTTAAGTTTAGCACTTATTTTTAGGCTATATGACAAAACCTCATTGGTAGACCCCCACATAGTAACACAGAGAGAGAGCATAGCAGGAGAGGGAACCAAAATAATACACTTCCAGGTTACTTCCATGCCCATCACAGGGTCCATCAACCCAGAAAACATTCATTCGCACAGGCCCAGAAGAGCACAGGGGTACACTACCAGACAGGGACCCAAATCAAGGATTCCCAACACTCTGTCTGCTCCTTTGACACCCAGCTGTCCAAATAAAGCCTTTGCTCCACTGTACTGGTGTAACACCCATCACCACAAACCATCAGGAGCAGTGTTGGGATCACCGTCCAGACAAACAGAGAATTTCTGCCCAATTGTGTGGGACACAATATAGAATGTAGAGGAAAAGCACTGTGGGATTACACTGGACTTGTTATAAGTTATCTAGGGATTAGGTGAGTTAGGAAGGAAGAAAGTTCAGGAAAAAGGAGGAATAAGTCTAAAAAATGGCTAGTCGCATGTAAATAGTTCGCTGGTCAATGCACTTGTCTGACTGTGCCTTTTGCCTGAAGCACGATCTGTCCTGTCTTCTTAGAATCATAGAATCATAGAATCATTTTGGGTGGAAAGGACCATTAAGATCATCGAGTCAAACATTTAACCTAGCACTGTCAAGTCCACAAAACTCGTTCCTGGAGTAACTTAAGGCGGAGTGCATCCCTAGAGAGATACTTGTCTGAAAGCAGAAGGAGAGTACAACGTGAATTAAAAAAGGGCTGTAAGACAACCATACAAACAAAAGCAGATGATCTACACCAATTCCTCAGCATTACCAGGACATCAAACTGCATCTAGAAATCCAAGGATCAATAATTCGTATTTCGTACCTAATTCATACAACCTTGTATGAGCCTCAGCCAAGTTATGACTTTGTGTGATAGCCAGAAGGGCATTCTGATAACCTCTGGGAACACACAGACTGCCTCTTCAACGTCTTTGCATATGCAGTGTAGCCCCTTATCTCTGAACAGACCACTGATTTATTTATCTTGTTAAGTTCTTTTCTGTCTCCTGAAGGAGAACTGCCTACGCTGTGTGCCTGTGTGTGCAGGGGGTTTGAACCCAGAAGCTGGAGTCAGACCGTATGTGGACCAGTCTGTCCATTGGACAGCAACTGGAGCAGCTGTGAGCTCGAGAGTGCCAGAGAGCATCAAGCTGCTGGGAGAGTGAGTAGATTAAGTTGCACAGTGGCATCAGCTGTGGAACCAGGGGAAGGAATTCCAACAATCTGTGTGTCGTGATGGCCTATACCAGCAACTGGAGTAGGTCTGTGACCTCAGTGGTTTATATGTCCAGGCGCCAGTACCTGGGAAACTGAGAGCCAGGGACAGCTACTGAGCAGAAGGACTGTCTGAGGCCAGTTGTTGTCAAGAGTTCCTGTGTTCATACGTACATATCCATATGTTCTCACTAGTGGATCTCGGTACTCCTCAGTAAGTGAGGGAAGCAGGATGAAGCTGTTGGTGCTGTCTGTGTTTGAGTGACTCCTCTGAGTGTCTGTGATCCATGTGGCCAGACATATGTGTACATAGGTACATATATGTGGTGTATGTGTGTGCTCTACATGCGTGTACCTGCTGGGAATACATCCTCATCCTTACTGCTGCTTGGACTGTAAAGCCTCACCTCTCTTGGGATGGATCCAGCATGATATATTTTTCTTTAGTGCTTATAACTGTCTGAATACAATATCTACTAATAAAACATATAGGAGAGCAGTAATTTTATGTATTGGTACCAAATATTCTCAAAACAATAGCACAAAAGTAACACTTCTAAACCTCTGGCCAAAAATGGGAAGGAAATAACCTCCCAGAAGACTGCTTTTCATGAGCTAGTCAAGACTTTTCATTGACTGGTGTGTGTTGGCAAAGGGATAGAGTAGTTCATTTTATGTTTCATTCTCACAGTCCAGATATGATCAATGAAGCTTCTTTTTACAGACATCATTACTGAGTCTCCTAAGGAGGTCTTGGTATACTGGGACAAAATTGTACAAACCACTAGATCGAAGCTGGAGTAATCTAGATATTAAAAAAAAAAAAAAATATGAATTTGCCACTACTCATTCACAGGAAAAGTGAAAGAGGAAAGATTGTTATATGTGTTATACGGGTTGTTTCTTTAAAGATAAAGTGATGCTGGTTTTTGTCTGGAGATGTCAGGCTCTCCAACTCATCTGAGACAGGAGGGATATGGGAGAGTTCATTAAATTATTAATAATACCTTAGCTAAATATAATTGGAAAGCTTTGGAAAGAAAACAATTTTTCATTATTTATCAAACCAGACAAGTTGGTTTCTTTAACCTGTTTGTTCCCTTATGCAGTAGCATTTCACTAGGATGTCCCATTGTGCAGGTATTTTGTAGCCCTTCTTGTGTCAAGTGACTACTTCTTTTGCTCCAGCTGTGAAGACACCTCCATCTCAGGCTGGGTGGCACCAGATTCAATTCTTGCTGTTAGAATCTATAATAGTTATCAAACCCACCTCCTCACAAATGTCTCTGTCTGGAGTGCTGAGTGACCTGAAGAGCATAGTCACAGCATGGTTTGGCAGTCTTTGGGTCAAATGCATCCTGATGCTTTTCTGTTTGCGAGCATTTTTTAGAGATAGATGGATGGTAAAAGCTCTCTGGTGTGGCAGGAGGACAAGGATGAACCATCAGCAGAAAATATTGAGTCATACTCAGCATGGTAAACTAACAGGAAAAAAAAAAAAGAAAAACCTCCAGGCCTGTCATGTCAGGGCTGCAGCTTTAACCAGGGCTGACTGATGGTCCCTGAGGTCATGTTGTTCTGCTCCATCTCAGATACCAACTGGGAATCAAGGAAATGAAGGCTTTCCAGGCAAAAGTTGTCAAGTATAGGGGAAGAAGAGGACACGGAGAATGGTTTGAACTCCTAATTCCTGTGCAGGCAACATGGACTTAACTGATCCAGGAAACTTGTAAGAGGAAATTCAAGACCACACTAAGGAGGGGTTAAAGCAGCAAGAGAGAAACAGGAGAAAATACTTCTGCAGTGACTGACAGGCTCAACCTCATCACTGACCTAAATTTATATATCTGTGACTGCAGATTATACTTATATAGATTATCTTCATTCATAAGAACAGAACATTTTCTTAGTCTTTAGAAAACAAGAGGGTAACCACCTTTCTTTTCTCTTTCTACCAGTTGTATAGCAATAGGCAAAGACCAACTCAAAGCAATGTAATAAACACTTGAGGAATCTTGAAAAATACTTTCAAGTTCTCCATGAATTTCAATTTTCTCTACTAACTCTTCATTGTCACCATCAACAAGAAGCAGATGTGGAGATTAGACGAGCAATTTTCCTCTTACAATGCATTTCACAGATATTCACCATTATGAAGGGCTTTCAGAAATGAATGATTTTCTCAGGAGACTTTATTCACCTATTTTTTTCCTGGTTAAGACTTCACTCCACTTTTCATGCTGTCTGTGGCACAAATATAAAAGCAGAATAAATAGGAAGATTTCTAAGGGATTATTTCCCAATTTGAAATGGTTAATATGAAAAAAAGGATCAACATTCATCATGGAGATCTGAGGACCTTTTTTTAGCACATAGACCTGTTTTCCCGTCTGCTTTCCCACAAGTTGAAGGTTTAGTTTTTCCTTCTCCTTTAAAACAATTTTTTTGAGACATTTGGGAAATCATTGGGGTTTTATCCCAATGGTTAATTTTATAATCAATGGTATATCCTGATATGGACGTAGGCATTTGGATATCTTGAACAAAATGAGTTTAGTGGTATCGAGCATTTCTCAAGAATTTATATGCACCATGGCAAACTGAGACAAAAGGATATAAAGTGACCAACGAGTTCACTGGGTCCATCTGTCCACCACTGCTGACTACACATGGGACTAATACACCACTGTACATTCAACAGATTTCCTTTTAAATCTGTTGGGCTTCTTGACCTTCCTGTTCTGGTTGAATAATGTTTGGATAAATAGATATATACATAAATGGACTGACAGAGAGTTGAAAATACTCTGGGCTGCATTTTGATTTCCTTTGCTGATGATCTATTGAATATACCTGATGCATTCTATGTGTTCATTGACTTTTCTATTTGTTTCATACTTGTACTCATTTTTACTGATCACCATCCTGCCTTCTGTAATGTCAAGATATAATGAAAAATCTTCCACCAACAAAGGTGTCCTCTGATATTTCTTATAGCTTATATATCTTTCCCCCCCCGCCCCGGATCCATGCCTGTTGCTTTTTGATGAAGTTTCAAATGCAGAGCACACAGTCATAGCTCGAGATTTGGCAACTGGGATATTTCGTCCTTCATTTCATTGGATTTTCTTTTTTCCTTTACTATTTTATGCAGAACAGCTATAACTGTGTAGAATATTTATTAAGGTTATTCACGGTATTTTTATTAACTGACTAACAGGGTACTAACAACTGGTCAAGTAAATGTACTAATGAAAAATCTGGGTGTTGGTCAGTTATTTTGTTACTGAAATGGTTGTTAGGTTTTGACAATATTGACCAGCACAAATTATCTATTTAAGAAAGGTGGGAGGTTTTCTGTTTAAAAGGTATTGGTGATTTTGCAGTGCATTTGTGTCAGAACAGCTTATCTGAAACAGAAGCTCCTTATACAATATAAAGGCTTTTTAGTGGGTGTTTTCTAAGCACATTATTTTGTTTAGTTTTTTGTTGTTTTTTTTTTTCTTATTCATCTTTGCTTTTCTTTCTTTCTTTTTCTCCTTCTATATTTTTATTGTTTGAACATGGAGGACAAAAGGACCCTGGAGGGCAGACTTAAAAGTGGTATTTTGTCACCTTCACACACAATGCTCTGTAGTGGAAGAAAAGACTTAGAGCAGCTCTCCAAGGAGATGGGAAGGAAGAGTTTATAAATGGATTTTCACTAATATTTTACGTCCTTCTTATCCAGAGGAAAAAAAAATCTGGTTCAAACATCTGTGCATTAACATGCGAGAGACAAAAAAAACAGAGCTACATTGCTGGGAAATTTCCTCTTTAAAAGTCTCACTTAGATGAAAAGAGACTGTGCCTGTCCTTCTAGAGGGGAAGGCATCCCAAGCAGAAGCAAGAAACGAAATCTTTCTGGACTGGCATCCGCAGTAACAATCCCAGAAACTGTTACAAATGGCAGTGATCTGGAAGGTCTGATATCCCTAGGCCATGCGGGTGTGAATCAGGGCCATGGATTCCAATGAAATTATCTGTGGGCAAACCCTCTGTTCAGCCAGGATAAGGCATTTGTCTTAGAAAACATGGATAAGACATTTGTCTCAGGAGACATGTTTATTAGGTGCTGCACGTGAATTACTGGGTGAAGTTCCCCTAGCTGTACTCTTCAAGTTGATTGCGAACTCCCATGATTTCAGTTCATTTCTCATGAAATTTTTTTCTCTTTAAATGCCTGCTTTCTTGAGGGTGTGTGTTTTGGATAACGTCTGGTTATATATCTGTCTTTTCTTAGGTAATTTTTAGTCCCTGTACCTGCAAAATTAAGTTTATGGACACGGCAAGAAAATAATCCTTAAAAAACACAAACCAAACAAAAAAAAAAACCAAAAACAAACACACAAAACCACACAAAAACAAAACAAACAAAACCCAAACAAACAAGAAAACAACCAAACAAATCTAACAGAGAGAATCAGGAAAGTGTCAGTATATTCTCACAAGTTTCAGCTTGTTTCATGATTTTTTAGGAGGAAGGGCTGAATTTTGGTGTTTACATTCCCAAATCTGAGAGCAGTGTGGGTAAGCACTACAATATCTAATGACCTCAAAATAGGTACACATAAAATTTATCTTTATAAATAAAGTTCAAAAAATAATGTCACTAACAAAGAACACCTGGGTGAAAAAATGTATCTTGTTCACACTGTGCCTGTTCAATGAATAGAGGAATAACAGACTCTGTGGTGCCAATCTAGGATTTTTTTTTTTTCTTTAGCTAGCACTAATTAATTTTGAACACAGAGGAAAAATGATTGAAGTAAAAATAAAAAACCCAAAAACTTAAAAGAAAACCAGCTTGGGAGAGACTAAATGTGATTAACTTTCTTTTGTAATTAAATTGCTAAGAAGTGACCTTAAGTGCAGTTAGGTAGGCATATACTTAATTACTACATGATAAATAAATATCCTGAAGCAGAATCTGACTTCTTGAGAGAGGAATAGCAGACCTGGGTAGACACAGTGGTTGAAACAATGAGGGAAAGGGAAGAGTGTTGCTTGGCTCCTTCTGCTTTAACTGGAAGTCTTTGTATTTGAATAAAAAAATCATATGTCATACTTTCACTATTTGTTCTTAAATTGTTGTCATCGCAACATATCCTGCTTGTCAAGCAGGGTGAACTCTTGATACAGCATCTGGGTACACATCAGGGTGGGTCAGTATCTCTTCTTGGGGAAGCTGTGACAGGGAAGATCCACATTTTTTGCTCTCTCCTTTCCCTGTTGCTGATAGAAATTAAAGAAACTGACACATCCTTCAGGATGGCACACACCTCCAGACACTGGGAGAGAGGAGGTTTCCACCATGATGGTTACACACTGGAACTACAGATTATCCTGTCACTTGCTATCATGGCATTCAGAGAAGAACTGTGCTTGTGAGACTCAGTGCACTCAGAACAAGCCAGGCTTGGTATCATCAAGTCCAACCTCGTCACCACAAGATCACCACCTTGTCCACTAGACCATGGCACAAAGTGCCGTATCCAGTCATTTCTTGAATATTTTCTCAGACAGTGATTCTGCTCTCCCTGGGCAGCCAATTCCAATGCCTGACCAATCTTTCAGTGAAGAAATTCTTGCTGATGTCCAACCTGAGCTTCCCCTGACACAGTTTGAGTCCATGTCCTCTTGTCCTGTTGAACAAACAAAAATTTTTGAAACAGCAAACTTTTGAATTGTGTCATCTTCTAGGAAATAGATAACTCAGTTTCTTTTCCCTTTGCAAATATAGTTGCTAAAGTGCTGGGAAAATTCCCATTTTTTAAATCAGTGAAGTGCTTTTACCAGTATGATTCTTATATGATCTTGACAGTTCAAAAGGTACATGCTTAGGTCTTATTTCTTTAACAGCAGATTAATGAAATGTTTGAAGGAACGTTGTCTCCTTGAGCTTCACAGGGCTGAATTGGAAGTTGTGTTCACATTTTGAATGAAGCTTTGAAGAAGGTAAAAAACACTGTGAGTTCACTCCAGCCTGCAATTATACTGCTGATAAGATGTTAATGAAGAGACGCGCTGAACAGAGTCTGCAAAGTAGTTATAATCAAGTCTTGTTGTAATTAAAATTGTCAACAAATTGACAAAGACTCTTTGTGACTTGTACTAAAACCACCAGGAAAGTGGAGCTGGGAGCATCTGTGCATACACTGAGGCCATTACCTGAAGCATTGCTTCTTTTTGGGATGACCTTTTCCTTAGGAAATCCTCCTTGTACAGAGTCAAACTCCTGTTAGCCTAAAGCATCAAGTCTACTCCAGGCCAACCACATCTGTTCTGTGAAAGTGTATAAAAAAATCAGGCAAGGACAAAGTGATGCTTTGCCTCTGTCTCTCCCGGCAATAGGACTTGATGATCAAGACTTTGTGCATGTGTCCAAGCTTCTAAAGCTCCTGGATACGTACAAACCAACAAAGGAACTGAACTTTCTGTGGCCTCAAATACCTGTGTGCATGCTTGTATACATATTTAAGCACATCCAAGTCTCAGTCTACCTATACAAAGCTCGTTATGTGCACAGCTCTCTTTAACAAATGTAAGAACTGATGTGTCACATCAGTGTTATGTACATATAAAATAAAAATAATTTCCTTGCAATAGTAGCAGAAGGGATCTCACAGTCTTTTAAAGTTTCCAAAAAATAGTGTAATTAAATTAAAAAAATCTATGGTGATTTACTGGCAGCGAGGGTCCAATCCAGGGAAAATGGAGTTTGTATATTTCACAAGGAATTGGACTTCAGTATGAATGGCCAGGCTATGGATGACTATAGATTTGGTTGTCTGGCTGCAGTTTTTCTGAGCCAGGCCATCTCTTTTTAGTATAATGCTGTATTTTTTTCCTTCCATCATTACATCAAAAGTTCATAGAAAATCATTAACAGCAGTTTCACAACCTTCAAAAGGTATCACCACTTTTATTCCTTTGTAGAGGAAAACACACTGTGTAACTCTCAGCCTTTCATCCTCAAGTATTTTCCACTTAAAAACAAGTTTGAAAGCAAGTTAAACATACAACACATCATATATTTATAAACCAGGAGTAGAAATCAAACAGCCTAGGCTTGAGGGAAGGCTGGAAATAGCCCACATCTATTTCTATACATAGAACCTTTTGCATATGGCACATAACCTCTGAGCCAAAAAGATTCTAGCAGGAGGTGTGAAACAACTCCTTGCTGTTGAATAGGACAAATGCAATGTGATGTGATTAAAAGGATGATTGTAATATTGTATGTCCCGAAACATTAATAAGCTGGCATTACAAATGCTCCCTTGTAACTGGTTTTGACATCAGCATTATTAACTGTTAATCAAGGAAGAGGAATCACTAGATAAACATTAAGCAATAGTGATCATGGATTGTTAGTAAACATGTGAAGGAACAACATGTTTTTACACGTGACTACAGTCGGCATCTGCACCATATTTTTTTTTATTATTGTTGCCACTCCTCTGCCTTTCTGACTAGCTTAAGTCATTGGGTATTTTGGTTGGGGAAAGTGGAAGAGAGTATTTGCTTTTCTGCTTAAATTTTGCTTTGTTTTAGACTAAAATAAAAACATTACTAGCAAGATTTATGAGGTTGTGAAGTTTCTAATTACTTTCTGCGAAATTTTTAACACTTCGAAAGCATCACACATTAGTCCTGCTACAAGTAAAGAATGAAAAGGAGTGGAAGAAAGTTCTTAATAAGGATGTTTTCTTATTTTTTCATGTCATCATTTGTAAAACTCAATCTGAATTTGGAAAGAATGCTTTTAAAGTCTGAGTTCTTCAAACTGTGTTCTAAAATACAAACAAATAAACCAACAAAACCAGACCAAACAAACAAGCAAATGAAAAGAAACCAAAACTTCTCCATTCACCTAGTTAAAACAGCATCATGTTTCTTCAGGATTAAAGGTAGCCAAATCAAAAAAAAAAAAAAAAAAAAAAAAAAAAAAAAAAAAAAACAGAAAAAACTGGGATTGTTTCTTATGAAAGTGAGACTGAAGGGTGACTTTACAGCAGAGGAATTCTTTCCCTTCTCTGGTGGCGGTTTGTCCAGGCTTAAACATTCTGAAGTCTGTGAAGGAACATCCAGACAGTTCATCTAACATACACTGATTGAACATTTCAGTCACCCTGAATTCAGCTGAGAGACATCACGGCCCTGCTCTACTTCTTCCTCCTTTCTACATCAGTGACATGGCCCCCAGCCTGGGGGGCCTTTATGTCAGCTGTGGATCCTTCCCTGATGGGGAAATTTTAGTGGCTAGTTTAAAACAGCTGGAGATAGCCTTTAAAACACTACAGCAGTTGGGGGAGGGTTAATCAAGACTATCCTAAATTTTTCTTAGAAACTTAACTTATTTGCTTGGACTTTAGGGACAGAGCAAATGAGACAAGGAATGGACTTTCTTCCAAACATGAGTTGTGGTTTTCATGGTGTCTCTTTTTTAGAGGCTCTTTGACAATGAAATCAGAGTTCCTCCTTTATCACTGGATGGGGGTTTTTTTGTGCATGTTTTTCAAAGCTTGTCAATACCTGTTGAGACCCATAGGACAGGTGTATTTTACAACACCCCATCAGACATAAAAGTATGTATTTCTGGTTGCCACTATCCACTCTGTTGTGAGCTGCACAGATTACACCGTTGCAGTGTGGAGTTCTGCCAGAGAAAGGCTTGAACGTACAGCCAACAAACCAAAAAATATGTATTTTGCATTTCAGAGTAAATAACTGCATAATGTAAACCTAGTCATCTTAGGATATATAATTTGGATGTGATACACTAAAGGGGTAGCCAAGCCTTCCCTGCACCATTCCCACTTAATTTTTCAGTGCTGTATGTTTCTTGCAGCCAGGCACTTGGAGTTTTTTGTATATCTCTAATTTAAAGCAACAAACTCGGGTTCTGTACCTGAGCCCTGTGAGGCTGCACTCCAGGCGAGGTCCATATCCATGCTTAGGCACGAGGGAAAAGTTATCTTGATGCAGTCAATGCCATGAACACAGGGAATTGATGACTTGGCATTCAAGTGGCGAGTCATCAATCATAAAGAATCAATCTTCACTCCCTGAGGAGCTGGCCCCAGGCAAACATAATTCTCTCTCACTGCCACAGACCTGATAGCTCTTGTCCCATTTGTAGGGATTGTATTTGTTCTTATTTCAACATTGATTCACTTGGCATTCAGGAGTATTTTCCAGATTCCCAGAAAATGTCACCTAATTCATCCTCTCTAAAAAGGGTGGTGATGCTTGTATATTAGAGTACCCTAATACTTGTTTTTTCCAAGTAGTACATTACAAAGAGCTGAATGGAAAACAACATCCTGTTGGTTCCTGTATTGCCTTTCATGCATGTGATTTGAGGAAGGGGAATGGTAGGCACACAAGGAGGGCTGTTAAAAGCTTTTGAGTGCTTTTAACTCAGTCAGGCTTTTCGTGTCTGTCAGCAAGTAGGTTAATCAGTAAGCCTTATTATTTGTATTCCAATGGCAACTCAAAGGCACCATTATGGACTATACCAACATTGTGAGCCAAGACCTGTACTTACCACAGAATGAAAGTTGGGCCTTTCCTGCTTAAAGCTCATACACTAGAGAACTGATTATTTTTTTTTTTTCCCTGAGACAAAATGTTCTGAAAAATGTTAAGGTATGTAAGTCTACTGAATTCCAAGAATTTAGAGTGCTGGCTTAGGAGCATAGTTGCTATACTCACTGAATAGGAGGAAAAAAAGGGGGTTATTTCTTCTTCTTTTTTTTTTTTTCCCTTAAATTATTCTTAGTCCTAGACAGAGAGTCAAAATAGCCAACTCCCAAGCACCAGAATATGTAACTAGCTAATTATATGTGAAAGAGTGGAGTGCATTTATAGTGCTCTCTTCTGCATAGGTTCTTATTGTAATTTGGGACTTGAAATCTTGAAAGCTGGTATTTGGAGCTTAGAAATGCTCCAATAATTAGGAATCTGCATCACATTTTTCTCATTAGAGGCAGAGCTAGTACTCAAAACCTGCAAGGGAGAGCACTTTTCCAGAAAAATGCAAGACTTTTTTCAGTGCTCCTGCCATGCTGTGGGGAGTAGGGACTCACATCTCCTGCACCTCAAAAACCAGTCTCGATTACTGGTGCACACAATGCTTCAGGAGGTTACATTCCTCTTTCCACTTGGCCTGAACTGATCTAACATTGTGCTACAGGCTAACAGTGATCTCAACCATCCCCTGCTCCTGACTGTGATCTCCTGCTATTACCTTACGTGAGTTCCCGAAATCATGCAACCATGGAGTGAGATGATGCAGTTCAATGCTTTGGCTGAAAATAATTTCAGGAAAAAAGAAAAACCCTAAATGTTTGATTTTTTGGTCAGAGAAGCAAACTGATGAGATTCACTTCGTGGTCACCAGTGTACTGAATCTGACATAAGGTCAGGAAGGGGATGGAGGGGATGGATGGTTGAATTCTCTCAGGCACAGCCAACTGTAGGTCATGAAAGGGCAGTGCCCACATTTGAGGTATTGTGTAATCAAGACTGGCAAAATCCTGGCTTTAGAAGCAGGTTGTGTAAGAGAATGTTGGAGGGATCAGAGGTCTTGAAATTTCAAACACTGCTGCAAGCATTACGCAACGTAAACCTTTTTAGACTTTCATCTAAACTGTTCTTTGCTCTGCTTACTAGGAAGTTGGCCAGATGTCTCACCTTGCTCTTCATTTCCTATACTTCTTCTATTTTCCAATTTTTGGGAAAAAATATATATATTTAGTTTCAGTATTTAAAGGAATTGTGAATAATGACTAAAACCAATAATGATAAATTTGAACATGTAGGCATTGGAAGGAACACATATTCTGTTGCTGTCTTTTGTCAGAGTAAGATACACTGATGTGGAACTAGAATCCCTCTTTTTTGGGGGGAGAGAAGGAAAGAAAACTAAAGGGATTGTATTCAGTCTAGATGAAATTCATATAAAGAGTATAACAGCAGCAACTTAGCCTTCAAAATTTAGCTCAAGAGGGACTTTCATAGTATAAGAAAATTATATGAACTATTCATATAGGTCTGAAATTCCCTTCTCACAGATAAACTGGGGTAATGATAGTGAATTTCTACCTTGCTACTACAGCACTAAATTCCTGGTCTACAGGGAACTTGATAATCATATTTTACTTGCCTAGAAGAATTTTTGTTCCGACTGCTTTGCTGATCTAGAATAAATAATTAGTAACACCAGAATTTAATGAAAATTTCTCATTTATTTTACAGTCACAAGAGTTGCAAAATACATTTTTATAAAGTTTGGGCAAATCTCTAAACCAAACCTTCAAACTATCCAAGTTTTGTTCATTCTAAGCTTTAATGCTTGGGAAAGTGACCAATGAGGCATAAAGCAAATCTTATTGCTTCATCAGATGGTGAGTGCAATTCATGATCTACTGACAAACCCAGCAGAGAATGCTGAAATATTGTGGTCACGCCTAATAAAATAGCAGGTACAGCCTGCAGATAGGGCAAAGACTAATCTCAGCTTCATGCACTAATCTTTGCTGAAGCCAATGGAAGTAACCTTGGCCTCAGTTCAACAAAATATTTAAGCACATGTTTAAGTCTAGAACTGTAGCTAGAGTGATTATAGGCTACAAATGAAAGAAAGTAGAAGCAAACTCTCAGTGAAACTGGCCAAAGTAGGCCACCTCACTCCTCTTGCTAAGTTCCATAGGAAGAGCTCTTAAACACTCTCTAAGTTTCTTTTGTAATTTTTTTTTTTTCAAATGTTCTTAAGTAAATTATTTAAACTGAGGTTTTACATTTAGCTGAATTAAGCTTTGAATAGAAAATTTGTCCCACTGAACTGGGACAGTGATGATTCTGCTGGCCAAATAAATGCCCACTAGATCTATAAAAAGTGGGTTAATTAGCCAGAAAGTTTCCAGGAGACCCAGGCAGACATTCACAGTCCCTGCAAAAACTTTGCAGAGCTTTGCTGAGACAATGAGGGACCTACTTGCATGATGAATCCATGATTATCTTTCTCTCCACACATTTCTGCTTGTCCTTCTCACCTAGCTTAGGAGAGCTCTTTTCAGAGAGAATTTCAAGGGCTGCTTTATTTGTTAGGAGACAAGGAGGCACTAATAAATTCCTCTGTGTGAGGTATTTAATTACATAATAATGTGTACACTAATCAAGGTAAATGTGTTTGTGAAAACACCTTGATATGGGAACAGTTAATCACCCAAGGCATTGCTTCTTAACACACCTTGGAAGTTAACTTAATTAAATTAATTAGAACAATGAAAAAATGAACTGTTTATTGGTCTACAATGGCCCGAAGCGAGCACTTTTCCACCAATGCTAGAAAATCTCCCAGACTGCAAGTCTTTTTTTTTTTTTTTTTTTTTTTTTTTTAATTCTGTATCTCTAGTTCTTGCACTTATGGCAACTTGTGAGGAGCCTGAAATGGATGGCATTTTCCTCTACAGCCCTGACATTTGAACTCTTCACCTGCAGGAACTGGGTGATTTTGCACCCAGAAGTGCTTTACCTGCAGCCAAGATCCAGAAAATGAACTCATCTGTGAGCTGATCTGTGCAGCTATGTGCTAGTTAGACAGGAGCAGTTAATACACAGGGGATATGCTTGTTCACAATCAAAAGCCAACAGAGACGTGTCGAAAGGCACCTTATTACCTCTAGTAAGCGTTGCATTAGATCTCGTTATCCATTATAGCTTTCTATGTCCAAATATTGCGTTCAGTGCAGCCATTTGCTATCCTGTTTTTCTGGTGGGTCTAGCTGACAAATGTTTTCCCCTCTGGCAATGGCAAATTCTTGTTGACCACAACTTTGACAGACATACAGCTTGTCTGTAGGAATGTGGTTGTGCGTTTGGTCACACGTGAAGCTGCTGTTAGCTGCATGTGGACACCAGGGCTGACTTAAGCTGCAGATTTGTGTATAATTTATCATTCTGTCAGGACAATATTGATGTGGAGAAAAAGCAGACACACTCTTCAAAGCCTTTCTTTCCTGCTCCCTTGTCTCCCCCTCTTTAGCTCTGAAGAAAAAAATCCTACAGTGCTATGGAGGGAGATGTATCTAATAGATGAAATACATGTATTTTGTTTGCTTACCTTAAACCAAAAAGCCTCTTTGACTTGATTCCTAGTGTGTCCTAGTGACACAAAGGTTTGTATTAGGTTGTAGGAGGGGTTGGATGAGGACATGGTGAGTATTCTCAGTGAAAACAGTAGCTTATGCTGACTTAAATCATGCATGAAATCGATGCTGTATCAAGTCACACAGTGATGTCAGCAGTAGGGTTGGAAGTTCATGATGCAAATGGTTGCTCATAGCTTTTGTCATGAATTGACCTTTTAGAAGTGTCCTAGATCACTCCCTCTAGGACACCCAGCAGGGCTGGTCTGGGACAGCAAGACCTGTGGATGATTCAGAACCCTGACACCTATGTGTCATTTGGTCTCAGATGAGGCAGGGGAGAAAGAGCTTCTTCACGGCCATAAGTCTGAGATGGGGACTGGTCTTTCAAGCAGCCTTTCTTTCTTCATCATGGTCAGCTGTTCGCACTTGCAAAAGAAAAGATGTAGCTTCTGAGTAGACTAGTTTTAAAGAGATACTCAAGGAATAATACTTGTGGTCCAAGACTGCCTTGCTCTAGGCATTTCACAAATGTTAGAAAAAACAATGGGCTTTGCTCCAAACTGGTACTCCAGGGCCAGCTGAGATTCTAGATGAACTTTAAGGTCCCTCCCAACCTAAGCCAAGATGCTTCATAAATATGGGACTGACTTTTGTGTTTGCCAGTCTGCAGAGCAGAATGATAAAGTGCAGTAAAAGGTCCAACTCAGTGGTCTTTCAAACTCAATTACACTTCCTGATAGGGGATAAATGGCAGCTTCTAATCCTCCATAAAAAACTTTGTCTTTTGTAGTTCCCAAAAGTTTAATAGTTGGTGCAACTGCCCATTCAAAACAATACCAATATGCTCCCCAAATTGATTCCTGCAGGTTGTGCATCCTGGGAATTTGTGCAGATGCACAACTGGATCCAGAAACAGACTAGCTGTATCAGTGTGGCTTTGCACCCCAATCCCTGTGTCCTGCTGCTCAGGTTTGCAATTTGAATGCAGACTTCTGTTCATACAGCAAGATTAGTCCCAGCTCTGGAGCTGACATGGCCAACAGTAGCCCCAGGCTCTCGTCATCACACCCTATTGGTGAGTACTGATGAGCCTTGTGAGATGGAGAGCTTGATTTACTGACCTGAGTCTGTTAGTGGCTGAGTCATGGATAAAAAAAAAAAAAAAAAAAAAAAAAACAACAAAAAAACCCAAAGAAAGCAACTATGAAAACAGTTCTGGTATTTTCAATTAATTGTATAGACATTTTCATCCTAGATAGCAGTCTTTTCTGCCAACCATCCTTTGATTGTCAGGACCACTGAAGGCACCCCTAACCAGTTTAAGAAATAAGGACGGTGAAGAAATGAGCTGCAGGTACACTTCTGGCCTTCATTGTTTTGCCCATGTAAAATGTTTCAGCTGTCAGTGCAGTACCTCCCTGCTGCCCCTCACTCACCTGTATGATCCAGTCTGTCTTACTGTCACAACTGGAACATAGCATATGAAAAGAGGGAAGAAGGTGACAGTCTGTAAATATGTAGTACCAGTGTTTTCTGCTTGCATTTCCTAATCAGGCTGTTTCTGAAATCTCTATTTTCTTCTGCACCCAGGTTTTAGATGCACTGCTTTTCTAGGCAAATGTTGGTTGTTCTCACTTCATTTATTTGTTCTTCCCCCTCACCTCCAGCCCCCCCCCCCCCCTTTATGTGTGTTTTG
>JAWWES010000094.1:64679620-64711638 GCA_035583135.1 Lophotriccus pileatus
CATAACAGTCTATTACTACAGCAAGTGTTGGGCTTCTTTGGTGCTGCCTACATGTGAGTCAACTCTTTTCAGAGTCAGTTTGCTGGTAATGTGGGGGGGGGGGGGTATGGAAAGGGCTGGAAAATAACATGTATGTAAGCATTTATTTTTTAAGGGAAGGTAAATATTTCATATTCATATATGACCACACATAAAATCACAGGATCATGGAATCCTAGAACAACCCAGGTTGGAAGGGACCTCCGAAGATGATCTGATTCCATCTTCTGTGGGAAAGGGAGGCTAGATAAGATTATCTAGCACCCTGTCCAATTGCATCTTGAAAACCTTCAGTGATTTGGACTTTGCCATGTCAATGTGGAGGTTGTTCAGAATGGTTGCTCCAATTATAAAAAAATTTCTTGCATCATGCATTATATCAAGATGAAACTACTCCTTGTGCAACTTGTTCCCATTGTCCCTTGTCTTCTCCATATGACTCTTTGGGAACAGGGAGTCCTGTCCTCTTTCTAGCTATTCCTTAAGTTCAGGAACACAGTGATGAGGTTGTCCCTGAGACTTTACCAGTGTGAAAAGACCTAAATCTTTCACTCTTCTCGTAGTGCAGCTTCTCCAGTCCTTTAGATGATTTTTGTGAGTCTCTGGTGGAACCTCACCAGTCTGTCCACAACTTTTTCTATCTGTAAGGACCAAAGCTGGACCAGGTGCAGCCATAAGTGGACTGAGTGGAATCGGGTGATACACCTATATCTCTTTTTGTACCTGTAGATGCAGCCCAGGATTTGATTTGCCTTTGTTGCTGCAGCGGCACGCTTTTGAAGCATATTTTGCTTTTTGTCCACCAGTACCCCCAGATCCCTTTCAGCAAAGTTGCTCCCCAGCCACATAGAGCATAGCTTGTACTGAGCTCTTTGATTATGTCAGCTCAGAACTTTTATATTTTGGAAATCTTGCTGTGTAATGGAAAGAAAGTGAGCTCCATGCTCTAGCTGACTGAAAAGCCCGAGGACTTCATGTGGCTCAGGGCATGTCTACCTTGACAATTCAGCTTGCATCAGGAGTGTATTTCTGAAGGGACCTTCTGGATCTTTCTCAATTATTACTTGGACAAAGTGAATTTGAACTGTCTGAATGGGATCTTCTATTGACAAAACTGATCTCAGTGATGAACTTTAATAAAATAGCTTAATGTGCTCCTGTCCTTGTGCTTGTGGGACCACCCTGGGTCTAGTATGAAGAAAAAATTCTGAAAATATATATAGTGTAGATATTGGGCCCTCAGCAGCAGTTGATTCTGCATATCTACTGAAGTCACATCGCTCTGTTTGCTAATGTAAATGCATCCTCAATATTTCCACATCATCCCAGCCTGTGCAATGTCTCTGAGACTAAGCATCTCTGCTCTGCAAACAGGGAGAGTCATCCCCAATTCAGAAGCACTGCTTTAGCTTTATCTCTAAGCAAATAGGCTTTGTTGGTCTCAGCCTGCACCGGAAGGAATCAGCTTTGAAGTCAGCCACAGGGCATGGTTTTATCTACAGTCTGAATAATTATCTCATCAATAAATGAAAGCTGAATTTTTTGCTGCGGTACCTTTCTACCCTCAGCTCTTCAATTTCTTCTCCTCTGCTGTGTTGCAGACAAGAAGCTGGGTAGTGCCTTATATCATGCATGAAGTCACACATTTAGACTGTGTGAAGCTGTTCCTCCAGATGCAGACCTCATGGCCCTGACTAGCAGTGTCCTGGGGTACTCAGAAAGTTATTTATAATACCTCCTTTTTACATTAGAAAAGAGAAAGATGAAAGGAAAATCAGAAAAGAATGAGATTTTCAATCTCATGGTATGTCAACGCCACAGTTGCAGTGGTCAGTGAGTGGCCCATATGGAATAAATTCCTAAACTCTGTTTCTCAGGACATTTGGGTATGCATACAAGCTGACATCCATGTTGGTAATCCCAACACTTCGCCTCTAGATCATCTGGGAATATATTCTGAACAAATTACATACACTAGAGGCAAGATGGAAATTTTGATGATGTGAGAAATGTGCTTTGTGAGCCAGACAAGGCTTTGAGCATTCGGTGGGACTGATGCACCTTGTGTAACATACAGATAACTGCTAGCAATTTTTCTGAGTGCCCTTTCCTCAAGGACGATAAACTTGTTATTGCCTCACAGAGAAAAAAAATAGGTCTCATATATGCCTTTTTTTTAGTTCTTCACGCAGCTCTCAGGGTGCTGGTCAAGATGGCAGCCTTTACAAATATGAACAGAGTTAAAACACAGTAGGGATGTAATGAAATGAATTCTTCAGCATGTAAGGGTAGCAGATTTTTATACCAGTCCTGCCAATGGCTCTCACCACTAGTGGCATGCACAACATTAACTTGTACTCCCAGGAACTTAATACTTAAATTCTCTTGAACACATTACTGGAAACAGGCGTGCTAAGGGGTTGTCATTCTACTCACTAATAATACCATATCCATTATTATCTTCAAATGCCCCCTTTTAGAACTTTGCTTATCCCATTGAATATTCTGGGTAGCTGAGTTTTCAAAACATATTCATTCCCAGTAGAGCTCTATGCTCTGTTGATTGGCTGCCTCCTTTCCTGATCACGCTGTGAACTTTAGTGGATGAAATTTTATACATAATCACGCTGCATTCTTTGCTGATTGAGCCGCCTATTATCACTGTTTATATAGCTATTACATTCTGCATTTGCCAGTCCAGTTTCAAGCTTGTTTTTCTCCCAATATATTATGCAAAATAAACTGAACAGGAATTACAGTATTTCCAACCTGCTGTGTCTTCAGAATCTAAGATAGCAAAATGCTTAGGTTTTCTTTCAAATAGTAGGATAAATGATTCTCCAAAGATTGAAGCTGCTGGTTATGGAAAGCTTGTGCCACTTACTATATGCAAAATAGGAAGATTTACAAAGAAACTGATTGCATCTTTATTTGCTTTATCAAAGAATCTAAAACCGTAGCTGAAACTATAGAAAATGCACTTTAGTGGTCTTAAAACAAATGATATCCCCAACAGATTTGTCAACAGCTTAACACACAAGCCCTGGCTGCTGAAGCAAAAAGCATCTGGAATTTCTACTGCTAGAATATGCACCTTAATAAGGAATAGATTCAAAAGTTCAATTCCTGAATTGTACAGCTTGGTCAGCGGAGTTTTGCAGCTGAACAAGCGTTGTCTCTGCAGCTGGCTTTGCCGAAAATAAATAAATAAGAGGAATGAATAAACCAGCGCTCAAAACTATGAATCTTCCCTAATAATAAAATATGCAAAAATGATAGTAAACTCTCTCCATTTATTAAATTAAATTATGCATCTCAATCAGCAAAGTGTGCAACAACTGCACTCAAGAAGGGCGTCACTAAATCAGGGGAAGATACAGCCCAATCAGGAAAATTTAACAACTCAATCATTAAATTAGGCAACACTACCAGAACCAAGATAAATAAAAAGGAGATAAACTGTGCAGGCTGATCTTTGCTGGCCAGGACATTGTGAGGGAGACTGAAAAACACCATTGGATAATAAATAGGGCAGTTTCCCCTGGGGACCAGACCTTTAGTTGATGTAAGTGATTATTGCTTTAATGAAGTCACTGGAGCTGTATCAGTTCTTTTAAATATCTGGTACAACAATTGTGTTGTGACTCTTTCTTCATAGAATCTTAGTTCTTCTGTCCTCTGACAAACACCGCTACTCCTACCTACCCCCACTGGGACACTACTCCATTAGGAAAACAAGCGATTACAGTTTAGTTTTAATTTGTGTAGTATCTGTCTTCTTTTGTACTTTTCCCCAAATAATCTTCTGTTACCAAAATAAAAAAAAAATCTTCCACCAAGGGCAAGGATAAAAATCAGCCTTCATGCTCAAGTGTCTTCTGACAGCCTTGAAACAGGTAAGCCTGCAGGGCAGTTTGGGGTAGGTGTTAAAAATGGAGGTTAAAAGGTATAAATGGAAAAGATTTTAATACAAAGGCAGTGACTATGAAGCAGTGATTCCTGGAAATGAATAGAAAGTTTTCTACTGAAATGCGTGGGAGCATTCCAGGCAGTCCTTGATGACAGTATTTTGGCCTCTCTAACCAAACAACTAGTTGTAGGATGGTGTATCTGCAAGATTAGAGAGTCCTTGGATATTGCAAAGAAGAGAAAAACATAAAAATAGATAATATGGTATCGGGCCGTGTATACCAAAAAAAAAAAAAAAAAGAAAAAAAAAAAGAGGCTTACAGACTGTATTGTCTCAACCTTTACCATTAATTTCCAAGTGAGATCTGACCTTTCAGTGACATCTGCAAATGGAATATAACTGCACCAAAAGCAGTAGCCGCCGCCCTGGAGAGTCTGCAGTCCACCAGGCAGCCCAGGTGAAATTAAGAAGAGACACAAAGGGATTACACAGCTAAATTGAGGAACAAAGGAAAGCCAGCATCAAAGCTGCTGAAGCTCACTGTCCTTGCTTGGCCACAAACTTTCGTAGTTCTGTAGCGCAGGGATTCCTAGATTGCCTTTCCCTAACCTATGTCAGTTGTGACCTGCCAGTCCTCGCTGATCGGCATGTTTGTGAGGACTGGGAGCCTGAATATTTACCCAGGGCCTTTGGTGGGTGCTTATGAGTTTTCCTAGCCTGTGTCAATATGCCATTGCTATTATCTTTACCTATATCAAGTAGGCTAAAGGCAATCTGTTCTGAAATCTTGTCTCCATTTTGCTGGGTAGACATATGCTTAGTCAAATCCTTAAGGAAAGCTGCCACTAATACAGTGTATGGAGGAGCTGAAGCTACTGAGCATTACAGGTGTTTATTTAACCTTGGCATACATGGGAAAACTATAATGATTTGTTTTGTACCTGAAGGCCCAGAGAGGATTATGCTGCCTGTCTACTGTCTATATGTGAGGTGTGTGAGCAAGGCAACTTAAAAGACAGAGCCAATTTCTGTGCATCATCAGGATCAAACATTTCCATTAAAATACTAACTTTTAAACATTAACATTAGTCTGAAATAATTATAAAATAATTCTCCCTGCGGCCATTATATCCTTAAGTGAGACGAGGTAATTTCTGCTGTTAGTGTTCTGAGCATTATTTTTCCAGCTTTCTTCTTTAGCAATTCTTTCCAATAAATTCAGTGCTCTTGAAAATCAGATACTAATTTAAACAGCCCAAGAAGGAAGGTGCTAGAGAACACTAAAACATAGGCATGCATAAAAATGAGCTCACACACGTACACAGGCAATAAATGCCCAGACACACACAAGCATGCAGAATCTCTCCTGAAGCTTTGCATTCTTAATGGTTCTATCACATGTCATATTTTACAGGTCATGGGGGCATAAGGGAAATGCATGCATGGTCCAAATGCAGTTGTCACAAACTGGCAGGTGTCTGAAGTAACCACAGTTTCAGGAGCTGAGCTAAAATTCACAGTAGTTTAACAGGGCCCTGAGAGGTAAAACATACTTTCACATGCTTCATGATTCCCATGGTAAATTACAGTCCTCCTCCCTCTGGAGTTTACATGAGGTGAAATACCCAGCATCTCTGGGAAAGGGCTGGGTGAATCAAGTCATTGATTCACCAAACATACAGGTGTGTGCTTCAGAGCTGCCGACTTCAATAAGAACTGCCCACTTGTTCCCAGCTCTTATTGAAGCCACTGGCTCTGAAGCACATGCCTGTGTGCTCTGCAGAGACAAAACTTGGACTGATTCTAACACAAGCACTCAGACCTCTTAAACTGACTTAAAACCCCCCACAAAACATAGATACACACATTTCACCACTTCATCATGCCCTGAAAATCAAGGCATCAGGAACGAGGAGATCTTCTCTAAAATATTGAACAGTGGATGAAAAGGTAAAATGCGTATGATGTGACACAGTTTTACCTGAAAATATTCCTTAAGGAGTATTTGGCCTTTACTTGATGGTGCAACCACTTGTTATAATAGGACTTGGAAGTTTGTTTATCCATTCACTTATTTATTGGAGGGTATCATTATTTAATTTCTGAACTGTTGCACCAGGAGTATACAGGATTGGGAAGCATTTTCCCTTTTTCTAGATGAGATAGGAGGGAAATTTATACGTACAATTGGGGAAGGATACTTAAAAAATGTAAAATGTTTCATTAAACAGAAACTTACCCCAGCTGTTCATTTCATTTTTATACCTCACAGAAAGGAAGCCGCTGCTGATGGCTGTTCAAGGCATCTGGTGTCTTATTTGAGGTAGTTAGTTGCGAATGGACGATCATAGATGTCCGTGTATTGGGGAGAGTTTCTAAATCCTCCTCTGATTGGCTCTCAGCACTGGAAGCATCTGCAGACTTTTATAACCCTCAGTTCACTGCAGTGACTTAGTCCTTTGCTACCATTAATGAACCATCAGAATATCATTAGTGCCAGGAGAGAGAGTGCAATTCATCTCACAAAATACGAATGTTTATATGTGAGGTGGCCAGTTCAGGACTTCCTCGCAGTCAGTAGGCAGAAACACATTTAGGTCATGTATATATGTAAAATGGTGCAGTACACTTGTGCTTTTGTTTTTATAAACCAATACCAAAAAAAAAAAAAAAAACAAAAAACAAAAAACCAAAAAAACCCAAACCAAACCAAACCAAAACAAAAACATGACAGACACTTGGGAAGGCAAGGTTCAGAGGTAATGTTTCAATGAAAACTCTTTGAGAGGAATATAAACTCAGTGTCTTTCCTTTTTTGAGCCTCCTTTTTCAGCTCCTGCTTTTCCCCTACATACACCCTAAATTCTCCTTACTATAAGCAAAAATTTCATGTATTAGGGGAAGACGTGATGAACATTTTGACTGTTGTTTAGCTGTGGGGTTTATTACCTGATTGATCAGTTTATATACTGATATAACAGGCACAGGCTCTGCCATTGATTAAGGACTGAGCATTTATTATTAAAAAATGATTCAGTCTGTGTTAAGCTTTTTTTTTCTTTTTAACAAAACAAAGAATACTGATTTTTGAATACTTAAGTTTGCAGCTTGTAGTATTCTCTTAGTATAATACATGTGAAATTTTAATGATGTCTTCTGCATTCAAGTATTGCACATTTAGAAGAACTTTTTTTTTTTTAAAACAGATACTACTCTGAACAGTAATTTATTATTACAGTACTTCAGGAGCTGTTTCTCAGAAATACAGAGTAATTTTTAAAAGGAGTAATTTTCCATATTAATTCTTATTTGACCATGTCCCTTCCAGTATGAAAGACTATAATTACATTATTTTTTTCATGTGACCTAACTTCAAACTGTCTTTTAAAAATATTACTTTTACAAAGTATATATGCAGTTTTTTCAAAATGTATTGTTAAGATGTTTCTTTAATGAGAATCTGCGTGCAAAATTTATACTGTATGTTACTATCATTATATATCTAATTGGCTAAGTGCACAGAAACGGAAAGTGGAATTTTTTTGATGATAAAAAAGCATGTATGTTTCCAGGTGTAAAGTATTTAGCTGCAACTGTGTAATTGTATTGCTGAGTGAAACAGGCAGTCTTACAGTCATTGACAATTAATCTTGTAATTTAATTTTAAATCTCTGCATTCACTGTTCAGTTTTCTTTATTACTAAATATTAACTTTCCTTTTTAGAACAATTCCTATATAAGAAGTCTATTTCACATAAGTACTTCATGCTGATGTGTAAGGAATAATATGCAACGGCATCATAAGATGCTGAGGACAGGATTTATTTCACCTACTTTGAGTTGCCTAAAAATTACATACTTGGTCTAAGGCAGATAACCAGACCCTGTTTATATTCAGTGGAGAGAAATGGGCACCTCAGAGACTGATTTGTCCTGCCTGTGTCAGACATCTGGCTTAAGTTGGGACAAATCACTACTTGGAGCTGTCTGTTTTTCTCTGCTGACTGCAGAGAGACCCTAGGTGATTATTTTAGGCCATTCACCTTTCAGACAGCGAAGGTTAGTTGAGATGAATCCTATCTCTAATTGTGGAAACCCAGATGGTAGGGAAGGTAAAAAAAAAAAAAATGAAGAAGACGATGAAGCAAGAGAAACAAACCAACAACAACTAAAATATGTTTCTTGCATTTATTTGAGAAAGAGCAGGCAGGCACTGCATTTAAAACCAGTGCATAATGTTCTGTGTTCATCATGTAAAAGCTAAGGCAAAGAAATCTGTGTTCTTCATGTGTGTGGATGTGTGTAAAGGGATTAAGCAGTTTAACACATGCTTATGCTTCCAAAATATCTTTTGGATTGGACCCAAATTAGATTTACTCAAGCCCAGACACCTGTTTAAGGTTGTGATGACACTGCCATATGGTGGGTCAGTTCCTGCACACATGCAGACATGATCAGGTTTATTTGGAGAGTTCAAATAATTATAACTCAGGCACCTACCCTGGCCCCAGAGCATGGTTTGGTACATGAGATCCATAAGATTCACAGTTATGCTTCCCTGAGCTACAGCTATCTTGGGCTACCTGCCTATGATACACTAACATCTTGTTTTGTGGAATTACCTGAGGTCTGCCATATGTTGCCAAAAATTTTGGCAACACAGGGTGAAAAAAACCCCTCACCTTCCACTCCTCCAGCCTCAACTCTCCCTCTGTTGCAAGGTACCACTTTACCAACACTCTCAGTGTGGTGCTCAGTGTAATCTCACATGCATGAATCTCACAAAACCTGAAATAGAAAAATAAATACATCACAGTTTCCAAGCTTTGGGGTTTCCTTTGTACTATTTTTGGTCTTCTATCAAACACAAAGGAGACAGAGTGTGATGTCACACGCCCACCCTGGATGGTTATGTCAGGCACTGTAGTGTGATATGAAAAAAAATAAAAAAAGAAGATCAAAGCACTTGGCTTTTATAGAAAAAGAGTGGGTTCAGCAATGTTTTTAAGAAAAATAGTATAATTAGAATGCTTGTTCCTCTTGGACCATAATTAAATGCAAGCACAATTATAAAACTACTTAAAAATAGGGGAAATTATTTAAAATCAGTTAATTCAGGATTTGGAAGTAATTTGCATTTCACAGACTGGAAAAAGCCCCAAAGACAACCCTAAGCTGGGGTATATTTTTATTGGTATTTTTATTAAGCTCTAGAAAAAGTTTTTTTTTCCAAAGACAAATTAAGCTGTAGTGAAGTACATTTACAATATTGTGATTGCATTTTTTTTTTGCCTGTAAAGTATGGATATGAGATCAATCAGACAAAAACCCTTGTGATATCAGCAACATTGATTTTTTTTTTTTTTAAATTAGTACTCAAAGGAACAAAACCATTTTAAAGCAGATTTTTGACAGATATTCCACCTCTAAAATGCCTGATCACTTCTAACTGCTGTTAAGTAGATCCAAATGACCATGTATAATCCTTGAAAACCTGTTGTTGTACGTAACTCCTGAAGTCACACTGACTGTGACTGTCTGTGATACCACCAGGAAGTGCATTGACACCATTGTAGTTGTACTTTTTGTGTTAAATTGAATAGTAAAACACGAGTTCCTTTAAAGTCAAACGAAGATTTGCCACTGACTATTTCTGCCTTCTGTCTTTCCAGTGGGCACTTCCCTGTCAGATTTCCCAATTTAGGGTTCCTTTTCTTTCACCAGAAGGTAAAAATCCTTGTGGCTTTTTTCTGCTTTGCTAATGACCTGACAAGCTGGACATCATTCTGGTGGCTAAGCACAAGCATTTCTATCTGTGCTGGTCGTCTATGCTCCCTTGTAGTCAATGGAAAGAAAGAGAAACTCTTTGGTCACGATCCATCTCATACCTTGAAATTGCCTATTTCTCTACGTGGCTGTAAAAACCCCTAAGAGAATTGGATTAGTGTTTATTTATCAGATTCAGATAACTATAATTACGCTCAGTGAGACCCACCTCTTCTGTTGTCTTACCCACTGCACTCTAGGATGACTAGTCCCTTTTCCCAGCCCTGCTTCCTCTGTGCCAGTCATTGCTCAGTTTCCATCGTTCATTGCTACCATAGCAGCAACAAATGGGCACAGGTATCATTTATGGTGCAAGAAAGCCATTGTTTGCAACAGGTTGATTTGGACTCACTTTGACTCTGAGCCTATACTAGAAGGCTAAGAGTTAAAAATAAACATCTAGTGGGGGGAGTTACTGGAAAATTGTAAATCACCTCCTTGATATTATCTTTATCCGTTATGTCTAGTAGGGTGTATGAAAGAAATCTAATGTGTAAGGGAAATAGGTGATGTTTAGCACCTGATGGCCACACTATAGACACTTCAAGAGTGTTTGCTTAGGGTCAGCCATAGACTGAACACACAGACTGCCGATAAAATTCATCTGAAGATCTCCTGGAATATATCTTCTGGTCTAATTTTATGTAAAGGGAATACAATTTGCACGCTCCAAGACTGCCACGTAATGCAGAGCAAGGCATGGTAAATGAAGACAATTGGGAAATTTGCTTCAGAAGCACACTTCTGGTCTGAAGTAAAACACTAATGTAGATGCATCCGCTAATAAGTGTGATTAGGGCTTATTACTATCCAAGCTGTGTGCCTTTACCTGCAGTCAAGATAACACATTTTACAGATGTAAGTTAACAATATAAAGGCAATAACTTTAATGGTGAAATATTTTCTCATTAATTTCTCTCTACATGGGAAAAAAGTTCATTTATGTAATCTCAACTATTTGCCCCTTAGAGTTCTTATTTTATTGTCAGGGAACAAATCCTTTTTGTTAAGAAATCTGATTACATGTTTGAGTTATTGACCTTTTTTTGGAACTTTTTTTTTTTTTTTAAAGATGCTCATTAAGTTCTTTTGTCTACAAAACAAGTGTGTTTTCCTATGGCATAGAGCAACCAAATTCTAATTGCTGGCTTCATTATACAGAAAAGTAGAAGTGTAACAATCAAGAGCCTTATTACACATACATAATTGAGTTTCATTGCAACTTATGAAAACATAAACTGTCTTAAACACACTTGCAGAAAACGTTGCATCATCAAATCAACACTTTTATTATACAAAAGTAATTGTGTTTAAAGACACCAAACATATGTTACATATACGAAAGAAAAAACACAACAGAACAGAACTCTAATATGATTCAGAATTTTTAGCAATGCTCAGATCTTCAAGAGTTGGTTTGGTTTTGCTTTTTAAATTAATATCTCGTAAAATGAAGGTAGGTGGAACTGTCACCAATTAAACAGACTTCAATTACTTTTAGACAAAGCCATTTGAACAAATTCTCATTTGATACAGAACACGGGATGCATTAAGAAGGTAGACATCTGCAGCTGAATTTATTGTTTAACCTTAATGCTCATCTTAGTACATGCAGACAAGCTTTTTTTAAATGTGTTTCATGCCTGCTTTTTCTATGCAGTCAAACGTAGATATCTGCATTGTATAAGTCTCAAGAGATGTGAGATCAATCCACCTTTTATCAGTATTCAACATGAATTATTAATATGGTTTGAACTTGGTTTGAACAGTTCAAATTAAAGGTGAAATTTGGATTTTTTTTTTTAGAAAGAAGAGGCACTGAGTGTACTGTGACTCATTGTCAGCTCATCTTCCAGTGTTAAATTTGTGCTTTGGAGATGTCCTGGTCTTGGCCAGGACAGGGTTAATTTTTTGCACTAGCTGGGTTGGGGCATGGCCAGAACCCCGATGTTATTCAATACCACCTCACATAATTTCCATGGTCAGGGAAATGGGACTCCCTCTTGCTTCCCAGAAGAGAGACATGCCTTTTGGCCAGGAGAAAATGTGACAGGGAAGAGCTATTTATTTATTGTGAAGGGCTTTCTGTGTAAATTGTGTCTTTATCTTATACTTCTCTTATTAATATTGTTGCTGTTAACTCCTAGTTTCCTTATCTGGTTGCTGTTTCCAATAAATTGATCTTATCTCAAGCCGTGATCTTTGCCTTTTGTGCTTCCAGGTAGTGGGGGATGGGGGAGCGAAAGGCAGTGCAGTTTTAACAACAGCACTACATTGGAGAACACCATTCCTGAATTAAAACAGCATTCATTGGCACCCAGTGTGGGTGAGGAAGGGTTGAGATAATTACAGATGTGCTGAGAGATGGTTGGAGGCAGATCTGATCTAAGCATTTGCTGTATTAGGTACGGAGTTACTGGTCACAATGTTGCTTTGTCTGTTCATGTGGTTGTTGTACCTAAACTTGTACATATTCCTGTATATGCAATATGCACTCCTTTTGATGGTCTTTCTCAGAGCAGATATAGGGATCAGGATTGCTTTGTTGCTGTATTGTGTGATACCAGCTTACAACATGGTAACATCGAGGACAGTGAGGGTCATTTGGGATGTGTGTTCAGTGTTGCTCTGCTGCCCATACCTTGGCCTTACCCCTGGGAGCCCAGTAATAATCGTACTCAACCTGTGGGGAGAACAGGTGAGGATGATTTTGCCCAGCTTGTCACCTCTTTTTCTCCTTCAGGCCTGTTACAACAGCTTTTGGAGATTTTTAATTTCTTCTGGATGTTAAGAAACCATGTTCTTTTTGCTATATCTGCCAGGTCTCCTCAGTGCAGTCCACATCATGCGTAAAGTCTCAAGAGAGATTTTTAGCAGAGTCTTTTAGACATCTGCTCACTGAAAGTTAGTAACCAAGTCAGCTAAGATGGTAGCCTTCAAGCACACTTTTCCACTTCAAGTCTTGGTTGAGCACAGTGTCTGGTCATCCATCAGGATATGATGTGGCAGACTTTGTTAGCACAGACATGTCACTTGAGTCCAAGCTTGTTGTTTGAGTTCTCTTCTGTAACTGCTGAATGACGCAGGAAGGAAATCTTTTGTGAGATCATTTTTCTTCTTGTCAGGGTCTTTCTTCATGACAGCAGTATGATTTACATGAAGATGACATAGAACCAGATAATTTAGAAGGAAGCAGTGAAACTCCCCAAGCAAGTGTACATCTTGCTATAGACCGGTGCACGATCGGCGGATCCAGACATCCAAGTTTCACTGAGTTGCGTTGCTCTCTCCACATTAAGCGTATGTAGATATGTAGCTATTTAATGTGTTATTGTTGAATCACAGAGTTATTAAAGTTGGAAGACATCTCTAACACCATTTAGTCCAATCATTATCCTCCATTTTCCACTGTCCTACATCTTACGTTTTGGATTAATCTGATTTCGTTCTCAAATTTTAAATTGCCTCCTAATGAAATACTTATAAATCTGTATTTAGAATTTGGATTTCATCAGTTGCTCTGATTATACTAGTGATACTTACGAATGACTTACTACACGTGCAAGCATTATTTTAAAGTACTAGACCTGTTTGAGATGTTGCTGTCTGGAAGGAGTCAAATCTCTAAAAGTAGAGATTAGACTCTGAGAAGGACATCAGAAATCGGGATGAACGAACTTAGGCAATGGTTCATAATACCCTCATAGCATGGAACAAGTTTCCTGGTTCCTATTTCAGAGCCTTATCTGAGAGACCCCAATTCTAATTCAATCTCATCTCAATTAATCTAATTATTGTGTAGTAAGTTCCATGTTGCACCTTTTTCTGATCTTTGGCAATAAGTAATTAGTTCCGTATAAGCATTTGACATTTTCTCCTGACCATTTATAAATACCAGTTCAGCTATTCATTCCAGTCAGTAGCACCTTTACTGTCTTGCCCCACAAATAAATGTTGAGAGCACGAAATAACATAAAACTTTTTTTTATTATTTTTTTTCCATGGGACTCACAGTGTCTCCTTTGCCTTATCCATCAATACTTTTGCTAGTATTTGTAATGTGCCTTATTGTGACATCTTTGCTTGGTTCCACATGTTTAATACATCAGTTCCTCCAACATTCAAGCACACTTTATAGAGATCTATTTGGAGACTGATATATGTGCACTATTAATTGTATATATTATATATAGTATATGAAGCGAGAGAGAGAAAGAGAGAATCTGATTACTCTAGGGCATCGGCTCCTTTCAACCAATAATAATTTAACATCTCTATTAACTACCTTTTGATGTTCTCTGTAGAGGGTACATACTGTTTTATATACAGGATGCATAATAAATTCCTATGAGATTATGCTGCAATTGAGTAGAAAGTCTATAATGCATAAGTGATGGAGCTGAAAAGCAGCTAGGAAGGATTTTCCTTTCAAAATAAGGTCACATATTTATATCTCATAGGGCAACATGATGGGTGCTGAAGAGCAAGAGGCACTGAGTTGCACTTTCTGGTGTGCTAAGCCTTTCTGTGCATTCACTGCTGCTGGAAAATGAGGTGATACATGATAAGAAGAAGATGAAGAATTAAAACTCGTAGCCTTCTGAACCTCCAGCAAGGATTTGGTGTCACTTTCTTCAGAATAGAGAAAACTAAGGATAAAATTAACCTAAGCCATCATCAGCTAAATGAGGCATCTCTTCTCAAGTAGGCTAGCACTTTCTGTCAGCTTTATTAGGTGGCATTGTTGAACCCTCAGAGGTGCTTGCCTGTGCTACAGGCAGTCTCTCACTTGATGCCAGAGGGAGCCAAGAGGACTAGCACAGACTGGATGCCTCTCTCTTGCAAGCCACAGTTTGACAGTGGGGTGTCCAGCTCACCGTCTGAAAGAAAGATATTCAAATTCTACCTCTTTTTCTGATCCTCTGAGACTTCTGAATGTATTTTAAGCTATTGTGACAAAAGGACTCTATACCTGGTATTGTGTCTGCCTGAGCAGAAAGGGAGCCTCGTTCTAGTTTGTGGTGGCATATGACAGAGCAGGGACTTGAAGTGGACTTTATCAGCTTCAGAAAGCTGATGCACTGAACTGTCTATGAAAGGAACTGCATACTCACTGTTGCAGATGCCATCCTGGACCAGTCTAAAGTTTTGCTGATATATTTTCATAGTAAGTTGTGATTTGGAAAAATCGGTGATTTCTCTTTCAGAGAAATATCCTGAAAGAAATTCCAGCTGTCTCAACTGACTAATTTTGCTCTGAAGATCTTTGTTTACTTTCTATCATTTTGGAAACAATGTGATTTAACCATTTGCATTGCTTAAATTTGGAAATGTGGTCACAAAATATTTGTTTTCCCAGAGTAGCTGCATATTAGAAAACAAATATTCTGATCTTTTTATCTATAAGTAAAAATTGCAAAATTTTTTTTATCTTTATTCATTCATTAAGCCCTGAAAGTTGTCAGTTAAAAGTAAGGCTCAGAGAATCGTGAATTTTAAAAAATTATTTTCTGAAATTATCAGTTTTTCATAAACAGAGTCATCCATAAAAAGGGATGCATTTGAGACATAGAAGTCTCTCAGCTCGAAAACCAAAATTGGGAAAAATGTATAACAGCTAAAACATTATATGCTATTTCTTAAACAAAAAAAGACAAACACACAAAGAAAAGCCAAATCAAAAATCCTAAGTTGGGGGAGCTGGTTTAATCAGTTTGCCTTTTAGGGTGTAAGCTAATGCATTAAAATGTATCTTAAAAAATAATTGAACTTAGATTCAACCAATTTTTGGACCATCAGTTTTTAAAAATGCTATTTTTCTTACCTGGGATAAGATTGGCTTTTCCTGTATTCATGGCTCTCACTGATTAAATAAATAATTAAATTCTGGCTTGGTTTCACCTAGAACCATTATCACATCTTGTATGCTACAGCATTTTTGTATATTGTCTATGTGTTTGCTAAAGAAACCACTTATGAGTCTGTACCTGTTTGTGCACATAATTGGGCATACAAATGTGTAGCATCAATGCAATCAAAAGTTTGGGAGAATGAGAGAGACTATGTAGGGATTCATGTGTGTTTAAGGACTCCAGATATAACCTAATTTTTTCTTATTCACTGAAATCTGCAAAGATTTGAACGCACGAGTGAAATCTCTCCTTCAAACATCACTGCTCTCTAAAACTGACCAAGAGATTTCAAGTGCACAGGATTTCTTGAGAAGTGTGGGCTGTTTCTATCTCTTCCCAGATCTGCTTCACTCAAATGAGAGGTGGAGAAATAATAGTTTATCCAAATAATAGGAAAAAAAAAAAGTGTCTAAACATGAAAAAAGAGAAACACAAGCTTGAGTGAGAAGTTGCTGTCTTCTTGTGTCCCTTGTATAAATTGGGGGTTCTTAAAGTGAGCAGAGAAACACACAACAACAAATTCTCAGTTCTGATTCAGAGCTTTAGCTGGTTTGTGTCAGCAAACCTGTCTGTTTGTAGGATAAGTGATTTCTCTCAAGGAGGACAGAAGACTTATTTTCAATTCTTCAGTTGTCGTGGTTTCTTGGGTTTCAACAAAGTCTACACAGTTCTTTATCAGGATCCTCAGGAATTTCTTTTCCTGTTTCTTCCTAGGCCTTCCTTTATGTATATGCACGATTCAATTCCAGGGCCTACCTGTCCTTAGACTTCCTCTAGATGTTTATTTTTTTCCAAGGCTAGACTGTCCTCTAGAAGTTTCTCAAGACCAATATGATAATTAGATTTCAGGAAGAACTTATTTCCCCTCTATATACCCCCATAACATCTGAAAGTAGGCATATGGGATCTTTGGTCCCTATTGTGTCGTCCCCTTTTAAAAGAATCTGAGCCACAATATGCTGCAAGGGTTGTTTTTGCATCTCAATAGGTTTTAGGCTGCTCCCTCAGAAGCCAACAGCCAAAACCAAATGACACCAGTGAGAAAAACAATTTTCAGGAAGTGTAAACAACACTAAGGAAAAATACATTAAAAAACTGAACGGGAAAAGAAATTAAAAATCAATAGAGAAAAAGTATGTATAAATCTCAAGATTATTAAAACTTCAACTTTTCCTTCAAATACTATTGCTTTATATTTTTTTAAGCAGCTCTAATGCTGATGTGCCTACATCCCTACTAATTTTGACTAGTCAACTGTAATAAGCATGACTACATTGTGAGCAATAGCATTTAGCAATGTTAAACCAGTGTGATACAAAAGGCAGCTGGCTCAGTAGCTCGAAGCTAATGCAAGCACAGCCCCTCATTTCTTGGTGCCTCTGCCATGCATTCTGTTCACCCCCTTGCTGATTCAGATGGTTTTTAACTCTGTGTGTGCATGTGTGTGAAGGAGTGTGTGCCTGTGTGTGTCTGGGCACACACAGGAGAATGCATGCCCGTGTTATCTACGTATGTGGTGTGGTTTGGCTACCAGTTTGGAGTCTTCGGGATCAGAGTGGCATGGAATAGAAAGAGCAGGGATTGCTCTGGCACAAAGGAAAGCTCTGGCTTTGCCGTGCGTCAGCACTGAGTCACCCAACTTCGAACCTCCTTCCCCTGTCCTGCATCTCCAAAGTCCTTCCTGCAGGTAAGGACACTGCTCTAGAATGGTGTTCACCTGGTGAAAATGCTTACACTTACAGAGAGTGTTTGGCTGGGAGGAAGGTAATGAAATGTGATATCTCGCATAGTGCAGCGCAGAAATCATCCAGAGTGACTGTCAGGCGTCAAGATTTAGTGAATAAGATCAACCTGAAATGTAAGAGAAAGTCACTAATTTCCTTTTTTTTTCCACTGCACTGAATATCCAGACAGAGATGGCCTCATCAGGGCCTCAGAACTCCAGTTGCATTTCACAGCTATGCTTGCCCTCAGCTTTCCAAAGCTCTGTACTTTAAAGTTTTCAATAACAAAACGACTGTGAGGAAATGCTGACAAACTACTAACCCTTAACAAAGGGTCTGTTAGCAAAATTGTCTGTGAGCAATATTTTAAAGACCATAGTATTTTCCTCTTTGTATTCTGCTCTTCACTGATTCTCTTTTGACATGCATATAGGTTTTCTGTAAAATTTTGACTTAGATAATCTATCTTTTTTTCCTTGTCTTTACTCTAAAACTTCTGACTTGGAGCCAGTTGCATTCCTGCGTCTCATGCTTCATCTTCCCCCTCTTTTAAAGGACTGAATATCAGAGTCATTTGCAAAGGAAGTTTGATAAAGGTTGGAAGACTTACGCACAGGTACTAAAATAAAGTTTGAGGGTTCTCTTGCTGTCACACATTCCTTTTTAGGAATTGTTTGATAGCAATTATGAACTCATGCTTCACATCATGAGTGTGATTGTTATGATCATTTGGAGAAAAAGGAGAACAATTCCCTGAAGTGGCCACCTGTGAAGGTGTGGTCCTGCTTTTTCACTGCCTGCTTTTTTTCTTTTTTCTTCTCTTCTTCTGGTTCAGCTCCTCCATCTTCTACACTTCAGAATGTTGGGTTTGTTTTTTTTTTTTTTAATGAGGAGGAAAATCTCCCCCTTCTTCATGGCTGTAGCTTGCTGCTTTCAATGATTTTTTTTTTCTTTCTTTTGAATACTAGCAACTAAATCTGTCTCACTTCAGCTTCTCTTACACCTGTGTCATTCTTTTGCTAGTATATGGATGCTTCCTACTCTTTACCATTTCTGCTGTAATGTTACGACTCTTCTGTCCATGGCACCCTCTCAGGTCTTACCTTACATCACCATCTCTCATTGTCTGCCTCCAGGACTATTTTTGCAGCACTTGCTTCAACCGATGGTTTCTCCTCTGCTGCTGCTGTTTTCTATTTGAGAATGAGAACTGAATCTCACCTGAGCATGGGGGGGTCTCTCCTGTGCTCCTGGGGATACTGTTTAGTCACTGACATTTTCCCTGCTAAGGATTGTCACTGTGATTGCTTGTACATGGTGTCTCTTCAGGGGGAGAAAACATGCCCTAGTAAGTGACATTTGCCTTTGACCTTTTGGGACTCCTCTGCCTACTATGTGTCAATTGCATGATACTCAGGATAAGGAGAACTCATACTTTCCATGCTGCCTCTGTTTTATGTTTAGATGATTACAGTGGCTGACCACTCCTCATTGAATGAGAGATCCAAAGGACCCCTGCTCTAGAAGAGGTCAGAGCAACCAGGTATCATTTTAGTTCTTTTGAACTGGGTGGAGTGAAAACCTGTTGTGTTGAGCTAGAATACTGCAATGATTTTTCAGAGGGAAGGTCCCATTTGCTCAAGTAAAACGTTCTGCAAAGCTACAAAATAATATGAGGAATCAGGAACTGTTTACTAAGAGGGTTCTGTAAAATGACTGGGTATTGACTTTTTGGCCTGAGGATATCCCTTCTAATCATGTGTGAAATCCAGATAGTGTGCTCATGGCTCATGTTTTGCTTTAGATGACAGCTTTGATGTTAAGCTAGCTCAGTCCTTCTCAACCTATGATCCATGAAGTATTAGAAATCAAGACATAATCCATGGAATGATTGCAGGAAATCTTCATAGCTTCTCATTTACTTTGCCTATTTAGAAGGTCAAATCTTTGAGTCAGATATGTTCATTCTGTATCTGCATGACAACTTGCTTGAAGAATATGGAATTTTCAACTAAGACATGTCAGTTTCATCTACCTTGCTAAATTTATGTCTGAGAGATCCCTGATAGAGCTGGGACTGAAGTGGTCAGTCTATAAAGCACAGTGTGATTAGCTTGGCTGAAACACTGGATGGATATGTGTAGACAGCTTCCATTTTGGCATTTACTTATTCTGAGCTAATCTCTCCAGAACATCTGAAACACTGCTCAAATACCAGGAGTGGAGTAATAGATGGTGATTGATAGTTTTCACTTTGCTTGCACGGTGCATCCAGCTGCCCTCATTCACTGCCCATTTAGCTAAGTTGCTTTTCACATTGTAACAATTCAGCAGAGACTAAGGTTGAGCTCACCCCATTACCAAGCTTGAAACAAAGAAATATCTTTGTTCTGAATTGTCAGAGGTTCTTTTCTATCTCCTGTTGCTTCCTCATGATATCAGAGATGAGCCCAAATCTGTCAGCCTTGTTTAATTTTGAAAGTAAATTTAAGATGCCTAAGGAAATTTAGAAAACCCAAGAGAAAAAGCATGAAAAAAGCTGTAGCAAAGTTGTACTGAGGCTATAAGGTGAACAGTATAGACACTTGCACTGTTACAGTCTAGGCATTCATGATCTCAGGGGAACAGTAGGAGACAGAAAGGGAAATGTTTTAGTTCTTCAGATTAGGATATCCAAGACATATCTCAGGCTACAAGAACTCTACATGTTTATGTGTCTCAAAGAAGCCTGAAGAAAAAGAAAGAAAAAAGGCCGAAAAAAAGGCAAGAAAAGCCCACAATACTGATCATGGGCCAATTTGTAATTATTCTGATACTGCTTTTGGAATGGCTGCATCCCTTAACAGGGATGCACGTTAACATCTGCTGGAAGGCAGGCGGGCTCTTCAGAAGGACCTGGACAAGCTGGAGAGACAATCTGATTCCAACAGGATGAGGTTCTACAAAGCCAAGTGCCGGGTCCTGCACTTTGGCCACAACAACCCCCTGCAGCGCCACAGGCTGGGGACAGAGTGGCTGGAGAGCAGCCAGGCAGAAAGAAAGGGACCTGGGAGTGCTGATTGACAGGAGGCTGAATATGAGCCAGCAGTGTGCCCAGGGGGCCAAGAAGGCCAATGGATCCTGGCCTGTATCAGGAGCAGTGTGGCCAGCAGGAGCAGGGAAGTGATCCTTCCCCTCTACTCAGTACTGGTGAGGCCACACGCAGAGTGCTGTGTGCAGTTCTGGGCCCCTCAGTTCAGGAAGGATATTGAGGGGGTGGGGCAGGTCTGCAGGAGAGTAACCAGGCTGGTGAAGGTTCTCAAACACAAGTGCTATGAGGGACTGAGGGAGCTGTGGTTGTTTAGCCTGGAGAAGAGAAGGCTCAGGGGTGACCTCATCACTCTCTACAACTACCTGAGATGAGGTTGTAGCCAGAGGGCATTGGGCTCTTCTCACAGGCAACCAGCAGTAGGACAAGAGGGCTTGGTCTTAAGCTGTGCCAGGGGAGATTCAGGTTGGATATTAGGAGAAAATTTTTATAGAGAGAGTGATCAGCCATTGGAATAGACTGCCCAGGGAAGTGGTGGATTCACCATCCCTGGAAGTTTTTAGGATGAGACTGGACATGCCACTGAGTGCCATAGTTTGGTAACTACGGCAGTGTTAGATCAAGGGTTGGACTTGGTGATCTCAGAGGTCTCTTCCAATCCAGTTGATTCTTTGATTCTGTGATTCTAACACTGTTAAGGTAAGCCCTTCTGACATGTGCATTTGCAGAAATGTTTGAAAACAAATAGTATAGTAGTAGGAACTGTTTTATTCGATCTAACTGTGTATCTCAAATACACATACCATCTTGACAGGCAAATGCACAAAAATAATTTTTTGGTTTTTTTCTTGAAGCTGGCATTACAGATCTACATATCTATGCCAGCTCATTGCCTGGCAGATCACATGGGGAAAACCCCTAATTCCTTCCTCAGTCCTGCTGTTTCAACCACACTGACCCAAAAGGACAAGCAGGTCTGACTGGGCATCTTTAGTTCAGTAATGAGAAAATGATGGAAATTTTTCTCCTAATATTATCGCTGGTATAAGCCATGTATAGCCAAGCTTTAAAGTATTTAGAAAAGCAGTCAGAAAAAGAAACACAGCAGATAAATAGTATGTTCTGCAGAAAGTCTAGTTTAAATCAAAACTGAAGCCACAGTTTCAGTAACCTTTCCATTAAACGCTTGGCTCTATACACAGATGTCAGGTACTGGTTTTCTGGATATGAGTCTGGATCACATAATCATAGAATCCCAGAATAGTTTGGTTTGGAAGTGACCTTAAAGATAATCTTGTTCCAACCCCTCTGGGCAGGAGCACCTTCCATTAGAACAGGTTGCTCCAAGGACCTATCCAGCCTGGCCTTGAACACTTCCAGGGGTGGGGAATCCACAGCTTCTCTGGGCAACCTATTCCAATGCCTCACCACCTTCACAGTAAGATATTTCTTCCTAATATTTAATCTAAACCTCCTCTCCACTGAAGAATTGTTTGGTTTCCTTATAGAAGAAACCCTCTCACTGATTCTTGCCTTCTCTTGTTTCTGAAGAAATTAAGAAAACTTAATACAAATAATTTTTTCTTTTTTTTTCTTCTTTTTTTTTTTTTTATCATAGCCCCTGATACAACTGATTTCAGGATTCAGCAGAGGTCTCTGGTTTGCATAAGACTACAAAAGGGTGTAGTGATGCAGGGAATATAACTGAAACACTGAAACACTGTTTGAAAGTGTCTCTGTCTCCTAACTGATTGGCATTTTATGCTATCAAACACAACAAGCAATTTTATTTCCTTCCCCCTCCACCCCCCCCACCCCCAGGGAGCTCCTTTCCATTTAAAATATTATCCAGATTAACAACTCCCCTTTGCCACACACACAGACACCTCCCCCCGTGCCTTCGTGGCAGTTTTGCTCCCAGGTTTCACCTTTAAATGCTTACTTGCAGCAAAGCTTCTGAGTGACCTGTGAACCATACAGAAAGTCTCTGAAGCCCTGGGGCAAAAGGGTTAACTACAGATGACAAAGTGCAACCGCCACTGCTATAACTAACCCTTCATGCCATTTTTTCTAATAGGCTTTTGCACTTTCAAATTGCTCCATTCTCAACCTGAAAGAAACAGCTACTGATCCTGGGGCAAGAGCAAGTCAAAAATAAATGACAACTTGATTTAGCTGGGATGACCTGTCACAAACAGACTGGTGATTTGTTGCTTTCTGCAGTTGTTTAGTATACTGTAGCCCCAGCCAGGTACAGTCATTTGTATGGGAATGGCTGGCAGCATTTGCTTCCGTTCTGATGAAGCTCTCCAGAAAGGTTTCAGAGTCTGCAATGTGTATTTATGGCACCTGCTGCACTGCTGCAAGTGATGGCTCTTCCAGCTGGTGGGACCTCCGTGCCACAGGGTTTGAGGCATGAAGACCCTCTGTGCTATTTCTTCATGTTGGGCATAGCAGTGCACTCCCATGTGAACACATTTCCATCCCCTTACCGGCACCTCTTAGTAAAAGACTTTGTTCATGCCTCAGGTGAATTCAACTTTGCTCTGCTCCCCTCTTTCACCCCACACAGCCCCAGACCACAGAAATATAGAGATAAGAGGACTGGACTGAACCAGCATTCAGCTTGGCCAATGTGTTTTCTCTGTGAGTGACCAAAAACAAAGGTCTAAGGAAGAACATAGGAAGAGGTTACTATATTTGATGCTCTCTAATACTCTTCCAGCTTGTAGAAAAATTTGCTTAAAAGTCTCAGATCTCCAGCATTTTGAGAAAATTCCGTATTCACAGATGTGGCCTTTAGTTGAAAGATCTAAGTGTGCATTTTACATAATTAGCCTAAGTCTTTCAATCTGTGTTAGTTTTTTTCCCTTTGTACCAATTTTCAGCAAGGAATACCACAGCCTCATTAGATGTGATTGAAAGGACACAACCACCTGCTAACATACCCGTGTCTTGCCACCTATCTATCACTCATCATTTCACCCTAATTTGGTGTTGGCTCTTCATTTCTTTAACAGTCCTGAATGGAGCTGAAAAAAAAAATAAATAAAAAAGGGTGCTTGTAATATCCATATATGTTTAAGCACACAAGCTTTGCATTCAAAATATTTGCCATCCCAAGGCATAACATCTTTCATCATCTCAAAATTTATTAGCTAGGCATCCCATTTTCCTATCGTTACTCACCATCTCAAAATTTATTATCTAGCCTTCTCGTTTTCTTATTTATTTGTCTCAATGGTCTCTGGTTACACTGATCTCCACATTCATAACAGAGGTCCATACTGAAGATTAAACCATTTCTCTTTTATCAAAATCAAATGAAAATTTTGAGTTTCCAGGTCGGAAACTTTGAGTTTTCAGTTATAACTAAAATGGGCTGAACTACATTATCAAGGGACACAAACCACATTTAGCTTTTTGACTGACCTTTATAAACTCCATTAATGTTTAATATGAGGGATGATTTTGATATGATGTTTTTCCATGTTTACATCTAAGTGAAAGGCATAAGGGAGAATGTTACATGCTCCTTTTATGTTGAATCACTCACATTTAGAAAAGACCTAGCAGTTCATGGACACTCCTCAAGGTTGATTCATCATCTGTGGTAACTAGGCTTTTAAATTAAAGGCCTTGACTGTCTAGTGTTAACTGTGATGAAACCATGTTTGCATCATTAACTAGAGACCTCCCAGGTGCAATTTCTTTATTTTCTTGTTGGGTGCAAAAATGCCCCCAAGCCCAAGTTTCTTGCTTTGATTATTTTCCACAGACATTTACAAATATATGGAAGAAGTGTAATAGATAAGCATGGCTTAGACATGAGGGCTTGCAGCATATCTAAATGTTATATAATTTTCTTGAAGTGCAACATCTGCATCAGGGTCAGGTTTTAACTCCCCTTTAGTATAATCCCTGGTGTGCTGCACCTTTAATACGTGACTACAGCTTCTATTCATTATCATGCTACAAATAATAATTTGTAAAAATAGTAAACTATATTTAAAGACAGGAGACAAATATAACCAACCATTGCAGAATTGTGCAATGCCAAAATGGCATTAGGAACCAGTCATCTGAGAAATAAATCTGTTTGAAGACATCATATTATGATGCTGTGACTTTACTGATTGGAAATTCTATAGGCCAGAAATATAATTTTGTTCAAGCCACCAATAATAATTAGTGATATAGAAGTCTAATTATTTGTTGCTTTTTCCTTCAGAAATTCCATTTCAATCATTCAGAAGGTCTTTGTTTATTTATTGCTAACTAGCGTAAAAACCTCAATTTATACCATGAAATTAAAAAGTGGTTTTGGTAGGAGCTGCCTTCATGCTGCAACTCATATCAAGGAGGGAAAAGAAAGAAGGAACATAGTGCTGCTGTTTGTTAATTAATAATAAGGCAGTCAAGCATTGCAGAACACTAAACCCACTCCACTACAGCTGAGATGTAACTCTCCTTTTTTTTCCTTACTATCTATATTTCAGTCATTTCTAAAAGCCCATGACTGGATTCAGGGTGGCATTGTGCAGATACAGAATTGATGCATGTCCTTGAAGAATGCCAGTCTGAATATAATCAACCAGAGAGAGAACTGAGCCAGTGAAGCAGCTTGTCCATTAACACACAACAATAAAAGTAAGGAAATAAATCTGTCTCCTTTCTTCTGGTCTAGGATACAAGTTAGTGAAAACCATGCCTTCCACCTATGCAAAATATTTGAATTAATTTTTTTTTGACTCATGTAATTCCTGTTTCTCAAATGTTATTGTTTGTGATAGAATTAACACTTTTGAAAGGAATCTCCAACTTTATTATTGATCTGTTGTTTTGTTCTATGCCATTTATTGTAGTTATTAATGTTCCGTTACTCAAAATTAGAAAATATTAAAAGAGTCTGAAGCCAATAATATACCTGGCAAAGTGAAGTGAGAGGAAGTCTACAGACATTGTATAGCCTGCTTGGTTTTAGTCATAATAATGTAAAATAAGGTAACTGCTTTTCAAGATGGGAAAATTCATAACTGAGAAATTTCTCAAAATTGAGAAATGGGTTAGAAAATGTCCGTGGGCTGTCATCAAAAAGCATACTTAAAGACAAATCATCTTTTGGCTTCTGTTCAATAAGATAATCTTGCACTAACAACAGTTATACATATTTTAAGGTAGTTCATTAGACATTTTTATTAAGATAGTTGAGAATTAGTAAAACTTTTTTTTTTCTTCATGTTAAGAATTTTTTATATTTTCTGGTTTGAGATGGTGTTTCTTTGACACTGAACCTCTGTTCGCACTGTGGTTCACATAGGTGGATGCCCTGAAAACTTCCTTGGAATGTAATTATAAAGTATACATAAACGAGGTAAGATTTTTTTGTTCTGTAATACGTTGGCCACTTCTCAGTAATATTGAAGGTAAAGCTTAAGTTTGGAATCTAATAGTTTTCTTTGTTATTAATTATCCATATAATCAATCACTCCACAAAATTATGAAGGAATTGTGTATGAATTCTACATCTCTCAGTTGTACTGCACTGTTCTCTAATGAAATGTTAGGATTTTGCTTAACATATTAAGAGGGTTTTTTTACTTGTTTGTTTGATTTAGTTTATTTCTCTCTTTGTCTGAAAATCCTATGCCTCTTTGCCTGGTTCACTCAATTTTCTGACTATGGAAATTTTTGTTGGTCTGATCTCATCCTTTGTAAACTTCTGTATTTTTTTTCAAGACCTTGAAACACTTTGATTTTTTAATCTTTTTTTTTTGTTTAGCCCATGATCAGAAACAAAACTGTTGATGAAAAATGGAAATCATCTTATTCCTGTACACTTCTAATATAAATGTAAAATTATATATGGACTTTTATTTTCCTAAATTTGCTGGAGATCAGTTGTTATTGAAAAGGTGAAGGATCTCTCTCCTTATTCATAAGACTCTATTCCGTGGGTGTTTTTGGCCCTTAAATGTTTGCACATATCGATATCACACACATCTTTAAAAAGTATATTTGCTAAAAAAAAAAAAAAAAAAAGCAACAGTAAACAAAACCACCTCCTCTATATGCTTTGGTTTCTTCTGATGTAATTTCAGGTGGTCAAATAAGAACAGTTGCCATTGTTTCCTGTTTTGGTCAAAGGGAAAAAAACATTCAAAAACTGCCGGTCCCTCAAATCTTGGGTGTGCTTAGGGAGTCTGTGGAGCACCTTTTCCTCTTCTACTGACTCCAGAAAAATATCTAACCTGATGAAGTCCCTAATTTAGAACCTCTTAACTTGACACCTCTTTTAAACATTGCTAAATAGGCATCATAATTCTTTGCCAGTTGTGTGACTGGCTTAAACTCACTGTTCTAATAACCTGGACACAGCTCAAAGCAGATGTGTTCCAAGGCAGAACTGCAATGACTAACTTATTCCCGAGTCTGTTGGGATTGGTCAAATACTTGAGATATGCCAACTCAGCCTTGTTTTCTCCATTTTTCCTTCTGATTGCCAAGCTGGCTAACTTTGTTTCCTTGAGTGCTGTCCACATTCTCACATGGTTTACTTTTCACCTTGAACCTATGGATCTGGATATAATTTTTGAATATACATTGCTTTTAACATTTTATGGACTACAGAAAAAAAAAATTGTTTGGCAACTAACTTAACTTTATAACATATAATTGAAAGTACAGATGCTGAATATCCCAGTGCCAAATGTCATTTAACTTAACCAGACAAGCTATCTGGCAGAATGAAGTGACACATGACCAGAGTTGTGATTTATAAATATTCTACCATGACTGTTGTAATTTTCTGAGATAATATGGGAGCAGAGTTTTGGGCATGAGGGGGTTTTGTTTGATTTTGTTCTCTCCTCTGTACATTCTTATGTATTTATTTACCTTTCCATATGTAAATGTCAACTGACTGTTGAAATTCCTGAATAAACTAAACATCACATTTCCTTCTCTCAGGAAAAAGATTAAAAAAAAAAATCCACTGACCATGATTATTTTTAATCTGGTTATAAAATACAACAATAAACAACAATAAAATAAATATTCTGGAATAGCATGATAACAATAGAAGAAATGAGTGTGGAAAATAGACTAATTTTAAAGAGGGACCTAATAAATGTATAATTGTATTATAAGGTGTAATTGCATTTGATATCCACGAATAGGATTTGTCAGATCAGATACCTCTCTTACATCTTTATGCTCTGTTCTCCTGTTATTCACTCAATGCTTTAAACAAAGCTCTTTTTATCAGAGATCATATGCAGGAAATTGAAGAAAGTCCACCTATTTGGACCATCTGCATATATCATTGTTTCTGGCTATATATCTTGATTTTAGCACTCCTGCTTCTCTGTCTTGAGCCACCTGTCATACATTTTTTGCAAATCAAACTTTATGGCAGGTATTAACTACTTGCATTCATTATGCTACCATTTTCCTACTGCATTTTCCAAGCAGAACTCAGAATTGAAACAGACCCAAAAATGTTGTAGATTACAGGATCACTAGCAGCAGTAGTACAACTATGGGCAGAATTTTGTATATGAATGATTTTTGGTAGGGTTCTGTTTCAGCTGGTTTTGTAAGAAGACTCTACCTAGTAAACATAGTAACCAAAAATGGATGAGGGAATACCTAGTAAACATAGTAACCAAAAATGGATGAGGGAAACTTAGTGAAGTCCTTGGGAGATAATGTCTGTCTTACAAAACATCTAAGAAAAATATACAAGAAATGGGATAGAGATAAGGAAATAAGGAAATATGTCCAACAATAGATATTGACTAATTTGATCAACAAACTGTGGAATCAAAATGTATTAAAAACAGCACTCTATATCTTACTTATTTCTTATTCAGAGACACTTTAACTAAGATGAGTAATCAGAAAGAATGAAAGTCAAGAAAGATGTAAAAATACCACTTCTTTCTCTTTTTTTTCAAGCACCTCTTGAAATGTAGGGAGGTAAACTGTAGTCAGAGAGCTCTGTGGCCACAAAGTCAGTTATTTTATCACTCTGCCTCCATTACCTTGCTCTATGATGCAAAAATGACTCTGCTCTCTCTGGACATTACAAGGTCAACCTGCCTTTCACTTCAGTGGGCTCCTTAAAGTGCTATTGTCAACTCACAAGGCTGAGTCAGACGAGCTGAGTACAGGTGGTGGCTCTACAGGAGAGAATAACTGCCTTTCGCCATTCCCCTCCCATCCTCCAGTCCACAATGAACACAAGGAACCACAGGAACAAGCCATGGATCAGTAAATTGGCAGAGCCCGGAAATCAGTCAGTCAGTCAGTCTTAACAGCAATTCATTCTTGGATTTGTGGATGCTGTGCAAAAGGATGCTTAGAAAAATCTAGGATAGGGTAGTTATTAAAGGAGATTAAAGGGTATTATCGAGTGCTTCAGCAAGTTATAATTAAAAAAAAAAAATAGAAGAAAAGAGGGGGAGAGTGAGCGAGAGGGAGAGAAGGCTAATTTTTCCAGTCAGTGAAGTTTCAAGCATGAGAAGCCTAGTTTTGCTTTGTTACTAGCTTCAATATTAATTATACAGTATTTTTGCCACTTAAGAAAAAGAATCAGCTCCTTCAATCCAAATTCCCTGGTTAATTTCTCTAAGGTAATAACGCATAAATAAGATGCAGACTCAATGTTTTTGACAATTAGAAGTGCACCAACATAGCACACTTGCTGAAATCTCAGCCTCCTCTGTAACAGAGTGCCTCATGACACACAGACATCCCAGGTATAAGCCAAATCATCCTAAGTGAAAAAGCTAATTCAGCATTTGCTTCAGTCATGCAAAGTGATACTACCGGGAAATATCTCTCTGTCCCTTCATCTGCAGACAGAACTAGGTGAATTTTATGGTGTTATGCAGCACATCAGGATACATAACCTGATGGTTATATGTGCCCTTAAAAAATTGTCTGTGTCTATCCATCTATACAATGACCTCTTATTTTGCAGGCTCACCCTCCTTATAGCAGCTGGCCACCCTCATACTAAGACATTTAATGCCAAAAGACATTCTTAGAAAGTCAGTATTGAACACACATCACAAAGAAAGCAAGACAAATTGGAGTCTTTTCAAACTTCTAAGGTATTGAGTAATTTTTAAATAACTATTATTTTATTTTATTTAAGAAACAAACTAGCAAAAAACAAACAACAACAAAACAAAAACACCTCTTACAAAAACAAACAAAAACCCCTTTAAAAAAAAAAAACAAACAAGAAACCAAACCCCCCAAAAAAACAAAAACATCAATGAAAACCAACAAAAAAACCCAAAAGAATACACCAAAAAAACCCAACCAAACAAAAAACCACAAACAAACAAATCCACAAAAAACCAACCAAACAAAACAAAAATAAAACCAAAATAAAACCAAAACAAAACAAAAAAATCAAACTTGGGTCTAGATTACATTTCTTCATTCTTACTACTTTTACCCTGGCCAAGAAGCCAATGGCCAGATCAATGTTCTATGGTCAACTGAAATCTGAGAGTGTTTTGTTCTTCTAGAAAAGATACATTTTTCCAAACTACACATGAAAAACCAATCTTGAAGCCTTTTTGATTCTTTATGCTGGTTCTGTCTTCAGAGGTTGTTTCAGTTTCCAAATAGTGATGGAGTATGATCGCTTTTCAAGATTCCGGGGTTAGGACCCCATCTCATCTAAAGAGGAGGGTGTTTCCATAGACATTAGAATTCTCAGCAGTGCAGCAGCCCCTCATTTTTCATATGCCTTGTACAGGAATTTCATGAAGCTGGTTAACACTTGTTGACCATGCCGAAATCTGGAAGCCATAGCTATTTCTTCCCCTTGCATTCAGACCACATCAAAGATTCAACTAAAATCCTCTCAATATGTGCTGTATCTTTCAGTTATCAATGCTCCATTATACTGTGTTGTGCTTTTTGCTTCCTGGAGCTGTTGCTACATGGAACCTGACATAACCAGAGCTTGTAAAGACCCTTTACGTCCTTACATTCCAGACCTGCAAGGTCACTTCATCAAACCAAAGCTCATTAAAAAGAAGGAAGAAAGGTGATCTACCATTCTGACCTCAGACATTGTAGCTGAAAAAGCCCTTTGCCATTTATATTTCAACTTTCAATGAGTATATGACTCAGTACTGGAAGGATTTGTAGCTGACACTCAATAGAAGCTGCTCTCGAATTTTGACAAATCCCATCTTGAGCCGAGAAGAGAAACAGATATTGATCCTAAGTGTACCTAATTCATCTCTGCACTTGTAATCCCAAAAGAAAATGGCTTCTATGACCAGAGGGCGTTCAATATTTTTTCCATCTTGTAAAATAAACAGCAGTTATTTTGGTGTGTCTTCATGCGTCGGGAGCAACATTGTAAGTAAATAAAGCACTGATTTTTTTCCTCTCCTCTTTCTTGAGCAGAGTTACAAGAAATGCTGGGCCTTTTGATTAGACTAATTAAATTGTATCAAATAATTTAGACTGATGAATATGTGGAGGCCACAGCAGCACGGCTGAGATCTGTGCCTCTGAAAGGAAGGTCCGTGCCTTTATCAGAGAGCTGTATTTCATCAGGGATTGTGTAATAAATCGCAAAGAAATTCATTTCACCCTGATGATCTATCCTCAGTAGCAGTGTGGTGGCTAGCACTTGGGGAGTACTGAGAGTGATGATACATGGAGAGATAAAAGGCTGAGTTCTGTTGTCAATTACATTTTTGTAAATTTGGAGAAATTAAATTGATTTTACAGGTGTTGTTAAAAATACAGCCCGAGGTCAGGACCTAGGGCACAATTCTACTTATTGTTCATTTTTTCAGCATATTATATCAGAACTGACTGCAAAATATAAGGTTTAGAAGTTCTGTTCTCAGAGTCACTCATGACAAGAACTGGATAGCAAACAGCCAAACATTCTAGCTGATGAATACTTTCAGTTCCTAAAGAACAGTCAAGTAGAAAGACCTAACACTGCAGCATACTGTGTGTGAAGCCCTCCTTTGATGTGGGAGAAACAGTCTGTTTTTGGAAATAAGCAGACTAGACATTTGAACATGAGTCTCCCATCATTATTGGAATATTGGATTTTATGGGGCAGCTATAAGGGTGACTATTTCCTGACATAGCTAAGATTCACTAAATATGCCGAGTTTCTGAGAAAAGTTTTAGTTTCAATGAATCAGTCTTTTCTGACAGCAATGTCAACAAATGCTGAAAAATTTCCTATCAGTTCCAATAATCATACAAGGGAGCATCTGCCTGCAAAAAATGGTGTGCAGGGAAGAGTATTTATAGACAGGTGCAACGCATTAAGTGCATCTCAGCAGGGATTTGATATTTTTAAGCAAGAGACACTTCAGATTTTTAAGGGCATCTTTGAAACAAGGGTAATGTGGTGCAGTGCTGTGTGGTGTAATGTCATGTATATGGATGGCCGAGGAGAATCGATGTCCCATATATAAGCACCCAGATTTTCCCTTCTTCTATATCTGGTTTATTTGCTTTTTGCTTTTTTCTTTTCACAGAACCACAGAATCACTTAGGTTGGAAAAGACCTCCAT
>JAWWES010000094.1:64714799-64748167 GCA_035583135.1 Lophotriccus pileatus
TTCCCTCCTCTCTTGCCTTCCTTCCTTCCTTTCTTCCATTCCCCTTCTTTACTTTCTCTTTCTTCCTTCCCTTTCTTTCTTTGAGATTTTGGAAAGCTGCTGACCCTTCTTTTCCCTGAGCGCATTGAACACTAGATTCCTTCTACTTCAGTACAATTTTTTCTGTTATACTGTCCTCGAACAAAATTCTCATTGTTATTAAATGCATTGTTTGTTGACTCCTTTTCATGCATGTGGGGACACACCATACTTGGATACTGTATGTAAATATGTGTGGAGTGTTTTATCCTACATAGAGACTGATTAATATAAATTATATTGTTCCTTATTCCTATAAATTATATTATTCGTTGCTATATCTTCCAGATGAATGGAATAGTATCAAGAGTATTCTTCCCTGTAATAGGAACAATAATATGTTGTCAATAGACAGATACCTTAATAAGATGAAAAATCAGTTCAGTGACAGAAACAATAGATTTCATAGGAAACTGTGTGACAGGAAGGAGGCATTGCATTGTTTGGAACACCTGTGGTTAATTATCATAGCTGAATACATTAAATTCGGTTTCCAACCTCATATATCTTCATAGACTGTTTGGCGATATTAAGCGATAAAGGCTTAATAATCAAAAGTACTGAGTTAGCAAATGTTTTCTAATTTTAATAACTTCTTGTTGTAATTACCAAGTCTTGGAGTGAAATGATTTAATTAGAAAGTAATCAAGAAGTGTCTACTGTTAATTGAAGAAATTATAAAAGATCTACATTTTTAATATATTTCTTGGGTAATAAAATTAAAGTCTATGATAATTATTTTATAAACCACGCTGATAAGAAAAGTTTGATACCAAAATGAGATATTGTGTATAGTAATTCCCATGGCTGCATTTGCCTTTGGCAGGTATAACCCAAAGCAAGAATACTTTGGACATATCTATTATCTGTCATTTCACATCTTAGCATACTTAAAGAACGTCCATTCATGCTCACAGCTCCTGTGAGAATAGCATTAATTATCATTATATCTATTTTTTCAACTAATAAAGTGAGGTAAAATGCATCAGTATAAATCATGGCTATTTATAGGTTAGATTGAAAAATTTCTATCTATTCTCCCTTTGATACAAAACTGGATTTATTAATAAGCTTTTTTTTTTTTAAAGAAGTTGAGATGATTCTCCTTTCGTAAACATTTTAACTTTTCAAAAATGAAATAGGTACATTTCAAATCAAAAGGGGAAAAAATGAGTGCTTAAAAAATGTTCATCTAAATCTGAAAGACTTTGAATTTAGAAAAAGTCTGCAAAGCAGTAGGATTTATAGTTCTTATTCTCCACCTTCTCATTATTCTCTGTCAGCTGAGTACTGAAAGTAAATGGTGTTTCCCAAAATCCTTCATGGTCGTACATTTCCATGCTGAACCATGCTCAGCAAGTGGGGTGCCAAAAATGCTGAATGTGTCATAGGGATAAAACCTTTTTCTCCTGACTGCTGCTATTTCTGTTAAACATTCCAAAACACTGATCATCCAATTTAAAACTTCTGTGCTGAACTGCTATTCCCTCTTGGGTGTCTGTTAAAGTTAATTTGTCAATGCACAAGAAGCACGGGATAAAGATCTTCTAACACAGGTTTGTCAGAATAGACATGGTGTATGTAGGTTTCTGAGCTCTTAGGTCCTTGGCTTGCATGAAAATCTTGTACTCTAATAAATAAGTGTTATTAAAAAATATGTTTTCCGTGAAAGGGAAAAATTACCTGCTTGCAGGAAAAGTGACAGAACTAAAAACACACACAGAAATGTTTTCCAGCCTGCAACAGAAACAACTGGAGAAAAGAAATACATTCTAAAAATGAGAAATGAGCTATTTTTTTATTTTTTTTTATGAGAATGCCATTATTAGCTTACACCTTTTAGTTATTACTCTTGAAAAACACATCTGGTTAATAACACAATCAACATCACTATTCCTCTGGTTGCTGTTCTTAATCCTGAAAGACTTTTCAGGCTGTCAACAAATGATGTCATATGACACGCATGGTGAGCATCCACTAGTGAGATGAAAAGTGGCATTTGTATAGCTGAACAAAATTCAAATGATCTGTCTGACTAACAAGACTGCAAGGTGTTGGAGCAGTGATTGACAAACTGTCAGGCACTTCAGACCAGGTTCACAAATGCGTGTACATTTTCATTCCTAATTTACTCACACTGTTAATACAATTGTAGGTGTAAGTAGGTTCCTCACATGCCAAAAAATCTACTAAGCACTGGAAACAGCTGATTCACGTATGTATGTAAATTTTCTTGTAAATTCAATTGGCTTCTGTGCATCCACGTTTTTTCTTAATTTCGTAAAGCTTTAAAAACCCGAAGAACCAACAAAAATGAAAAAAATATTTTACTTCTCTAGAAATTTTTTATCAAAGTAAATGTAAATTACTTGACCATAAATTTTGCTTCTGTTTTGCCTTAGACAGAAAGATCACCTTGACAGAAGGCACCTACTTGGGACAAATGAATGGTGGGGGATAATGGTCTCTAGGTGTTCCCCAGGCCAACAGGTCTTCCCAGCTCTTCACTACATCCCAGAAGTTACCTTTGGCCTTGAACATTACTTCTTAAACAAACACAACTTCAAAACTTAGGAGGTTGCTTTTCATTTACCTGCCATCTAAATTCATTCTTCAGAGACACTCTGTCAGCAAAGGAGATATGAGTCAGTGTCTTCACTCTAGGAGACAAAAAGAAAAACTTCACTCTATGTCATGTTTTATATGAAGAAGAGAAAGAATAATTGTATGTTACCTTTTTTGGTTACCTTGAAACACAGAATTTTCTGGATGACTTCTTTTATAGAGTAAGAAAGTCTATTTTACAAAAAGGAGGAAAAAAAACCTCATGGGAATGGAGACACTGGGGGACTTGTGCATCCTTAAGGATAATGCAAAGGGGAGTATTACAAAGACTGTTCCCAACTGGGCATGGATTTATAAGTTACACAGAGCACTCTTATGTACTGAAATGCAGAACTATATGCATGAGAAATTCCCAGCTCCCGACATTTTGTGAGCTTTTAATAGTACCATTAGTCAATATATCAGTATGCAGCATATCATATTGACTAGAGCTGATGTTTATAGTGGAAAGCTATTGACTTATGGGATGAAAAAGTGGATATAATTCAGCTTCAGGCATTATTGCCCGCTGGAGGTTACTTTTTCATTTACAGGGACAATAATTTGCCCTGTAAACTGAAAATTCTTGGCTCACTATATATTTTACTATACACTTTAATAAGACTTTTTTGCCCTAAATGTGCTTTACATAGAAGCTGGAACTTCAGTAGTAGTATATCTTATGTTAACATAGCCAATACTGAAGAAAAAAAAAATCAAAAAAGCCTCATACCTAAAAATATAAAAAAGCGCCAAACCATCAAAATTTGAGTGGCTCACTAAAATGCCTTATTTTTATAAGTTGCCAATAACATATTTAGATATAAATGTCAAGGGATACCTTCCACATATCTATCATACTGTATGATTTTGGCAGCAGTCTTGAGATTGGCAGGACACTTGGTTGGGCAGAGAGGCTGTGCAATCTTCATCCTCAGTGATTTTCATGGAAGCCCTAGGAAATTTGGTCTGACTTTACTTTGAAAAAGAATTCAAACGGGATGAGCACTTGAGGTCCCTTCCAACACAAGACCTCCTCTAGTCACTCTAAGAATTCAAACGGGCTCTTTCTGCATTCACTGGAGAGACATGGACAGCTACAGAAAATTAGACCACCTCAGCAAAAGACAAATGTCTGTCACAGGTGAGAAGAAATGCTCTCTGGGGCCAATATAGAGGGAACTCAGAAGGTTAGCCTGGATCAGGTAGTGAACACATGGCTTGTCACTTCACCTTGACTACACAGACCACTGGCTAGTTGAAGATGACAGGATTATTTCAAGATGTTTGCTTTGTATGGGGCTCACTCATCCTTGATCACAACTGACGACTTAGAATGCTAACACAGTGCATAATTGCATAGAATAAAAAATGCCATATGCATTGACTGGTGAACTAATGGTCTGGATCCTACAGTTTTAGTAAAAGATCAGCTTGCTAACCACAAGACACATATACTTCAGCTGACAATACATCTTGATAAGCTAAAAAAAAAAATAATTCAGACTTAGCTTGTCAATAGCAGAAATGAGTCAATAGCAGAACGACTGCTATCCACATCTAATCATAGTAATGGCACAATAGACAATATTCATTATCCACCTGTCAAATCTTGGTGTGAAAAAAGGCAGTAATAGATCAAGGATAATACAACAATAACAGTAACAATAATAGTAAAAACAAGAGCAGCAGCAAAACCAAAAAACATCATGTCCTAAAATTAGTGACATAAATCAATGAATGTTTTCTTTTGTCAGTTCACATTAATATACAGTGTATAAGACATAATATCCCAGGGTATCCTAACACAACACGACATCCTGGTTTTACTTTATGAATTATAATTTAAGACTTAATTTTTTTCACCCATTGGATAGTTACTTACTATAATACAATACATTGAGGGATTTTCTCCAGGTATTGTGGTAAGATACTCATTTATGTCCTAGGAGAAAAAACAGCTCTTTCCTCTTGCCTTTTTTTGGCAACATTCATCCCAACAGTGATACAGTGTGACAGGACTAAATAATTTCAATCACAATTTGACAGCTTAATGCTGACTTTGTCTCATAGAGAGGAAAGTCTTTTCAACTAGAACAAAAGATGGAATTGTTTTGAGAGCTTAGGTGGAGATCTGGTCTTGTTTTCTTCCTGTGAAACTATTTCTTCCACTACCTATTTGGCTCTTGATTAGTAATGACAGCATTCCTGGTGGTGTTGTGTTAACTACGCAGGATTCCATCAGTTAGAGGTGGGTGTCTCCATTGTAGGTGTCAAATGTGAGCTGACTATCTGAGATCCCATTAGAGTTGAAGGGGATTATGGTCAGTATGTACATCTTTCTCTAAAATAGACAGTCACATTTTTTTTGTTGTTTCCCTCGGGATTTTTCAGTGCATTGACTGAATTTTCATTGACTACAACAAGAACTAACCTGCCATCACTGCCATATGTATGCTTCTGGGTGAAACTCACACTTACTCCTTAATCTAGTTGCCTAGACATGTAACTGTGTAACATCATTTGAGGTGCTGTGTAGTTGGTAGATGAGACGCAATCTATAGGTAGGAAAAAATCCTGCTGTTCTTTTGGAATGGCAACCAAAAGGGACACCCAAGGACATCACAAATGACAGTAGATAATTATGTCTAGGCAATTTTACTTTATTCTTAGAATCTAATTTATGACAATCATTAAGAATATATCTATACTGAGAAATTAAATGGGGCCAGGAACATTTCTGGTCATTAGGGTCAAGCAGCAAAATATATTTTGGTCTATGTTGAGGAAATCACTAAGCTTCTAAGAAAGGAGAATACACCTGGAGTAGTTACTGAGAGTGGGCAGGTCTAACTCCTAAAATGGTCCCTGGTTTTGTCAGTGTGTTAGCTATTATAAACCAAAACTGGACCAGAGAGAGTCCTAATATCTCACTAATATGGTCAGACACACACAAGAGTCCTTCTGGGCGTTATTTCATTAACAGTCATAGCTATATGCCAAAGAATTCATCCATGTGAAGGCAACAGATAAACATTCCTCATTTAATCAATAGAAATGGTAAAACTTTTCATCTTTGTATCTCCCAACTCCTATGTGGCGTATATATGCACAAAAAATTTCCAACCCTTTGAGACAGCATATTTATGAACGCATCATGTTCTACTAGATTTATTTTTCTCTTTCTCTTGAAGTAATTGTCATTCTGTTCTGGAGCTGAGGTATTGCAATAGATTTCTGTGGGGTTGGTTTTATTCATTCTTCTCTCTGTCTCTGTTTTTCTCTTTCCATTCAAACGCAGCGAATAATAGAATTGCCACTGACAAAACCCTGACTCCACTGGAGTGAAAACCATTCATTTGTCGTTCAATTTTAAGATTCCTGACTCCAAATGTAAGGATATTCTCCATGGACATAATAGGACATTTAGCAATTCATTCATTTTCTTCGCATGCTACTTATTTAGACACTCAGCAGTTGGCAGCTTTGATGTGAGTGGTGGAAATTATAAAGACATTACGTATCATAAAAATATAAAAGAAAGAAAACACAAGCTCTGTTTTATATCAGACTAAATTGACTAGTGTCATACTCAGGATATTTTGTTTTATAAATTATAATCGTTAGAGGAGTTGTTCCCGTGAGTGAAACCCTACCTGTCTGTTTCATATATAACACCAGCTCTTCACTTTTTTTCCCCTTAAAGAAATTGCTGTGCAAAACTTGGACACAAAGAAGTAAATTTATAAACTCAAATAGTACCCATATGAATAAAAATGTGTATGGCTGTGTTTGAGATCCTTAGCATAATTAAGGTCTCTGAGTGTGAATTAAGTAAAAGTAATAATATTATATGGAGGCAGTGGTAAAAACTCAGCAGGAGAAGTAGATATGTGATGGTACAGAAATATTTATATAGGAGGGGAGAGAAAAAAAAGACAATTCTTCCATGCTGCTGTTTTGTCCTATTTTCTGGTCATTTGTGGAGGATTCAACTCAGAGGAAAACTAAGAACCCACACAGCTGCTCACTCACTTGGTGGGACAGGAAAGAAAACAGAAAGAGTGAGAAAACTGATTCAGATAAAGATACTTTAATAAGGAAAGGAAAGATGGGCATAAAACCCTTCAGCAGTGATGCAAAGGCAGTCAGTCATCACTTCCCACTACTTCTGAGCAACAGTGACCTTGGAAGACACCGATCTCCACACTTCAGCTTTGAATTGTGGAGGGAGGTGTAGGATGGGATATACTTTTGGTCAGTTCAGGTCAACTGTCAAGTCTGTCTGAACTCTTCCAAGTCCTTGCCCATCCCTAAACTACTTCCTGCAAGGGGGGAGAACACAAAACAGCCTTGATGTGCAAGCACTATTCATCAATACATGAATCATTAGTGGGTTATCAACACAAATTCACAACACATCATAGGGACTCCTATGAAGAAAATTAAGTTCTGTTCATGCCAGACTGAATACCATTATAAGTTCTGGTGTTAGAACAGTGACCATTTTGACTACGCATACAGTGAGTCAAAAGCTGATAGATGTACTCTGGGGGTGAATATGTGTTTGAAATAAGACTTGCATATTTCAAATATCATATTAAATCAAGGATCATAGTGGGATCAAGATTTACTGATTCACATTCAGACACCTTAGAGCCAGTAAGAGTTCTAATGGCCTTCATCTTTGCTATGCAATCTTTTCTATTAATTTTGCTTCTAAGTTTTTTTTTCCCGAATAGTTTCTCACTAGAAACTCAATAGATTTTTGGAATTCACATACTTGTGGATATTAAAATCTTTGCTAGATTTCACAAAATCACAGAATCAACTAGGCTGGAAAAGATCTCTGAGATCAGCAAGTCCAACCTGTGAATGAACACCATCTTGTCAACTAGATCATGGCAACCTAAGCTGGTTTAGCTCTGAGCAGGGAGGTGGAACAAGAGGCCGCCAGACGTTCCTCCCAGCAGATACCACATAGTTCTTCTGTGAGGTTCCGCACCAGTCTGCATTTGCCAGTGCCGGAAATCCTCTACAGCTACCACAGTTCCATCCACGTGATTTCATGCATCCCTGACTCAATGAAAGGACATTCTGTCTGTGTTGATGTTCTCACTGCCATCTTAATTTTGTGACTGATCTAGTGGCAATTACTGTTGGAAAATAGAGGCAAAGAGAAAGTGTGACAAAAATTTTAAAGATGCCGGATTTTTGCTGTTGTATTGAACAAAAGCAGTAAGACTGTCTTCAGAGGTGAATTTTGGGAAGTCTTAACACCTACTGAATTTGTCTCATGAAGTTTTACCTTCTGAGTCTGCCATCTAAGGTACCAGTCAGGGAAAATAGTAAACTGTATCTCAAGTCTGTGCAATTTCTGTGTACTTCAAATTCATATATGTGCTTAAGCATGTTGTTAAAACCTAGGGAAGCAAATCTGTAAGAATTCTTCATCATAGATTTTTTTTAGAATAGAAATTTCAGAGATTTTTAGATTTGATGAAATAGTGAATTTAAGGCATTTGAAAGACACTTGATTCAAACTACTTTGGTATTATAAATAAAGGTAGGACTTTTTTGAGGGCAGAGTAATATCTTTCAGGCAGCAATGATATTCAACAACATGCTTTTCAAGACAGCTTGTTTGGTTTCTTTGTATGTTTAATGGTTTCGATGGTCATTTAATTTTAAATTTTGAAAGTTTGCTTAGAGGTTTGCTGCTCAAAATCAGAAGATGGGAGGGGCATTCAGCTCAACTGTCTTTGCCATTCTAGAGGTTTAACATCTAGTGCACATCAGTCCTCTAGACCATGTGGTCAGTTGATGACTGAGATGGACATTTTGAGAGATAACTTGTTTTATCAGTTTCAAGCATCTGCTTAAGGGTTTTCTATGAGTTTTCTATTTCCTTTCCACTTCCAAAATAATATTGATTTCTTTTTTGAAGAATAAATTATGTGTTAAAAATGTCATCTATTCATTGAGGTATTTTTGCTCCAAACCATAAACAACCCAAATCTTTAATGTTATTTTCATTACTACAGGCACTGTTTGTGTACCACATACTCTCATTCTCTTCTAGTATGTCCCCAGCTCAAAGATGTTCTTGCAATCACATGAATACCACGATGCCCTGGTTCTTCTCACAAAGAAAGAACATGATGTGATATGTCTTGTCAGTTTTTCCTTTGAGGAACAATGGATTATTACAACTACATAACTCATTTAGATGCGTTTATTAACTGAAATATACTGTTTGACCAAGGCAGTTTTAACTTTATTATTTAGTCAGTATTCGACACATGAAAAAGGTTGAAAAGAATTGTGTGTAGATTGTGCTTCTCCCCACATAGTACAGAAGCTAAAGTTACCTAGGATCTATTGTTAATGAACTTTTCATTTTGAAACAGATTTTTTTTTAGATAAAGGTTCATTACAAGGAGGTATGTGGCAAATATAAAGTTAAAAAAAGATAGCTGTCATACCTCAAGAAATGAAGCAAATGTTGCAATTGCTTTTCTGAGTTTTCACTGAAAAATAAACCACTCAAAATTAGTTATGTCAGACTTCATGATAATCATAAATCAAACAAATCTATCATAAGATGATGAAGATTCAGACACATATAGTTGATTATCTTGTTTTCCCCAAGTTATTTGTTTTGATGTGAACTGGAATTTATGGAAATGAGGGCTTTTTGTGTTTGCTACGTTGATTTTTACCCTCCGCCATTTTATTACTTTTGAAATCAGGACACATTATCCCCTCCACAGAGTTAGGTTGAATTGGTAAAATGTATGGTTGAAATACATTTAAATAGTTATGGTTTTATATTTATTCTAGCTCTTTTCTTCAGCGCTGCTTGAATATTTTAATTTCCCCTGACAACTAAAGTATATATTCATTATTGAAGGCTGATATTTTTTTACCTTAATATTTATCTCTTTCATTTTGTATATATTGTCCTCCTGCTAATGAGTCTTGAACCACTTCAAGAATATTGGCCTTTCAATGTCCAAAATAATTTTGCTCTGTCTATAATTGGTTTTGGCTTCTATTTCTTATTAGTTGTTCTTCTTTCCTTACTGATTTTTCTGTTACAATTTTTTTTATTCAGTACAGCCTAGCAACATTTTATTCAAGTTTAGTTTTTGCTTGTGGCAAAAATTCTCAGCAGTTTTCCTATGTTGGAAAAAGAAAATATACAGACCTTCTTTATATTCATGTTCTGGATCTGTTCCACTCAGCTGACTTTTCTGCCTAATTTCCTTTTGTCCTTTATTACTGAAAACCTTAGTTACAGACCTACTTTCATCCTTTCATTTAATTTGAATAGAATCAACTTAAAATCGTTCTATCTGGGGTTAATTTTCATGCCTGGCTTATTTTCTTGACTTATCACTACCAAATCTTCCAGTGGGATCAGAAATCTTTTAACTCTGGCATGTGACAAACCCGTGGGTAGCAAGGATTCATATGCTATTGCAGTGAAACTATTCTGAGGAAGAGGTATGGCCAGTACAATTTTGATTTTCCATGGTACTTTGAATGTCTCCACAAGTATGAAAAAGAATAAGCTGCTCTAACCGGGGATTAGTGTGGGAGAAGGCTAATTGGTCTTTCACCTTATTTTTGCTGTCATTCCTTCAGGGATTAGGTTAAGCCTCAGTGTATGTTTCATCAGGGAATCACAAAGATTATACTTTGTCTCTCTGTCTATCATTCAGACACTTTCTCTAATATTGACTAGATTTTTATAAGTCTCACAACTCATCATGCAGTGCCTTTTAGTCAAAATAGGTATATAATTTATAGTACCAAGGGCTGTTCTTAGGGTAATAGAATGAAAGGTGTGAGACAATAACACGATTGCTAAATCTTTATTGAGTTTCCTTTCATCCATGCCAAGTCTCATCTTACCTATGGGGTTTTGGCATCTTTAAATTAAGAAGGTGCTAATGAGGTGTCTACAAGTCTGACCTCAGACACATAAAGCATTTTGGGTAGAACTGAGATTGCCTACTATAAAGTAATATAACCCAAAGTCATGACCTGGTCCTTTAAAATAAAGTTCTCCTCAATGACAAAATAGAACTGCTGTAGGAAAATGTCAGTTACTCAGCAAAATTTAAATGAGGCAGAGATACCAACATTTTTTCTTTGAGTTCCAACTAGGAATCTTCACGAATATTGTAAAATTGACTATCATTGTTATATCTGAATGCTTAATTATTCATAGAATTTCCTGTTAGCGTAAAGGCCATGAGAAATCATTGTATTAATTTAGGATGGGATTCATCTCATACAACTAAAACTGCAAAAGATACAAGATCTGCAGCTGGAATAATAGCACTTTCAATTAAGTACAATAAATAGGCACTTTTAGGGAAAAATTCCTTGACCCTGCTTAGAAGTTCTCCTTAGGGTGAGCTGAGTTATGCCCTAGAAATGCCAGCTCTGGTTTTGACTAGAAGATAGACTATGGGTAAGACTAACTGTAGATAACTATGTTTGTTCAGAAAACATTTACCTACAACCTCCCTATACAATCGTCAGATATAAGTACCTTTGGAGGGTGGTTCTTTTGACCAAAGATCCCTGTCTGAAGAAAGTGGAGTGAATAGCCATGTCAAAGTGTTAGTCTTTTTTCACTGGATATGCAGAAAACTCTTTTTACATAGCCATTTTAGGCAAAACACACAATTTCTAATTGATATTAAAATAAGTTAATTGTGTTTTTTTTATTTTTATCTGCACTTCAGATAAAGACATTGCTTCCATGAAGAAATTCCAGTTTCATTTCTGTGATCATACAGCACAAGCAAACAGAAACTTTATTTCCTTATTTGAAAGTGCCAGATGATGAAAAACCTACTATAGTTCTTTTACAGTCATTCTACTGTTTTCTATCATTTTTGCTAAAAATGGATATTTCTTTGCAGAATCAGTTTGCCAAGTTTCAATCCCTAACCACTGGATCTTTTCAAGTTTTTCCTTCTAAAACTGGAGAAACTTCTATTATCACATTTTTATTCTTTTGGTGGATATTTATAGACCATGTCTAGTTACGCCTTTATCTTCCTTTTGAAAAATTAAATAGAGCATGCAGTACTTTATTGCACAGTGTTTTCAAACCTGTAATAATTCCTATGAAACTTTTCTGAACACTTTCCAATCTTTTTCAGTATCTTTTCTCAGCTGTGGGTACAAGGACTGGACAGTTTTCCTGTAATGGTCATATAAATACCAAGTACAAACTAATAAAAGGATTCCTTTCTCCCATCTGATACATTTTCATTTTTGTGTTTAAGGATCATATTGGTCCTCTGCAACATAACATCTCATTGGATCCCATATTCTGCTGATGAGCTATGACTGATTCTCATTTTCTCTTTCAGGTCTTTTACAAGATCACAGTTCTCAGGATAGAATTTTCCATCCAGTAAATGCAACTTTGATTTTCTAATCTTAGGACTGATGCAGCTGACTGAGGTCAGTGTAATACTGTTCTAAGCCATTTTGTGCTAGATCAGGATCTGAGCAAGGATTTTATTTCAAGAACTTGCTATATGAACTTGATGAAGTCTTTTGCTTAATTTTACATCAGGAATTAAAGATAACCTTAATGTGGTCCTAAAATCATTCCTCCTGAACATCTAAACTATATGTTCATCTTATAGAATGATATATAATCACGAGCCATCCATGATGATCTTGTAAAGTGCTTCAATTCTGACGATACTTGTCCTATTCCTTCATTTCACTTCATTCTCCCCTGTCTGAAGTGTGCTTTTGACCTTCATATTCACTAAAATCTTTGAAAGCAGAGACACTTTCTTCAACAATAACACATTTTCCTCCTCCTCCTCCTCATTTTTTTCCTCTTCTTTGTCTATCTAAAAAAAAATGTTAAGAAAAATAATAATAAAAAAACAAACAAAGACCTACTGAGTAATTTGCAGGAATGTTCCATTCCACAAATAAGCATCACACTCAGGGTAAGATTGGTTTGATTGTAAATTGGATAAGGAAGGATAAGCCCTGACCACTGGGAAGAATATTTCACGTGATTTCAATCTTTTGGATGCAACCAAATATTCAGTGTTATATATCCATGCAGACTTGCATGGTATCTCTCAAGCTTCAATTTCTTAATGATGATACCTTCCCATTTCACAACTTGATTGCAGGGATAAATCATTTAGGACCTAATGACTAAGAACTCATAGTCATCTGGACCAGGAATTACCTGTGAGTACTGGGCCTTCCTTGTGCAGCTGCTTTAACAGGTTTACAGCTTTCTGAACATTATTTTCCTCCATTTTGAATAGAGAGCACTTGAAGGAGAAGTTTCCAGAGATGTGGATGCTAATTCTCATATTATTGGTAGCTACTTAATGTCATCAGGTCTACTAGGTGAACCTTAATAAAGGAATAATGAAGACAGCATGTTTCTTCCTGCTTTTATTATTGCTTCATTGGACTTTCAGTGCATCACATTTATTTTTTTTAATTCATGAACTAGCCACAGTCATCCAGAACCAAGAACATCAAGATGATATTTTCCTATCAACTCCTGGAAAAGATGGCCTTACCTCTTCATGAAGATTTTTCTTTTGTCACACAGAAATCTCACTCTTTCTCTTAACCTGTTACTGATGCTCAGAAAGTCCTCATCCAGGGGTAGATGAACAGTGGCAGTTGAACTTGGTGGGTATATAATAGTTTTCCAAATATAAAATGATGTTAAGTTCATCCCAAAAGCAATAAACATTTTGCAACTGTACGTAGACCATTGCTCTGAGAGACAAAATGGGTTCTGAAATGGCTAGAACTTTTAAAACAATGTTTAGTACTTGGTGCATGCCTTCAGGAAGTACAAACTGACTGGGAAAAAAAGATTTTGCAATCTATCTTTTAAATAATCTGTTAAAGCAACATAATATGCACCATTTGTTACCATTTGTTACTAATATTTAAGACAGTTAAGATATCTCCATAACTATCTGATGTGTTCTGCTATAGAATCATAGAAATATTTAGGTTGGAGGAAACCTTTAAGATCATCAAGTCCAACCATTAACACAGCACCACCATGTCCACCACTAAACTGTGTCTCAAGTGCCACATTTACACATCACTTAAATAACACCAGGGTTGGTGACTCTACCACTTCTCGGGGCAGTCTGTTCCAGTGCTTGACAACACTTTTGGTGAGGAAATCTTTCCTGATTCAATCTAATACTTCCCTGGTGCAACTTCAACCCATTCCCCTTGTCCTATGGCTTGTTATTTGGGAGAGGAGATTGACACGCACAATGTCACTGTGTGAGAACTGCAGCCCATTCAAAAGACATCACTCCTAGTACTGTGTGCATTTCTTCTGACTACCTTATCTACAGAAGACTGTCCTGTGAGACCATTTCTGCAACTGCAGAAACAGTTTATACTATTTGTGGGTTTTTCACTTGCAACTCCTGTAGAGTTGACCAGGCTGTCAGACTTGATCAGATACCAAGCCATTGTAGACAAAGAGAGCTAGAGAATAGCTCAGGAAAGGGATTTCAGGTGGTGTTTGGAGAAGGAGTTGACAACCATGGAGCTCTTGAGATGTGATTTCCCACAGGATCCAGTACACCTGTACTCTGACACTTCCAGACTGGGCTCAGTTCCAGCATGAAGATGGTGGCACAGGCAGGGAAGCTCACCAGGCAAATCTTATAGGTACAGGCAGTCCTTGGGTCTTTTCTGCCTGTAAATATTTGGGTCATGCCTGCTGACACAGCAAGAACACTAGAAAGGGGAAAGAAAGGGACACAAACACTGAGCATTCTTCAGGAACCTGGAAAAGTGTTCCTGAGGAGTTTCCCCATAACAACTTGATTTGTCCCCTTCTCTTGCTGTATGACAGGCAGGGCTGGAGCTGTGGAAAGGACACTTGCTGTCTCTGGAGAGGAAGGAGACAGTGAAGGGGTATGTTTCAGAGGAGGCACAGATGTGTTTGATCTAGGCATCTGTGGAAGGGACAGGAGGTGAGAGAGGTTGGGGATGGTCATCATTATACACTGGAGGTCAGTGTCTCCTCACAGTTTCAATCACTGCCTTCACCATGTGCCTCACATCATGTCCTGCTCCTGATCTCCCTGATCTCCTCCCTCTACTGATTTCTGCCACTTGCTCCCAAACGACCCAGCGTTCTGACCCCAAGAACACCTTTCCTGCCTTTGGGACTTGACATGAATATCTGGTTAGGTCTGGAAGATGAGAGGTCTGCATGAAAAGTTGTCCTTGCTGAAGTAAATGGCAGTGTTGCTGAATTCTGGGGATAACAGATCTCATCAGGAGTCAGTGTCTCATCCCAAGCTTCTTTCAGGCACTGTCATTGACTTAACTCCCTGCCAGTTCACAGAGTCCAGTTATTTATTTGTTCAGTGACCTCTCAGGACTTTGTATTAATTAGTGTGGAGGCTATTAAACTCCTTCTTTAGGCACTCTTCATTTATTTGTTTGTTTATTTATTTATTTATTCTTTTATTATGAGAATAAATGATAAAAATGTGACTCATTCCATTTTAGGTATATGTCTGCTTTAGGGTGGATTGGATCATCCTGTGGTGAGGTTACTGTATTGCCCATGGAAGTTCAGATGTTAAATTAAATCTGGACCAGGTAAATCTGGATGTCTGAGATACCATCACTGGATTCCCTTTCTCATCTGAAGGAAGGAATAACACCATCTGCCCAGTGCTAAGGTGTTATTTATGATTTCTAAGTAAAAGCAACACAGGATTTTTCACCCCTAAGATAATGACAGAGCTGTCTTTTCTCCCCAGAGATTACACTTGATCATTCAGTTTGAGTGAAAGATGAGTGTCTGTGGACAAGTGATAAGGATAACATTTTGAAACATGGAAAGCACGTTTCAGAACATTCTTACAGAAATTCGCATCTTGTAACTATAATGTTTATAGTTAGGTTGTATCATGTTATATATTAGGTTTTTGAAAGAGATCAAATAATACATTTGGTCTGACCCAGGTGATCACTTCTTGTCACAGCAAAAAGACCTCTGCTGTGAGCTCCAAAGACATCATGATGTTTAATGAAGAGATTTTTTTTTAATGCTTTGACTGAACATCTTGTGTCAAATGATGCATCATCACTTTCCCTGACAAAGCTCTCAGCACGAGCTTTGTGCCGTTACCAAACTCTGCAGATTGCCGGTCTGCTTTTTGAGGCTCCCGTTTCTTGATACGAGGCTTCCATGTTGCCCAAAGCTTAACTGCCTGGATCCCATCTTTGGTGCACTGTGTAGCACATTCCAGCCACGTGGGCTGCCCGAATAATGCCTCATCTCTCATTCTCTTGCCTCCTGCCGTGGCTCAGCTCTCACCGTCGGCTTCAGAAGAGCACACAGCGCAACATGCCTTTCTGAATGCAAAGAGACTGCAGTGGTCAAGCTGAACAGTCAAAAGTCTGCGCCAGTTCTTTCCTGGCATTTGGATCGCACTGACTGCCAAGCCCTGTAAAAGAAATAATCTCCCAATTGAAGACGGTTTGTGGTAGAATATGGTGATGGGGTGATTGTTCAAACAGCTTTGTTTGCCTTTCAGAGCCAGAGTTCTCCACTGTCAAAGTCATTGATTATCAGCTCAGCCAGCGTAGGAGGCTTTTTTCCCCCCTCTGAGCTACAGGACATTGAGTTCCATAATTGTTTACAGTCAAATGCCTATGCAACACTTAATTGCCTTCTGTAAGCTGCTTGGCGAGTGGAGCAAGAGCAATGGTTTGATGAGTAGAGCTAGAGTCCAAAACACTGTGGAGCTTGCAGCAATAGGATCCCTGCTGATAAGAAACAAACACGTCTGCTTCTGTGTCATTGTTTTTTGGCTGCATCAGGCAAGTTTTGGGAAAGTTATTGTCTCCTAGCAGGAGGTGTAATGGGCAAGCACAATGTGTTAGTTCACAGGCTTTTCATCTCCAAACCCAGGCTCAAATTCTGGCTCTAGTGTCTCTTCAGAATGACTTTAGTACATCCTCTTTTATGCTCATTTCAATGCCATGTTGACTGGCGCAGGCAGGTGAAGTTTGCTTCAGGTTGCTGCTGAGGTACCTGAAAAGAGTCTCACAACAACTTTATGCTGAAAGCTGGGGCAGAGGTGTTTTCAAGAGTGTGTGAAGAGACAAGAGCTAGACTGAGTCAAACAGGCAAGTTTTGAGTATAAAACCCAATACATATGCAAGGGTGAGTCCTGGCATACCTGGGAGTTATAAATCAGGACTGAAGTGTATTATTTCTCTAATATGATTTTCAGAATGAGCATAATGCTTTACAATTTGGACAGAAACAAAAGTCTTTCACAATTACAAACAAACAAAAGAATTCTCATTCTCTCTTTTTTTTTTTTTTTTTTTTTTTTTTTTTTTTTTTTTTTTTCCCCACTGTAGCACAGAGCTGCATTCAAATTTCCTGCAGGTAATGTTTTGAAGATCAGGGGATTAGCTATGTTATCATGTACCCTGAAACCTGAATTCCTTTAAAGGATTTTTCATGCTTGCTTCTTTTGAAGAATCTTGTAATTTACAAAGAGACCAAGGAAAAAAACAAATTAAAAAAAGCTAGGTGCAAAATAAGTCCTGAGGTACTTTTTAATGGCATGTCAATTCAGAGATGTAGTTAATATGATGATACTATTTCTAGAGTAAAAGATATTTAAAGATATTATATCTCTTGTTAATGCTTAGCTAGATAGTATGCCCACATTTTTAAATGTAGAGTTTCTTAGCATTAAGTAATTAGGTAGTTCCATTATTTTTATAAATATACAATTATTTAGTTCCATTGCTTAAAGTATATTACTGGTTTCATTACAATGTTAACTAAATTCAAAGTAGTAATGGACATAAGTAAAGCAAGATATTATGTCTTTTCAGGAACCAAATTTTACCATTCTCTTGCTCATTGCACAAAAATCTAATCTTAGATGGCTTGGGTAAATCAATAATTCAGTTAGTAAAAGTTAAAAATAAAAACTAAAAGATTGATATAGATTTTTAGAAAATACTGTTTTCCTCCGCTTATTTTTTGCAGAGGACATATTATTTAAGATTTTTTCAATTTATTTTTTAAACTGAAAAGTTTGAAAGTATGAACTTTCATATATATTTAATATTATTAATCAAGTGTTTGACTTTATTAGATGGTAAAGAATTCTGGAGGACATAAAGATAGTAAGAAAAAGCAAATACATTAAAATACCAACAGGCCCTTTGAAGGGTCTGGATTGCAAAATGAAAAATCCGATGCTCCTTGAACTCTTGACAGGCTTGGTGGCATGACCACTTCCCTGGGAAACCTGTTCCAGTGACTGACCACCCTCTCACTGAAGAATCTTCCTAATATCCAAATCTGAACTTCCTTGGTACACCTTCATTCCATTTCCATGTCCAGTTGCTGGTCACAAGAGAGAAAAGATCAGCAGCTCTCCTTCCACTGCCTCCCTTCAGGAATAATGTGGAGCAGGAAGCTGTACTTGACAATCCTTATGGATCCCTTAAAACTTGAGATATTCTATGAGTCTGCTTTATTTTCCAAAGCTTTTCAAAAAAGGCCATTTTTCTTTCCTATTTGCCAGTGTCAGCCTGTTACTTCAATTCTCCTATGGAAATTCCTTCTAAGGAAACCTTTACATTCAGAAGAACCCGTTTCAACCACCAACAGTTTTCCACACTGATGGAGAATTTAGAACACCTTTAATTGTTCAGCAAAAAGTGTTGATTTTATTTTTGTTAATTTTTCACTGTGGGAATTATGAAATTCCAGTGGTGTAGGGAAGTTATTTGAGAACTCACAAGAAAATTATTCTGGCTTTTCTTTTGCCTACTTGTCATCCTTAATGACTCAATCCATCCATTCTAGTGATTGTCTTACTAAAGTAGTGTCTCAGAATGCAAAGCAAACGTTGTGTTGGCCAAATAATGTGTTCCACATTCTTGTGTAATACAGTGTTGTATACATAACACTTGTTGAAGAAAACGTTGAAGAAAACAAACAAAAAATCACAACCTCCTTTTGGCAGCTTCTATCATTTTGGGTGGTAGAAAAGTTATAAGTAAGTGCTGAATTAAGTTGTGAAAAAGAATGAAAATTACTAGGAGCAAAAGTCAGTTGCCTCAGTATGGATGTCTAATGCCCTTTAATCCATTTTCGAACAGTAGCTGAATGGGGGTTGGATAATTTAGGATATCTGATGCAAGAGATCAGTGTTTGGGCAATTGAATCATAGTCCTATGATCCATGACTTTGAAGTGACTTCGGCACCAAATGTCTGTGCTGAAATCAAAGAGAACAAAGCATTGCAAGGGTTTTAAAGGTTAGGCTAAGAAGTCTACATTTAGTAATTTTCACTAATGTTTAAACCATGCATACGTAAGTTATATAAACACAATGAAAATCAATTTTTGTCACAATAAAGACTAAATGCCCCCCTCTTCCTCCCAGTGAACAAAGGTGGAATGTCTTCATATACATTACACAGAGCTTTTTCCTTCTTTTTGTTTTTAATCTGGGCTATGTCTTTTTGTAGACGCAGAAATAGTATGTGGGTTAATTTTTTTATCCACTTAAACATTGTGAGCTGTAAGTCATTATTGTAGTGATTTATGGCAGCTACTCTGTTGCCAACCTTAACACAGTATTTTTCTTATTACTTAATTGTTCTTGTAGGGCTTCAGCTATTAGTTTCTTAGTTCCGAAAATAGGAAACAGGATGCTTGGCTAATTAGTTCAGAGTCTGTCTAATGGGGACTATTAAAAATGCAAATAAGAAGTGATCAAACAGTGCAAAGTTTTGTCCTGACAGAGTATACTAATAAGTTTCTGCCAAAATAAATACATAAAACGATGGAAGAGAATCAGGTTTTAGATGGCACTCTTAACTATAAAGGGGATAGCACAAAGATAACATGGATGAAAGCCAAATACCTCATGACATTTAAATTTGGATATAGCTATAAAAATATACCTTGGGGTGAAGGGGGAGTGGGGGTGGGGGATGAATCCTGCACTGACTTTACAGTAAAAGGTAAACAGTAATTCAGTGTTTCTCTGTCTGTCTTCTGAGCTGATTCATAAAACATCAAAAGGATGGAAACCTCACATTTTTTCTCATTGCATTATATAAACATGCACATGCATGTAAGCAAGAAAACAAACAAGATGTTATGAGGGTGCAATAATCAAACATTCACAATTTAACCTATTTTTTATTTCTTTTTAAGATGAAAACTATTGTAGGAACTCTTTGTAAGATGTCTCACACATTTTTAGGATGTTCTTTGAATTTAAAAGAAGTTTGAAAAAGCTGGTGTAAATGACTAACAAATGGGCCTATAACTGTCACGATGCACTGAATATACTTTTATTCAGTCTCTCAGGAAACCAGTAGAAAGGAGCAGAAGTTAACTGGATGGGAGTAAAATCTTATTTGCAATTCAAATTAACAAATATTAATATAATTTATTCACCCTAGGCGAGGTAACAGACAGGCGGACCTTTGTGAACTGCAATGTGTTAATCAATGTAGACAATTAATATGTTACAATTTATACATTATGAATTGCCCAGAGAAGAAATGGTACCTCTCAGATGTCCTGCAAAGAGATTTCATGGCTATAAGTTTAAGGGTTACTTTTCCTTAAAGTGAAAATATTTCTAAGTAAGGAACATGTCATTGCAGAAGGAGTGAAAGAGTCCAGCAGTGGGAAATCCTCAACTGCGCTAGGACTGGTCTGGAGAAAATAATCGAAGAGGTAGAACTGCTAATGCATAGATTGAATGGATCTCTGCAGTAATTTGGGACTATTCCTTTGCTTTGGTGAGCTTTATCTCACCTTTGGTGACAACTTTGTTGGCACCTTCTTGCTCTTATTCCATTACTAAGATGCCTTTTTATTGACCCCCATGCTATTTTTAGGAAATAAATTTTGACATCTTTCCCTTCTCTTCCTTTCTCTGCTTCACATAAATCCCAGTTTAATGTTTTGCTGCACAGTAGTCCTTTATTTGTTCCCTAATACTGTTCCCACTGATAGGACAGTGTTATTGATTTTCTCTTTCCCATTGCTACAGGAGGATTGTCATTTACATGACTGTCATACGCCGAAACCTCAGGGCCAAATTCCCACCCATTAGCAAGCTGCCTTGCCCTATTTAAAAGAGGCATTTGGTCTCCTGTCTGTCTTCCAAATAGGCCTCTTGCTGGCTGTAGCTCCTGTTGGAAGTGTCTCTCTCTCTGTGCTGATTAGAGTCTAGACTGAACATTTGCTAAGGAGGTCCAAGACAAACTTCTTTATGCACAGAGTAAGTCATGCATAAGATTGGATCCCAAAGGCAGCAGTACAATCAGCAATGGTTTATATACAAGTTAAACAAACACTCAGAGGGGAAAAGTCTTTACGGGGTATAAACATGAGCAGATAACTAGGCTCATGACCTCCTTTCCTTGTAAAATGTTACTCTTCAGCTGCGGTCATGAGCTAAGTGACTTCGCCTTCAAGACTTTTCCTTGAGCATTATTCCCTCTGGATTATTTTGGTAATTTCTTTTGAAACAAAACCAACAGAATCTGGTGGATTTGGGAGGAAGGGTCTGTAATGAACAAGCTGTTCTCTCCGAAGATCACAAAAGCTTTTCTGGCTCAAAAAAGGCATATGGTGGCTTTAACAGGGAACATGACCTGCATTCACTTAACAGTGTTCAGCATGCCACCATCTCTCTCAGTTTGGCATGTTAAAACTCTGTTTGCATTTCCTTATGCATACACACATTTATAAAGAAACGTGCTGAATAATTTGGTGGTAAAATAACTAACACACTTCAGAAAGGAGTCAGTTCAGAATAATCAGAAAAGAAACTCAAAACCTCAGTGGCCACATATCCTATCTTCTGGGCTATCCCAAGATGAGAAGATTTTGCTTTTTTTGCTTTTAATCTCAAGCCACAGTGGGGATCTGAGAAAACTTCCATGAGAAAAGTTTCCTGGGCAGTGCTGTATCTTCATGAAAAGTTTCAGTTTTGATGATTCATCATTTTCACACACACACAAAAACACATTGTGTTGAAAGATTTCTGACCAGCCCTAGTAATGAATCCATCTGCTGCAGTCAGCGAACACAATTACGAGACAAATCACCCATCTTCAGTGGCAAAGCTGAGAATAGAACCCCCTTTTTCTTCTGCTTAAAAAAAAAAAAAAAAGAAAAAAGAAAAAAGAAAAAAGAGAGAGAGAAAGAACAGACACAGACTGTTATCTTTTTATCTTAAGGAGCTTTTTACTATTCTCCATTAGCAGATAACTTATTCTACTCTCTCCTAGGCATGGCCCAACTGCAAGAGACAGGCATGATCTTATACCCACACACTGATGCACACAGAGAAAAAGAGAGAGGGAACCTGTGTATGTCCTTTGCCTGCTCTGTGATCATTAAAAATCTGATAACACTTCTGTTCAAGAATGAAGGTTAGACCCCACCTGCTAGTCATTCTACCCAGGTATCTGCTAAACACTGTCTTCTTTATTGTCGGCAGTATGGCTAGGTAGCTGTTACATACCTGCTGTGCTCTGCACAAGAGATGGCTGCATATGAATGGGCAGAGAATTGCTCTTCCTTTGTGCCTGGTCTACCTTACAATGCATCAGTGTGAAAGCCCATTGCTTCTGAAAATGATAAGAAAGTAAAGAATGTTATTGAAAGATCAAACCTGCGGCCAGATTTTGCCTGAAGACTAAACTGCTTTATGAGCAAAACACTGAGGTTCAGGTAATCGATGTTCAATGTCCATTTCTACCTCAGATTTCTTTCAGCCCACTGGGGACACCATTTAATTTAGCTGTTTGCTGTAAAACAAAGATTGTGCTCATTCTGCCTCTACCCTCCAGCCTCTCCCTGGTCTTCTTTACTTACACTGTAAGATCTTCCAGTCAGGGAATTTAATGTGTTTGTACAGCACCTCGCACATGGGGACCCATCTCCCACCTGAGGCCTCTACACATCACAAAACCCACACAGGCATCTGTTTGGAAATGAGAGTTTAAATGTCGAAGTTGGCATTGTTTGTACCAGCTTAGACAGAGTTAACCCATTCCAATATCCTTCTCTTTCCCTCCCAAAAATACAGATATTCCGCTGTACCACATCTGACATTTGGGGATGTTGTAGAAATCAGGTAAAAAAAAAAAAAAAAGGACAAAAAAAAAAAAAAAAGAAAAAAAGGAAGAGAAATAATCACAGGGCAGATGCCACCTGCCTGGACTTCTCCATGGGAATGAGTGATCTGACAATTATAGACTTCAGGTGCCGTAAGGAATCATCTTTCCAAACTGCTGCCAAGGGGAAAAAGACTAGTTCTGATCTGATATCTAGACAGTCTAAGAGTTACTTTCGTCCTTGAAGCCTAATAGTGGCTTATTGATAATTATAGGAAAAAAAAATAACCTAGAAAAAGGGTGGGATGTCTTTTTTATTTCTTTCCCATCTTTTTGGTTCTACAGAAATCTTGGGGGGTTCCTATTCCACATTTAAGGAGAGTTTAGCCCTATTATTACTTTAAATTAAAACATGTCTGTTCTTTGAGATACTCTTTTTAGCTTTTAATTTGAATGTTTATATTATTGTCATAATTTCTCTTTAAATTGCAGAAGACAGCTGCTACCACAGTGCCCAGAGAAACAACCCCCATTTGGCACAACGGTGCATTGCTCTTGGAGTGGCTGGGGTGATATTTGTATTACCAGAGAAGGGGAAAACTAAAAATGTAAGGCAGAGCAGATGACAGAGGAAGAAGAGAAACAGAAAGGAAAGAAATGGGGGGAAAAAAGAAGGTTGTGAGGGAAAAGGAAGGAAAAGGGGAAGAAAAAGGATAGAGACAGGAGTAGGAGAACAGTGTCACAGATGTCCCACATGAACTTGGGATTCCTTAGAGAAAACTTTCCATATAATATTTCTTTTTTTTTTTTTTTTTTGTTACTTTATTTAAGGATGGGGCAGAGAGAAACCTAAAGGAAGCCTCTTTAAGAGCCCTAAAGGCTCCCATTGACAATTTAAGCTAACTGGAAGAGTCAGCAGACATCCGTGTCCCTTCCTGGACAGGAAGGGGGAAGAGTGATCTGCCAAATGGTAAACAGAAAAAAACCCAAACCAAACCAAACACCCAAAAACCAAACAAAAACCGACAAAAAAACCAACCAAACAAACAAAAAAATCCCAACAAAACAAAACAAAAAAAACACCCCCAAAAAAACTAAAACCAAAAAAAAACCACCCACCAAAAAAAAACCCAGACCACAAAAAACCCAAACCACAGAGAAACAAACCAAAATAAACGATCCAAACCAAACCAACCAAACAACCAACCAAACAAACAAAAAAACCCCAAAACAAACCACAATTTCCATCCTTTTATTAGTCTCTCAGGACAGATCACTAAAAGTCTTAGGTATCCTAAATCTGTTGGTACCTCTACAAATGAAGCGGGAGAGACAGGGAAGGGTAGGCACAGATCTGAGAAAGCAGATGTAGCCCTTCATGGGAACACTTGTTGGTGAGTCTGCATCAACATCCTTGTTGTCAGTGGGTAAAACAAGCTTGTTTATCATTGCACCAGATCCCTTATACTGAGCATTTCTAAGAAAGAGCGGGAAGGGATAATGGGAATAATAGGATGTGGAAGAGGATTGCGGTGGAAGGCTGAAAAGGATGAGTATAAGGCTATGGAAATTGTAGGCAGAGGAGAACTTGGATTTGAAGCAGGCAGCTGAGGGCTTCAGTGAGGGAATCTGGTTTCCAGCTTGATTCAGTTTCAGAGATGTTGTAGTTATTTGCTGAATTGCCTGATGTTGTTTTGAACTATCTGAGAAACCAGTGGCATTCAGGGCAAATTACATCTAATTTTCTGTACAAATTGCCAAACTATTGGACCCAGCAAATGTGTTTATTAAAAATCAGAGGCATAGGCATGGGTCACGTCTTTGTGGCACCAGATAATCAGAAAGAGACTAAGCCCACTAATATGGACAAATTGCATTTGATTTTTCATGCTAGAAAGGGAACCAATAAAGGTTCCTTCATCCTTGCTTTTACTGTCCTGGAGTATCTGCCCAGAAGGGGGTGCTTGCCTATTCCAGCACTATTGATTTATTTGGGGACCTCAGTCATTGACTCACATTCATGATTAGGACTGAGTAAACATTTCTCTCAATTTGTAATACATGATGTTTCCTAGCAATGAAGAAGTAAGCACGGACAACTGAGATCAAGTGGGAAGACCTGTGTGAATATCTCTTATTATTGAAAAGTCTTTTCTTCCAGCTTGCTGTGGCTACTCAGGAGTCCTTAATGTGTTGGAAATATGAGTACAGGTTATGAGAGAGGTCTACTGGAATTTATGATGATGTTTAAGGGAGGGGATGATGCTGAAACATATGCAAAGCTCTTTAAAGAAGATGTCCTATTATCCAGCTAACCTGTCTTGTTTCTTCTGTAAACAGGAAGAGGTGGGAGATTTGTTTGTCTATTGGTTTAGGTCATATGATTTTGGAATTTAAAAACTCAGCAAATCTGTTATCATGAACAAATAAACTATAACTTGTTGTCGAGCTTCAGTGAAACATTTCAGTTTAAGGAGTGCACAGGGTCTGAAACCGAATTTTCTCTGTCATAAGGAGGAGTACAGTATTTCAGGGACATTCCTTGGCAGTCAATATTGGGACCAGCATTATTTCACATCTCTGTCAGGGACAAGGACAATGACTGAGTGCCCTCTCAGCAAGTTTGCAAATGATACCAAGCAGTGTGGTTGGTCGCTGCTCGAGAGGGAAGGAACCCCAATGTAAGGACAATGTGAACCTGTTGGAGTGAGTCCAGAGCATGCCACAAAGCTACTCAGAGGGCTGGAGGACCTCTGCTATGAAGACAGGATGAGAGAGCTGGGATTGTACAGGCTGGAGAAGAGAAGGCTCTAGGAGACCTTCCAGTTCCTAAAAGGAGATATGAGAGAACTGGTGAGGGACTTTCCACAAGGACATGGAGTCAAAGAACAAGGGATAATGGTTTAAACTGAAAGAGAGTAGGTTTAGATGAGATATTAGAAAGAAAATCTTTTCTGTGAGGATGGTAAGGCACTGACACAGGTTGCCCAGAACAGTTGTTTATGCTCCATCCCTGCAAGTGTTCAAGGCCAGGTGGGAGGGCCTTTGAGCAACTTGGTCTGGTGAAAGGTATCACTGTTCATGGAAAGCAGGTGGGAACTAATGATCTTTAAGGTTTCTTAAAACCATTCTATGATTCTATCATTCTGTGATTCTATCATTCTGTTATCTCTCTTGATTTATCTACATATGTAGGGAAATCAGAGCTAGATCCAAACAGAATATTACATAGGAAAAAATCCCAATATATGGATTACAATAGCACCCAAATTGTCTCTCTGGTGATAGAGATTAAATCAAATAATTAAAAAAAAAGTAAATAGATTTTTTTTTACATCTGAAAGGACAGTGTGAGTGACACATTCATCCTGACACTTCTTGTCCCAGATATATGGAGATCCAGGTTGGAAGTGCTCAGATGCATAAAATCAATTAATTAATTGAACCTTGTTGCAGACCAAGACTGAGATTTGTAATTTGATTGGAAATTAATCAATCTGCATAGGCTTATGTTGTTCTGTTCCTATCTAGCTAAAATGGATCATCTCATCCAGAGTTTTGTTCTTTTGAGAACTGATCCCTTCTGTATAAGCAACTTCTCACAGTGCAAGCTCCCAGTATTTTAATTTTATATTTGTAACTGTGAATTGTATTTCTTACGTAAAATTCATTAATTGCTAGACAATGACATTTGGAATGGAAAATGCATGAAAGAACTTTTCCATATCCAGTAGGAACAGTGTTTTATGAAAATATTGAGATCTCTTTAGGAATAATTTATAGAAAAAGTGGGGAGACATATATAAGGTGAATCATAAGGGATTTACACATAGTTTTAATGAAGAAAAGGAAAAGAGTAGAGAATTTTTTATAAAGTTTCATCTCCACCTTGTTATAAAGGGACAAACATGCAATTGGAAATGCAATTCTCCCCTCAAGCATGGTGCCAAATAATTATATGGATCACTGTATAATTATGTACATTCAAGGTTCTCCTAAAAAGCTTGATTTATTCAGCATTGTAAGGACTATGCTTTTGATTCTAAAAGGTCTTTGCTTCAGTCCCCACTTACGTAATAGCTGCCATCTTGGCTGACATTTAAGGCTTGAAGATATAGTGAAGCTGCAAGTGTAAACAGTTATAGCTTGAGCACAAGTTCCAGGGTTCTTTTGCTAGGGCTGAATTAAGCTCAGAGCATCTGCACACTGAGCACACAAGGAGGCCTGTGGCACACACAATCTCAAAAGTGCTGTGAGTCCTCCGAACACAAATTTTGCTGGAACACGGTTTAATGCACTGTAGGCTTTCACATCTCATATTGGTTTACACAAATATGAGGACAAAAGTTGTTTCAGAAAATCATGAGGATTACCACCAACTCTGTTTTCCCTTTCTTTACAGATGTTGCTTGTAGGTCAAATCCATCTCCCAGATAATATTGCCAGAACTTAAGTATCTGAAATTCAAAGGTGGGTAGAGGTGTGAAATTTGCCCATGATGGTGATGCAAATGATAATCAATGAAACTGCTGCTTTTTCAGACATATTTATAATCTTTGCAATTTTTTTTATCAACTTTTTAAAGCAATAATAATGAGTTATGTTCTTGTGTGCTCTGATGAGATTCAAAGGCTTGAGTAGTCAGTAATTCTGTGGGGTTTGCTGGGAACTCGTGACCTGTGTGTTGAAAACTCAGCAAGCACTAGTCTGTAAATGAGTAACATTTCTAAATTTATGTATTATGCCATTTCAAAAATTTCTGTGTAGCAAAAAAGGATACCTATTTATTTGCACAAACCCTTCTCAACCAGGGAAACCTAGGAGAATATTTCCTTGTCAGCAAGTGTTCCAGTTTGAACTCTCCAGGAAAGACTGAAAACATCACCAAAGAGAATGGCTGAAAATCTATGAGGAAAGCAAAGATGAGTACAAAACTGATCAATATAAACTAAAACTTTACAGAATTAAGGTTTTCAGTGGGTTCATCTGCATCACAATAATTTTTCTACAAGATATTTTCACATAACAGATGGTAGAACGAACTAGGTCCAGATGTAAATGAACAAAAAAACTTGAAAAAATTAGTTTCCAATAATATCCAGACCTGATTTATGAACATATTCTTATTAAAAACACTTTTATTCTTATATTAGTTTATACACAAAAAAGCAATTTCTAAACGTTTTTGTCATAGCATATTGTTCTCATTACCCATTTTGATGTCTCGTGGAAGTTCGAGTACTGAAATGACTTGTAAAAACTTGACTCGAGGATTTTTTTTTTTGTGGTCCATGTTTAAAATATGGTTGTTCTGATGACTGAAGGTTAGAACACATGTAGGTATCAGAAGAAAATACTTTGAAGAGAGAGGTGTCCCTGGAAAGTCCCCTATGGCAGACAGTTCCTATAAGGTAAATCAGTAGTTCAGTGTTCCTGCTAGATCCTTCAGACATGCAAAAGTCTGGTTTATTCCCAGCAGTTATTGATAATTTTATTAATATGTTTGTTTGCTTAAAATACTCCACCCTCTTCTAGAAGTTCAAAAGCTTCTTTTTCTTAAATATATTATAACTTACAGCATTAGGTACCTGGAAATGACAACATACTGTACATTGCCCATGTATCTGATGCAGGTTTTCCAAGGACCAAGGCCTCCCACACAGCCTGGATTTCTGTAATATGCTACCAAGTGTGAAGACAAAACCTAATGTTTCAGCTGTTATTGACAAGGGGCAGTTTTCAGTAAAATCAGGGTCATGATATAGGCACAAGTGCTATCCCACATTTGTCCAGCCTTTCTGGCTGTAAGCCTGGTCCTTGACATGGTTTTATCTTATGTTGTCTACTACTTCTCAGACCAAGTTCTGCCTTATAATTTGGCATAAACTTTGCACACATACAAAATGAGAAAATTGAGGTGACACAATGTGCCTAATGTTTCACTGGGAAGTTCTTAGATACAGCTGTGATAAAAATGACATGAGAAATAACAGTGAAAACAGAGAAGAACTGGTATTTTGTTATGATAGACTTTTGGGTTTCTGTCAAATTAAATTTCATATGTTTACAGGTAACTTTTCTTAGCCAAAGAGTGATGCCAGAATTTTATCACACCTTTTTCTATGATAATAATTCACAAGGTTTTACTGATATATATATATATATATATATATATATATATATGATTTGAATTAAATTGGCTGGTAGAAATAAGTTTTATTTCCACAGCATAACTACACATGTGGTTCTCAATGACAACAATATTATAACTAATGTACTAGCAAACTGTACAAGACCTAACCATGATGCTTTTTATTTTCCAGGTGTCTGAACTCAGATAGATTCATAAATCATGAATGTTGGATGCTGGAGAGTTTCTTAGTAACTCTGTCATGTAATGATGCTTGGCAAGGTTAATTTTCTTCTTTAAAAATCCACATTTTAGATAGGGAAAATTCCTAGCATTCAAATGCAGGTAGTACTTATTTTAATCCTGCCTCCTTTGAAGAGAACTGAGGCCACATTTGGTGGGGGTTAACAGGAATCAAAACTTCACAGATTTCACTAAATATTTTGAGTTGGAAGGGACCAACAAGAACCATCGAGTCCAACTCTTAAGTGAATGTCCTGTACGGGGATTGAATCTGTGTCCTTGGTTAGACCATGTTATTGGCACCATGCTCTAACCAGCTGAGCCTCAGTCTCAGAAACTTGACTCTCCAGAGTTTTCTGCATGTTTTCATTGGTCTTACCAGGTGTAAGGGTTTCATACATGCACAAGCCTTGGGAGGGGTTAGCAAAATACATATCAGCCTGTTAGTTGCATATATGAGTTCAATGAGTAAAAGAAGTCATGGGTTTCTGACGCCAGCGAGATCATTCTTCACAAGGTGAGCTCTGCTTTTTTCCCTTTCTTCTCCTGTGTTAACCTGGACATACAGATCACACAACATGTAATTTAGTGTTTTCCATTGTAATGTAAGGGCACTATAAGCAAGAATTCCCTCAGTCTGATGACCACAACACTCGGAGAGAATATGGCATATCCTTGTCCAAGTTTGTAAGTGTAAATTAGTAGAATACCCCTGTTGTGTGGTGTTTCCTGCCAGCATGCACTGATGTTCATCACCGTGCCTGAACAACCTGAGGGGTCTGCAGGATAACAAATGGCCTGCATGGCCAGACTGCAAAACAGGGATACATTTTCCCAGCAAATTCCAGAGGTGACAGTCTTTCAATTGTATCTCTGCAATAATTATCATCCCAACATTAAATCAAGGGCCCTTCTAGCCTTGTGTCTGGTTTCTGAAAGCGACCAACATTAAAAAGAAAAAAAAAAATCAAACAGAAATATTGTAAAAGACAGGGTAAATACAGAATTAATGTTTTCCTCTAATAACATTTCAGATTCTATAATTTTCTCACAAACTTCTCAAGTTGACCAACTTAATAGCCAATAATGTCTTTAACCTTCACAAACTTGCTCCAAACTTTTTTTACTTTAGCTACCACACCAAAATATAGCAGTGAATTTCTTAATTGTAATGACATACTTTTTAAAATTGTTTTCAGTTGGCTTCATAATAATTTCATTGGTTCATTTTTACACTTTTGTTTTCATTTTTGTATGAAATAATGAATCATTGTTCACTGGTTACCTAAATGAAAATGCTTGCATCCTCTCTTCATCCTGTCTTTTGGTCTTTCAGCTGTCAGACAAATAACTTTTAAAATACCTATATTCACATACACGCAAATATCTTTCTCTAGAAGATTTGCAAAGGAAACACTGGCAAAGTGTGGACTTTTAACAAATAAGATAGTAATTTTCAGAGAGAAATGAAGTCTCTATCAATTCAGTAGGCCTGCTGTTTTTCTGAAATGGAGCATGTTCTTTGCAAGTCTGTAAAAGATAGTTTTCGTAAATGGATATTGTGAAGCTTCTGTTTCTTGATCCATGTCTAAAATTATTATGATCTCACCATGCCAAAACAGTTCTCTTGAATAAAAATTTCTGGTACAGAGGATATTGCAGTACGGAGGATATTGCGGCAGTGAAAGCAGTCATACAGTTAAATTTGTTATGTAATACTAAAAAGATAATTCCCTTTGCCCCCTGTCCCATTCTTTTATAGTCAAGTATTGATTAAAACTCTACAACCCAAATGCTATGTATCATCACCTTGTTCTAGGACTACTTTGGATGGAAGAAACTTGGAATAAAAAAAAAGAAAAAGCAAACTGTTACTCCTGCCTCTCTTGCTGACTTCCTCCTATTATGTCTATTCTAATTTTACTGATCACAGTAACCTCATGAGGATGGAAGACTTATAGACCTGTGCTTACTCAGACAAGAGAAGGCTAAGGGGAGATCTGTAGATCAGGTCATCTTCAACTCTCTAGTGGGAGGCTGTAGGGAAAATGAAGCCAGAGTGGGAGGCTGTAGGGAAAATGAAGCCAGACCCTTCTTGGAGTTGCACAGCGGAAGGGAGAGAGGCAGTGGACAAAAACAGGAGTATGAGAAATTCTGAGTAGATGTAGGGATGAATTACAACTCCACACCTCCCAGTAAGAAATGTTCACAGAGCTACATCCTTGGAGACACTTAAAACTTCGACAAATAATTCCTGGAATACTCTGTTTTAATTGGACTTGCTTTGAGCTGAACTATTCATGTAATTTCCAACCTCTATGATGATATCATTTTATGATTGTGCATATCTCCCTGATGCAACTTCTGACCACAGCTGAGCTGTAAATGTGTTCCACGTATTCATATGTAACAGCAGGGGGTGATAGTTTCTTACAGTTGAGGAGTAATAATTAGTATAGAGCACAACAGACCTTTTCTTACCAGAAAAAAAGTGAAAGGAGTCAGGATGACCCAATGTTCTCTTTACATCAGGGAGAAGAAAAGCATAAACATGGATAATTAGAATTTAACACAGATTTCAAAGTCCAGCAAGTAACAAAGGGATTGAGTGAAGAACAGCTTGTTTTATTCAATCAAGTGTATTAGGACACATAGTACTGTGTCCAGTTCTGGGCTCTTCAGGACAAGAGAGATGTGGAGCTCTTGGAATGGGTCCAGTGGAGGGCAACAAAAATCATTAAGGGACTGGAGAATTTAATTTCTCTTATGAGTAAAGACTGAGAGAGTTGGGACTGTTCAGTCTTGAAACAGACAGCTAAGAGGGGACCTCACTAATGTCTGAAGTCTGAAGGGAGGATGCCAGGTCACTGAAGCCCAGCTCTTCTCAGTGATGCTGAGCAACTGGGTGAGAGGCAATGGGCAGAAACTGATGCACAGGAGGTTCCACTTTCTTCACTCTTCAGTTGACCATGCACAGGAACAGAATGTCCAGAGGGGGTGTGGAGTCTCCCTCACTGGTGAAGGTGTTCAAGGACCCTCTGGACACAATCCTGTGCTATGTGCTCTTGGATAGGCCTGCTTGAGCACCCAGATGACCCACTGTTGTCCCTTCCAAATTTACCCATTCTGGGATTCTGTGATTCATAGAAGGATAGCTTAGAGTGCTTGTGACATGAATAGCCAACATGATATCCCCTTTAATCTAAGTAGACAAATTTACAACAGCAAGTTATTTCCTTCTGGTTTGGTTGAATCCCTAAATGCTTAATACCTATAGTACTGTGAGCTGCGTTCTTGTGAGGGACCATGGTTTGGAAAGCTACTTTGCAAAAAAAGAGGTGTAATGTCTAAGAGACCTGCCAGTAAAATATTGCAAAAGGCAGAGAGAGAGCACAAAGAGGGATTGCAAAAAGAATCATTTCCAGCACAGAAACAATAACTTATAGGGAGAAACGAAAGAGAAATGAAACAGAAAACGACAGAGTGTATTTAAGTTACTATCTTAAAAGAAAAAATAGGAAGAATATAGAAACTCCTTAATGACTACTGAAAAATACTTTCACTCAATAGATTTTGAGATCACAGAGTGGGCTGTACAGTCAAGGCCAGTGCATGGCCAAGAGCCAGTCTGCAACATCAGATCTTTCTGCATATGGACAACCATTTCCGTTTATAATGATATTTGTGGACATGTCATTGATAATTTACCATCTTAAAATGAAGTTATCTGATGAATTGCCATCTTTGCTTCTTGTCTTCATGTCTGTTATGTTCCAGTCAACCATGTGTGTTCAATTCAAATCAGCTACTTAAGAATAGATGGTATTACTTGCTGGTTGGCAAGATTTTGGAAGAATTCTAGTGAGAAAAGAGAGGAATAATATAAGTAGGATTTTTCTGCTAAAATTCTGCCCCTTCCACAGATATCTGAAGGCCGAGGCACTTGAAAAAGAAGGTACACATATGACTCTCTTAGAAGCCTGACACATGTTCCCAACTTTTTCTGAATTTTGTCCCTCCCCAGAGGTGTATATATATATGTCGGGGGTGGCTTTTAGAAAGCTCTCAAAACCCCCTCGGCGACCTCGCCGAGACCCTTGTGGACC
>JAWWES010000094.1:64748267-64774902 GCA_035583135.1 Lophotriccus pileatus
GGGGTAGAAGGTTCGAGAAAAGGGGCGGGACTATGGCTAAGCGGGCCAATGGGGTAACAGAAAGGTAAGGTAGCAACGGGGAATGAACAGTGATTGGGCAGAAAGGGATAAGGTGAACCAATGGGAAAGGGGGGTAGTATTGAACAACCAGGGGAGGTTTAACATGGGGTATAACAAGTAGAATTAACAATAATAAATTCTCTTTAACATCCCCAAACAGCAGAAACTCCAGCAATATCTGTAACCGATCGGTTCTTCTCAGGCCATTTCCATGTAATCAGAGTCCTCGTCACCTTCCTCCTTTGTTCTTCTCCAGTATGCATAAGCTCTCGAGCCTTCGCTCCGGCCACCTCCCACATATATATATTCCACTTACCAGTCCTCTATATATTGCTATTACCTTTCTTAATGTTTTGAATCTCAGAAACTTTTAATAAAGTCATGCAAGGCTCACAGTTTAAAAGCAATAGCTGACAATTATCCACTTAGGGGGTTAGAAAACTGCCTTGAGAATGTAAAGTACACTACTAATCATATCTTTGTTATTTAATGGAGAGCTACTGTAATTTAGTTGCTACAACTGTCACGTAATGGGCCACAGTAAATTCACTTGAGAAAAGAAGACCAAAGGCAGGATATATACCAGTGCAATAGCTCTGAGTGTCCTAAATTTATATTTTCCTGTAATGCTAAAGAGGTTTTTCAACTCATTTTCCTTTCCAAAGCCTAAATTCTCCAGACTGAATAAACCATCACTCGTAAATCCACTTTGACAAACAAGGAGGCGAGTGTATGTACATGAAATATAGATTTAATAAATATTCCCCATATACAGGGAAACCACTGATATGTGCATAGCTTCTGGTGTCCTGTCACGGACTTTTCAAAAAGTGTGATTGGTAATGTGTCATTCTTTCGGGTAAGACTCCTGACAACTGATGCTGTTACCTTATTTTGGTATTGCTTTTTTTCCTGGTAAACTAAAGCACTCAGAGGCCCATATTCATGAGGATGGTGGTGAGCCACCCCTCAGAATCAAAAGATTGATTAGGAGTTACATTCAGTGCTGGAGGAAAGGTTGAAATATTTCTTATATTAACAAATCCATTTAGTAATGCCTAGTTCCAAAGTTTCCTCAGCTTATTAACTCTCAGGTCCACTTGTACCTTTCAATTATTAATGCAAGAATAAAACAATGTGACCATTTTGGACTGCTGAAACTCTGCCAGCTCGTTCTACATGTCTGTCTACCTAGATCTGAGCCCAGAGCCTCAAACATTCTTTGTTAAAGAAAAGAAAATACAGCTCTTTCTGCTTCCCAGCCTGGAAACGTTCAGCTAAACTATTCAATAATATAGCACCTTTATTGTTCACTGTGTGATTTGTACTTATATTATTACACATTATTATGACACAATTAGTCATAGTGATGATAGTGAGGAAGAGAGAGAGTTGAAGAAGTTCTGAATAGACCTGCTTCAAAATATTATTTGTACATTAGGAACTATTTTTATTATTACCTTATCAACATTTTTCAGTAAAAAATACCTTCAACAAATTTTTGCATTTGAAAGAACTGCAACTTGGTCGAAAAATCCGCTATATAATTATTTTTAGATTTCTAATTAAAATACTGAATTTGTTGACCAAATTGGGATTTTTTTCTAAGGCAGGAAAGGGGAGAAAAGAAGGAAATCTTTCTTTCTTCACAGTAGTAGGAAAGGCCTGGCAATGTATTTCTTCTTGTAATAATCTTGCCATCTTGTAACAGATGCAGGCGAGTTTAGTTTATGGAGCAATTTAATAAATAGGTCTAGAAACCAAATTTCTGCCATTTTCTGTGGTTTTATTTGACATAGATCAACATTACTCTTATGCACACAATCCATTATAAATGCAATCCTATCTCACTTTACTCTTTAGAAATGGGTAACACTTTGTATGAAAGAATGCAGTTTGCTATATTCTCATTTTATGCTAATTTTGTTCAAATGCTACCTCAAAGGCCAGTATCTGCCTGTAAACAACCTACCACACTCTGGGATTAATGTGCAGTTCAAGATGCACTAGTGATTGCCTGTATATTAGAGCTGGAATATTTTAAAAAATATCCCATTCTAATTAGTACCATGAAAGATTCTTTACCTGTCTTGACTCTACAGAGCAGTGATTGCAGAAGAGGTTACCATTAATGTGAGGTAGAATGAGGGCTAATCAAGAACAAGTAAAACAATGTGTCACCTTACAAGAGGAATGATGATTTACCATCAGAATGCTTTTGAATTTCCCCTTTCATCACACTTTCGGTGTCAAAAAAAAATTGTATAAAAATATTGTCTTATTAAGAAACCCAAGCACACGCCTGTAAAATAAATCTGTTCTGGGAAAAAAAAGGGCTCTTAAAAAAAAAGTCTTGCAACTCAATTTGTGTAGTATGAAGGACACTTATCTTATTCACAAAACCATTTTTTTCCCCTCTGGAATGTAGACATTAAAGATATTACAATTTCCAATCTACTTGCAGTGTAATTGATTCTTTGATGTCCGTTTTCTCTGTTACAAACATTAAACAACTTGTCTGCAGGTCAGTGATGATTTTTATTTTAGTGGGAGGTTATATTACATTTTTTCTGTGTAATTGATGAAAGCTTTCACTTATTTATTTATTTTTTTTGAGACTACAGTGTATGACCTAAAATCTTATGTTCACTTTAAAGAACTGTGAATTTTGAAGACATCTGATTTGATTAGGTTATTGTTCTTTCCTTATATCAGGAAGATATAGAAAATTTGTGGGAATATAAGATTATAATCAAATTATACAAAACAATTTTTAGGAGGAAAGATTAGTCTGGGTAAATAAGAGATGATCAACAATTTTTGTATTATATAGAAAAATGTAAAATTAAAAATACTGAAATATTTCCTGTCCTGAGTAAGATTAAAAAACTCAGCATTCTGAGAACCCTTCTTCATTTAAAATGCGCAGAAAAAGGTCTGGTGTCTATCAAACTACTTAAACATTAATGTTTTGTCTTGACCTTCAGTTCTTTTCTGTAATATTTCACTTAATTTTTGAATGAAAGCAATTTTTTATCTAGAAGGAAGAAATTTTCAGTTTGGGAATATCAAAATGTGACATTTGAAATGTTTCTTTTCAAAAATGTACTTAACAAAGGAATTTAATCTGAATCCTAACTGTTCCAAGTTAGAATTAGAACCAAAAGAAGGGGAGAAAATTTAAAAACTCATTCTTATTTTTTAGGGTTGTAGAAAGAGATTGTATGATAAATAAAAAGTTAATGATTATTAGTGTGTACATTTTTAAAAAAAGATAGTCTTCTGATATTATATTTAAAGCAAATTTGACAAGAGAAATATTCGTGGACATAAAGTGTTAATATTTATTTGATATTGAAACTATCTTCAAAGGAAGAATGGTATTTAACCTTTTCTTTCAGGTTTGTCAAACAAAGTGGATAGTTCCTGTAAAATTCAAGTGAGAAAAATAATATTTTGATTGATGTCAGGAAGCTGTTGTTTTGGATGGTATCAAGGACAAATTCTTGCATTGCTGACAATGCAAGACAACAGCAACAACAACCACCAGCACAACAACGATAATAAACCGCCAAAAAAAAAGGTGAGGCAAATTGTGCTATGCCAAAAATCCTGCTATCTGAAAGTTAGCCCTAAATAAAAATAACAGGATTAGGTATTTTTGGTGTTCACTGGGTCAAATCCAGTATTTTTAGTATTTTTAGAATCATCAGTTGTAAACAATGTAACCAGCCAAAAAGAACCTATGATGATGTACTAAATTACCAAATTAATGTTATGGAATTCCTTTAACAGGGTTCCACAATATGAACCACGGGAAGTCATGCTGTTATGTGGGCTTCAAACTTAGATGCATGTGTTGCTAATGGTCCAACTCTTGTAAATATCTGACATTTATTAGCAATGTTCAAGCACAAGAAGCGTTAAACACAACAATTCCTAGATTTCAGCAGGTATTTAATGGTAGGATAGTTGTGAATACTGGAGTGAACTAGTTTTTGCCTAGGTACCAGTGATTTCTCTTAGGAGATAGAACAGAACATAGGGTGTGAATACGTGTAAAGTAAACAGATGTGGTTCTGAGATTATCTGGTTAATGCCTGTTCAACACAGAAGATTAGGACAAGAAGCAGAAGCAGCACATTAAACACCATGCTCTGCAGGTGTTTCTGCTAGAATTTCCCTTGTGGGCATATCCATGAGTTCCAGACCACAGGAGTCAGTAGGTCATTTCCAAGCCTGCCATATGTCATGGCAACACAGTTCAAGCTCCATGCGAGGCTTTGCACCTAAACCTCCTGATCAGATGCATCTGAATTACTGAAGGACAGGGCCTGTGTAAAACCTTACTTGATAAACTTTCTTCCTGATGGTTTCTTCTTTGGAAGTATAAAAACACGGTGAGTAGCTTTCTAAGGTTAGGAAGCAAATTGATTATGAACTGGAGTTTTGTCTACCAACAATTTTTAATATGTAATCTTGTCATGAGTGAACTAAAGTCATTAATAATACAGTAAGCAAAATGTGCTACAGTTAACCTTAAATTATAACTTACAAAGAGCGTTCTTGCAGTTTCTGCTATGATTTATGGGCTCAGTTTATTCTATGCAAATTCATGCACAGTTTCTAATAAGAGGGAGGAGGAAAGATAAAAGAGCCCTGAATATTTTATAAGCTTTTTCCACTTACCTTAATTTAGAAATATGAAGCTGAATATGTAAGTAGAGAATAATTACCTATTACTAATCTCCCACATAGTTTATCTATTTCAGCCCTGAACATCCTGAGCAATGCAAAACATAACTGTTTTACTACCTGTACCACTGTAAATATGATAATTAGGTATACTTCAGTGCTAGTTTTTGCTGATACATGAGAAGATAGATACCGCAATATAATCAGGCAGTGCTTCGCTATTGTTTTATATCCCTTTTAAAAATAATATACCTGCTGTTCAGTATTTCATTCATTGGACACAGTAAAGTTAACTTTTAAGAGGATGATGCCCTAGATAAGTTCCTTGAGCATGCTTTTCCAGATGTGATCCTTAAATTTTAGAAGTGTTGTAACAAATTTGGGATTGCCATAGAAATCCACACAAACAGCTGCAGCAGAACTCAATACTCTGTGCTCTGCAGCACAAGGTCTTCAGTACTGAGTTGTCACCCTGACTCATAAAGGCACCTGGACACCCAGATCATACATTAGACAGCTGATTGTAACAGAGCAATATGCCATGGAAGCACAGAATCACGGAGTCGTTTAAGCTGGAAAAGACTTCTAGGATTGAGGCCAACCTTTGATTGACCACCACCTTGTCAACTAAACCATAGCACTGACTGCCCCATCCAGTCATTTCTGGAACACCTCAAGGGATGGAAAACTCCACCCGGGCAGCCCCTTCTGATGCCTGACCACCCTTTCAGCGAAGAAATTTTTCCTGATATCCAACCTGAATCTCCCCTGGTGCAGCTTGAGGCCTCATTCTCTAGTCCTGTTGACAGTTGCTTTAAAAGCCCCTTCCAGCCCCTTCCTTCTGTTCCTGAAATTTAATCAGAAAATTGATGATCTTTGAAGTCACACATCAGATGTGTCACCACCTTCACTCAGTTCAGTGTTTCTCTGGAAGACAACCATGGTCCCAAATCCTCATGCTGTCTGTGAGATTGACCCAATTCCCATACAGCAGAAGGGTAGAAGCTGTGGGCTGTATTTCCCTTCAACAAATCTGAAGGAAATTAAAGTCTTCTTTCATTATTACTGACTAACAATAATGGTAACCTAAAGGAGGGGCTACACTAATGGTATTTGAAGACTCTCAGAAAAGTAGTAGGTGCTGGTGATTTTATTCAATGAATAAAATAAATAAATAAACTTTTTAATCCAAGAATCCTCATTTTCCCAGAGAACCTAACTTGACAGCAAAAAGTATCCTGGCACATACTTTTTTTTTTTTCACATCAGCATCACCATTTTATAAAATATTTGAGTTAGTCACTAATATAATTCTTTTTTTAAATTATGGAAGGAAGGCATGAAGAAAGGAAAGAAGGAAGGGAGAAAGGGGGGGAGGAAGGAAGAGAGGAAAAAAAAAAGAAAGAGACACACTCAGGGTTTATCCAAAATTACAATGAACAAGCTTTGTACTGAATTGTATTTTTCATTAGTCAACAGACTAACCAAAATGTTTTTCTATTATCTCCACTTCTAGCTATCACATTAAATTAAGATCAAACAACAAAAGGCAAATCGACACCCTTCAATTAGAGAGAGAAAAAAAGAAATTTTTTACCTGTAAAATATAATATTGTGTTGCGTTATCATTCCCCTTCCAAACTGTTTGCCAATCACTGTTTTTTATGCACTTGTAGATATCTAAAGTAGACTAACACCAAGAGCTATCTCTCAGGTGAACCTTAGGTATGCAGTAGTTCTTTAGCTTTTATTGGGATCCTGAAAAAACAAAATCTGTCTTTTCTGGTTTAAATTTCATGGGCCTAGGTAGTCTTGTTTGCCACACTTAGCTCAAGGCACCTATTTGGGTGATACTTCCTGGTGTTTAGGTCGTACCTCATAGGTGGGTTTTTACCACACTTACTACTTTCATCTCTGAATCTGGTGCCAGAACTGTTTGTCAAAGCATGGTTACTGATGCTTATGTCACTCAAAGGTCAATAAGGAATGTCTGGGTCAGATCAAATATAACTTTTTTGGGGAAAGGCAGGAATTCTCAGTTTGGAACTGCACTTTCTGTGACGTCTAAAAACTGGTATCTGTATCATCACCATATGAGGAGTGGCTGAGGGAGCTGGGGTTGTTCAGCCTGGAGAAAAGGAGGCTCAGAGTGAATCTTAGCACCTCGAAAAATACCTGAAAGGAAGCTGTAGCCAAGTGGGAGTCAGGCTTTTCTCCAAGGCAACAAATTGTCCAAAGGACAAGAAGACATAAGCTTCTCATAGGACTTAAGCCCTTGATCTTAAGCTGCTCCAGAGGAGGTTCAGGTTGGACACAAGGAAAAATTTCTTCACTGGAAGGGTGGTCAGGTACTGGAAGCGGCAGCACAGGGAAGTGGTGAAGTAATCATCACTGGAGTTGTTCAAAAAATGACTGGACATGGTGCTTAGCGTAATGGCTTAGTTGACAAGGTGATGTTTGGTCAAAGGTTGGACTTGGTGATCTTTGGGATCTTTTCCAAGCTTAATGATTCTATGATTCTATGAATTTACTACAAGTGTTCAGACTACCAAAAGCCTCAATGTATATGCACAGTTCAGACACTGAAGATACAGTGTCATATTTTGAGCATGCTGACCCTTGTGCTCTTAATGAATCTGCCCTTTCGTTTCAGGAAGAAGAATACGTTTCAGTTTTCAGTCTTAAGTGACATTTGAGGGTGAAAAAATAACCAAATAAAAACTATAAGATTATTCCATGCTCAGAGTTATCTGGGGTCTTTATAGAAGACTTTTGTTGAGTGACAACTATAGTTGGTTACTGATAGTCAGTTTTTCCCTGTGGCAAATTCATATTTCAAGTTATTGAAATTTTCCGCTGATAACAGAACCCAATCAGTTATCCTGGATATTTTATTTGTACCTTAACTGTAGGGGGGGTGAGGAGGGTAAGAGAGAGAGAGAGAAAAAAAATAAATTAGCGTTTAGCTCTTTAGTCATTTGCAAAGGCTATTTCTCTTTCCACTGGGGAGCAGAAAAAGTGACTTGGAGTGAAGAAACCCAACTTCCTTGGCTTCATCTCTCTTCTCAGAACTTATGAGACTGACCCTACAAGGTATTAGACACTCTTTTCCCAGCAGACTCTAGTCACAGATGAATAATAAGTCCTTCCATCTGACTTTCGGCAGCTCAGCTGAGCTACCTAAATTATCAACATACTTGCCCTCTGGCTTTTGCTAAAGTTGGTGGAAAGAATAATCATCTCTAGATATCAGATTCTTAGGCTACACTTGTAACTCCTAAAACCAGAAATGATACTCATTTGCTTTATAAATTTAACCTTAGTTAATATTATAATTAATAGACTGAGAATCAATATAGAACTTGAAAATGGATTCCTAATCCTTAATTGTTCTGTAAGGTGTGTCATCACATTTGTGCAAAATGACTAATAACTTAACCCAATTGATACAGCAGCAAAAAAGTGGTATGATCACGAGAACATTTTGTGAATTCAGTGAAAGGCTTAAGCAATAAACTTCAGCATATTATGTGCTTTTCTGAAGGCTATAAAGGCTTTATGTCATTTATCAGTTGTTTTACTCAGTGCTGTCCCAAAGACTGATGCGTTTTTTTATCTGTCCTTCTGTTCAAGAATGTTTGCCCAGCAATTTTCCAGAGTTTTCATCTTTTGTCCAAAATTCCCAGACACATAAAAATCCTTGAAATGGTTACAGAGCCCCTGAAAGTACCTGACTTCTTCTGTTTTCTAGATAATCATGGTCTGACCTAGGGTGCTTTATCTGCAAACTGCAGGGAAAACTCACTTGGAATCTTTAGCTGAAACAGTTGGACAGATCTAGACTCAGGAAAACCAAATGAGAAAACTGCAGGTCCACAACACCCCTGTGATGAAGACCTACATACAACAAACAGAGGTTCAGGCTTCTAAGTTTTGTCTGTGGCAATGTTATGATTTAACGCCAAATAACCAATAAGTACGACGTAGTCTCACTTGCTCTCATCCCTGCTCCCTGGTGAGAAGGAGAATCAGAAAAGGAGTAAAACTCATGAGTTGAGATAAGAACAGTCCAATAATGAAACAAAGTAAGATACAATGATGATGGGAATAATAATTGCAGTTATAATAGTAATAAAAATAAAAAGAGAGGAATAAACCCAAAGAAAGAAAAGTGATGCCCAATACAATTGCTTGTCACCCACTGTCTGATGCCCAGACTGTTTCCAAGCAGTGATTGACCCTTCCCAGACAACTTCCCCCAGTTTATAGACAGAGCATTCTATTATATGTAATATTTCTTTGGACAGATCAGGTGAGATGTCCTTTTTCAAATATTTTTTAATTAAAGGACAAATTCAAATTGTCTCAATTTGCACAGAATTAAAACACATTTGGAAATCATGACATGTATTTATGTGTATTTCTTCACTGATGGTTTTTAGTCTATCTCTGTCCTGCTGATGGAGGTGTCAGCACTTGCAACTCTTTGGGCTCCATTCCCAGAGATGGTAATAAAGCAGAAGTGGGTAAATAAAAGTTAAGCATGCCAGGCACTAAGAACTTCACCCGAGATTGAAAGGACCATCATTTGTGACTGGAGAAGAGTCAGCATCTTACAGTACCAGACCCATCAGTCATGAAGAGAGGTGGGAAAAGACTTCACTGAAATTATTGCACTGATTTCCAGTGACTGGAGGAAGAACAAACAAACAGGCTTATTAGCCCTCGTTTTATGGTGGAAAGTTAATACAGCCTGGATCTTTGGATGACTGAAACACAATGTTTGTTTTGGTTGTTGGTTTTGGTTTTTGTTTTTTTCTCTTTTTTTTTTTTTTTTTTTTTGTGTGCCTTGTCCACATTCATGCATGAACACATACCTTCATTTTTTTTCTCTCTTTATAACGTGTAGCTGCTCTGGGACAAGGAATATTGCACTTCTTCAATGACAGCATTGTTTATAAGAAACTGTCGGTATTGATCAGTGGTTAAGGCTGGCAGAAAGAAAGCGGTTTACATTTTCAATTTTAAATGTGTGAAGGATGAACAATCTAACAACCAGTGCTGGATAGCGGCTTATTCTCACCAGCAGCTCCTTTATTGCCTCATAAGTGGTTGAGTACAACACATCTTCCAAAGGAAATCCATCAACTGGATCTCCAAACTCCAGTGGGTGGAAGCCCCTTCATTTGCCAGTTATCCCCTAGACTCATATTTATATCTATGCAATAGTAATAACACTCCCCCTCCCCGAAATATTTACCTACTTGAAATGAGGACAAGAGTAGGAACAGTTGTTTGGTTTGAGTTTTTGTTTTGTTTGGTTTGGTTGGATGTTTTTTATTTTTTTTTTTTTTTTTTTTTTTTTTGTGGCTGAAGCGTGTAATACTTGTTTCATTTCCCTTCATATCAGAACAAACTTCTTATCTTTCTTGATTTAGCTCACTTTTGAACAGTTTAACTGGCAAAATTTTGGTTAAATCTCAATGGTTTTATGACATCTTGATCTGAAGAGACTCATTCATTAGTGCCAAAATAACAAGCAAGATCGCATGTTAAATGTAAGTTTTGATTCTCCTGCTCTACTCTACACTGGTGCTGCCTCACCTAGAGTATTGTTTCAGTTTTGGTCACTGCAATATAAAAAAGACATTGAGCTATTTAAGACTTTCCAAAGGAGGGCAATGAAGATGCTGAAGGGCTTTGAGGAGAAGCCATGTGAGGAGCAGCTGGGGGCACTTGGTGTGTTCAGCCCGGAGGAGAATGAGGGGAGACTCCACTGCAGTTACAACTTCCTTGGGAGGGGAAGAGAAGGGGTAGGCACTGATCTCTTCTCTGTGGTGACTAGTGACAGGACTCAAGGAAACATCCTGAAAATGAGTTGGGGGGAGACTTAGGCTGGATATCAGGAAAAAGTTTTTCAGCCAGAGAGTGGTTGGGCACTGGAACAGGCTTCCCGGGGAAGTGGTGGTCATGGCACCAATCCTGACAGAGTTCCAGAAGCATTTGGACAATGCTCTCAGGCACATGGTGAGATTGTTGGGGTGTCCTGCACAGGACCAGGAGTTGGGCATGCTGATCCTGATGGGTCCCTTCCAACTCAACATATTCTATGATTCTATGATCCTATATATCTTCTGGAGCACCAAATTTTGCAGAACAATGTTTGAGCTGCTCAGTTGAATTTGTGTGCATGAATGCTGGTGTATACCACAGGGAGTTCATCTTTTTGATTTCCCTGGCTTATTTTTATTACATCTGATTCAAAATTGGAACTTTCTGAATGATTGAATGCACTAGGAAATACTGAACTTAAGTGTGGCTAATGGAAAGATTTGCTAGCCATAGCAGTTTCAAACTCTGACAGAATTCAAGGGATAATTTATCTATTGATTCTTCATAGAATTTTGAAGTGATGCAGTGTAAAAAGAATAAGAAGAAACCAGTTTTGAAAGCAAGTGGGTGCAGCAGGCAGGGTTCATATTTGAATTTCTGTGGGAATGAAAAACAAGGTAATCTCCAATGGTCAAATTGCCACTGAGGCAATTCATCTGAGGCCTGTTCCTCAGATACTGAGAGGCACCTTTCAGTTTTCCAAAATGCATAAAGGGGACCAGGTGGGAGAAGAAACAAAAAAGGAACCCTGCATTGAATAAAGCCACTGCTAGGAGGGAAATGAGAATGACAAGTAATTGGTGGGTATAGATGGTACCTGCCAACTAGTCAAGCTGTTTGATAGCACTCCCCTGTAGACCCATAGGGGTAATTGGTAACACGAGAAAGAAGGTTTAGCAATAGTTTCTAGGTCTTTTATGAGGCTTACTATCGATCACAAACCTTTGCTATTGAGAAAAAAGGTAAAAGAATATCTAGATAAATTGGAATTGACAAAGCTAGGCAACTCAGAGAGACAAATCTCTGGAGTCGCCTGTAACCAAAGAAGAGATATTGAAAGTGATGCAATCAGTGTAGCCCAGGAAGGCTCTGGGGACAAATGACTTTACCCATCAAGTCACCATGGTTGGAAGCATGTGGCTGGTATGTTTGTTTTGGATGATGAGCTCATTGAGGTTTCTATACCTTCTACATTTTGTGCTGCAATTTATGTATACATTTGGTACAAAATGGAGACCATCATAATAACTCACACAATTCTACAGTTCTAAGGAATGTTGCAGTATTTCCAGCATTAGGAGAGAGATTCAACTTGGTATGGGACAGATGTAAAACAAAGAACAAGGAAAATATGGTGATTCTGTGCCATTCGTTTCTTGTCTCCAGAGGAACATAGAGAGATTGAGATGTCTTCTAAAAGGCCTCTTAAAAATTAAGTTAGTTAAAATTAATAACTTCAAAAACACGGAAAGGAAGACAAAATATAAAGAGAACATGGTTTGAGGTAGGCTATTGAATTCACAGGGCTCAGATTAATAGCATAAAGAAGAAAAACTTGATTTTTCCATCAGTTTTGAGTTTTATATTTTTCCATAAATGAGCTGGTCTTCCTACTATATTCTGTGGTCATCAGTGAGAGACTTATTTGTTCAGTTTAAGGGCAGACTTTAATCTAGAGCCTTTCTGGATCTCTGGTCTCCTTAAATTGACAATTTTTCATTTGTTAGAATAATTGCTAGATCATAAGAAGACTAATTTTGCAGCTTATCTGCAAAAACCAAGAGGTTCTAGCTATATAGAAGTATCAGGGGTGAGAGTTATAACACCCACTAAAGTTGAGGACCCTGGGGGTCCATCCTGCATAAAATTCGCTTACACAGTGAAAGACAGCATGGACCCAGAGTAGGGAAGAACAAAGGGCAGACAGGCGATAGCAGGAAGCAGAACCGTTTATTCCAAGGGGGGTTTGCTTATATCTCTTAGAGTTTGGAATGTGGGAAATTCTGGGAGGATACAGTATAGGCAAAACCTATAATTGGAAGATCCAGTTTAAACACAGCCAATAATGGGTAAAGGAAGGATAACTATAAATCTTAGGTTACATTAGCCCATAATAAAAAGGCTTACAAATCATGAATAGAAAAAGGGTTAACTAATTCAAACTACAGGTTACACAAAGCAGGATTATTTCTAAAAACATTGTTACTAACTTGATTAAACATAACACTTCTACAACATAAAAAACAGTCTCTGAGGTAGGAAGCTGTCTGCATTCAGAGTAGCTGTATTCCAAAGCTGTATCTCTTCAGTTCTCTCTTTCTTCATAGGTTTTCCTCCACTAGGCATAGGCCTCTTGTGTGGACCTCCCAACATAGAAGTACTGTTCTTGAGCCACGGTCTGAAAGACATTTTAGGAGCAGGAAGAAAAAAACCTCTTTAGGTGTGCATAGGCCATATAGAGCAGTAGGAATCACTTACTGGTTAGGCTAAAAAAACCCAGACTTTTATGAGTTGTTTGAGCTTGTGAGGGTAGGTTTAGAGATGTCATGTGCAACACGAATCCAAGAGATTTCACAGTATTTTGGAGGATGTCACAATACATGCTCAGTTTTCCCCTGAGTTGTAATGAAAGCCCTTTCGTATACTGCAGCCATGTTTTTTAAAAGCAAATCCAGGTATCAAATCCAAGTAAATCAATCTTAAACATGGATTGAATTTAGCATGGTGTCCTTTTTTAGCAATGTCACAGCTTTGTCTGCTGCCAGATAAAGAAGACAATAAGAAAAGTAAGTTTGAACTGTCAAGAACAGCAGTAAGATGGGTTCAGACATCTTCTGGGCATATTTAAAAGTGTTCCAGAAGAGTCCTCATTCCTCCAAGAAATTGTGCTATATGTTATATATATATAGCATATATATATATTTTTATATATATATATATATATATATAAATGAGTCTGGGTACTGACGCCCATTACTCCAGGTGAACTGAAGTGCCCATAGGAAAAGATCTTCACTGTTGACTGTTGGCCAAGGAGAAAAAAAGTGGCAAAATATCAGTTCCTGCAATAGTTTGAGAAACATTAAAATTTTGACGTGGGGGGAAGGGGGACAGAAAGCAAATGTGGAGCATTTCTCCCATGGAGAGGGAGAAAAAGGAGGAGACACAGTGGATATCCAGGCTGGACTCATCTCCCTTTAAACAGTAGCCTATGGCTGCAAAGACATGGACATGTCCATCTCCCTCCATCAGTGTCAGAGGGAGCCTAGAATGCACATTTCAGTACCTGAAATACTAAATTCTGCACTTAAAAATCAGGTGAGAAGAAACCAAGCCTTTATTCATATAAACTTTGGTCATTTAAAACGATCTCTCCTAACCTCAGTTCGCCCTGCTACTGCTCCTAGACAGTCTGGGCTTCACACACAGTACTGAGTGCTTCCATGGAGGAATTACTGCCAATGAAAAGAACCAGTGGGAAAGTTGCATATTCAGTAGTCAGTTTTCCTCTCTCTCTCTCTCCCCACCCCTCCCACTTTAGCAGTACCATGGCCACCAAGTCAGGACCTTTAACACTTGCAAAATGGAGTATGCACATATGTCTCTGAGTCCAAATCTAATTACCTGTATCCATGTAAGGATTCACCCTGGTGGTCTGAAGGCAAGGATCAAGGTGCTGGGAATAGTACAATTCCAGGAGAATACACAGATCTTTATATAACTTTGTGCTGAAAGGTACAAAATTACAGCTCCTTTGGAAGAACCGCAGTGCCGAGAGTGGCCCTTAGGGCATAAAACCCTGCTGTATCAAATGATACAGCCTCAGCATGTGAATATAAGGACCATAATATTGAAGATTTTACATATTTAATTTCCTGGCAGAGACCAAGCTGCAGTGATTTAAGCACTTGTTTGCCTTATCCAGGGCCATTTGCCTATGCTGCTTTTAGCACCAATGATGATATACTAAAACCTTTTGTTTGTGGGGCTACAAAATAAGAACTTATCTCCTAATAGCAGCAGTTTAGCTATGTTTATGTCAGCACTGCAGTACATGAGGACTGGCATGTCTCTGCTGATTTAAATTCTCCTGAATACAAGCCTTCCAGAGCCGTAAATAGAGAAAGGTTAAGGCCAGATCTTCCAGCTCAGATGAAGTTGCTTCATCGTTTATTATTGTTCAGTTACAATCAAATTATTGATGTTCTCAACATTGCTGGGACTACTGCATGATGCAAGCCACATGAGTGAGATAGTGGGAAACAAAGAGAAAAATAATAATGTAGAGAAGAATAGAGCTCTTAGCACTTGCATACACAATCATATGGGAAATAAAGCCCAGAATGGTGCAGCAAAACTGTGCTTGTTTTTTTCTTTTTACCCCTTGTTCATGTGTGATTTGAAATTTTTTTGCATAAGAGAGGAGAAAGAAACAAAGTTAAACATTCTCAGGAATGTTGAGATGTCAGAGTGCAGCTTTTTTCCCCTAAGCATATAAAATATTAAGAATGCTCAGCAAAAGCCAATAGGGAAGCTGCTTAGATAAGAAGATGAAAAATTAATTTTAATGCACAGAGGACTAAGTAATACACTTATTTCACAACCTCAATCAATTTTAATATTTTAGTATTTAAAAGTTGTGTCTCTCAAAAAATACTTTAAAAGTTTCTTGTGTCTTTTTTTTTCTAACATTCCAAGTTGTTCTCTTTCTCTCTTTGCCTCTCTTGCTCTCATTCTTCTTTTCCAGTATGCATAAGAGAATGCCTTAGATGAATTTTCTTCTTGGCAACTATCAGTATAGAGTGATTAATGGATTCCTCTCTCTCATGGTGTGGCATTTCTTCTCTACTTCTCTCACATTTGAGAATGGAGTATCCTTGCAAATAAATAGAGGCCAAATTCAGTGCACTGAAAACACTCATCTTCAACAACAGCCCAGCTAAGTTGCACTGGAAGATTGCACAGACATAGTCAAAGTACTTCTCAGTTAATTACTTTGAAAAAGTAACCCACAGGAGCCAAGCTTTCAGTGCAGACTGTAAAAATGCAGCCAGGAACTCAAGTGAAGATAAATGTGTTCAGGCCAAGCATCTCCATGGCTTTGTGACTGTATTACCACTACTGCCTGAATTAAGTAGTTTAAACCTACTTCAGGTATATGCTGTGGTCCGGTTGGGGAAAGGAATGTGACAGCACACAGGGATTTGTGCGGAGTAGAAAGTGACATGATAACCTCTTTATTAAGGTAAGACGCCAGCTTACGTAGGGTCGCTTGTGGAAGATGCTAGAAGGAGGTGCTTAGGAGGAGCATGGGATTGGCAAGAGGGGCTAGCTAATGGGAAGAACAGGAGGGAACATGATGTTAACAGGGGCCAATCATAGGAACAAGGGCTGGCTGCAGGACTGCCTACACTGTGGCAGATCCTGGCCAATCAGGGGCAAGGGAGAATGACAAGGGAGAGAACACAGACTGAAAACAATTAAAACTGGGAATACAGAATCTTCTGAGCCATGGACTAACAATTCACAAATTCTATATTAATAAAGTCCATTCTCAGCTCTGCCAAAACTGTGGAATGTCCAAGTTGCTTGAGGCCTCCCCAGCCATCTCTTGATTCTTTCTCGTTCCTCATCTTCAGCTGCCACATATATCTGCATGTCTGAGCTGTCCCTTTAGGATGCAATACAGACACACACGTTGGAAGAAGAAATTCTTACATTCAAGTTAAAATAAAAACAAAAGCAAAGAAGATAATGGAGAGAAAAATGAAACAAAAACCAAATTCTTGATTTACGCAATGACAATCATGTCCAGAAATGGCCCTAGGACAAAGGAAAAACAGCTTCAAAAATGAATTTAAAAACTACATGTTCTGTGCTGATTTCCAGGTGGATCCATAAGATCAAGTAGCCTTCCTTTGCTTCTAACACTCCTTCTATTAGGTTCCCAAGAAAATGTACCTATTACAGTCATTAAATGCTCAGCTATCATAGAAAGAGGTTGTCTGCCTTGTACCTCCATTTAGGCATTTATCTCTAGCACCACATACCTGACTCATTTTGTAACAGAGCTAGTGATGGGCAAGTCATTTCTCCTGCATTTTCCCCATAATTTTATTTGAAAGCAGCACAGACTTAAGTTGATGTGAAGGAAGAATTCTCTGAAACTGTATTCCTCTTAGGCATAGAAATACTCTGTTTATTTGTACCTAACAATCTTATACATAACTGGATAATGTATAAACAGAACACTACACATTAGAAAATTGGCCATGTATCCTATAGACAAATATATCAGCTTTTACTGATCACATTTTCCTCTTCATTGTACTACATTTCTTACTATATCATCATGGCACTCAGAGAAAGAAAAAAATTATCTTAATGCTATCTGTAGTGTTATGACAGACAGGGCTGGTATTTTATTTTTATTATTTTATTTTATTATTTTATTTAATTTGATTTTATTATTTTATTTTATTTTATTTTATTCTATTTTGTTTTATTTTGTTTTATTTTACCTTGTTTATTTTTTATTTTGTTTTGTTTTATTTAATTTTCTAACCTTCATTCATAACATAACTGCAATTTAGAATTATATTCAATCAGGGAGAGACTTAGGAAAGCACAAATATTTCTGATGGTATGTGTAACTTAAAAAAAGGATAGTGATTTGTTTGGCTGACACATTTCCACAGGAAACACCTCTTGCACGTTCTAAAGCATAGGATAAGCCAAAGTACCTTAAAACAGCAGCACACAGTAGCTCCCAAATATGATATAATCTAGCATTATTTCTTTTTCCTTCTTGACAGGTTTTCCTCAAAATAGGAAGAATCTGTTAAAAATAACATTTATGGGTTTTTTGAATTAATTTTTTATTAGGAAGTGATGTTTCTGTAATTTCCCAAACTATTTTACCTAAATAATGGTAATTGAAATGCAGACCTTTCTCCGTTTACAGGGTGCTGCACAGTAGCTTAAGATCGGCCTGATAATTATTCTTTTGCATACTTGACAATTTTTATTACAATGCAGTGTGGTTTTTTTGTTGGTTTTTTTTTTTTTGTTTGTTTGTTTTTGTTTTTTGTTTTTGTTTTTTTTTTTAAAATACCTGAACAATTTCTAACATTTTTGTTCAATTGCTTATTGGGCTTTTCTTGTTTGTTTCCTCTTTTCCTGATACTAAGGGGCTTGTTTGTGACTTCCTGAGAACAATCTCCTTAACAAAGTAGCTGCTTATGAAACACATCTCTCTGGAGTGTTATTATCATAATAAATGGTAAAAATATGACACTGCTCCAGAGAACCTAGTTCAGACACATCCAAGATGGATATATACGGAATCAGGCTAGAGATAAAATGTTCTGATGAAAAATGTTTGTTTGCTTGTAAGTTTTTCCTTTAAAAAATGAGCTTTCATTATATTCAAACTTGTATGTAGGGACTGTCTATTCTGATGATTTTCCTCATTTTGAAAAGCAATAGTTTGGAATAGAATAATATATTTCTTTTAAAAGTTCTGTTCAGATTTAACCCTTTGAATTTGAATTAAAGTAGAATTCGTGTGGTGTTTCAATTTATGATACCATTTCTATACACAATTTATGTTTCACATGAACTTTTCAAAATGTAACCTTTAATTTCAAGTCAATATTTTCACTCAATATTTCATTTTAATTTGCCAAAACATTTTGTTGTAATTAAAAAAAAATTAATACAATTTATTCTTACATAAATCAAATTTTTATAAAATTCTGAAAAGAAATTTGGAATGTTCAAGAAAAACCTTAACTACAATATTTCCTAAAGTAATCTTTAATTTCTCTTTGATGAACACTGAATAAATAGAACAGGTTTATGCACACAGTGTACACACCATGATGAAGTTGCTCTTAGATACCTGCATGATCTTAAAACATCGTGAAAAATCCTTTAATTATTTGTAAGTTAAAAAAATTTAAAAGTAAGTATAATTATTGTAATTAAGTGAATTATTTGCATAACTTTTAAGCCAGAAAAAGTAAATAGATAGGAGAAAATTAGAAGCAAATAGGCTCTAAATTTTATTGTTAATATTATTTATGTACCTATTGAAATCTGATATTAGAATTGGTATTTTTTAAATCCCCTCCAATTTTATCTACAGTTTGGAATGGTTTTTTTAGAAAAATGAAAAAGATACTTTTCTTACTGATTTTTCCTTTAGCATAAAATTTCATTGTTATTTTCCAATATGTAATTAATGTTTTTTAAGAGCAGTTTTATATAAGAGTTCCCCAACAAAATAAACACACTTTGAAAATAAAAATAAAAAAGAAACCCAGTATTATCAAACATACCTGTCTGAGGAAAGGCAATAGGAACTATTTTTCTTATTAGCCAAACCAATTTGCTCATCTTCCAAAAGCAGTTGTATAACTGGAGAAATTCTGTGTCATGTAGTACAGAAAAATAAAAGCAAAATAGCCCTTTCTCCTGCTTATCTTTTACTCCAACTGCTTTGCTTACATTCTTCATAAGAGTGACTAATACTGCCCTAAACACATAATGTGGACGATATTTTGCTCATGAACTATAATAATTGATAACTAAATTTCGCCCAGATAAAGCCCAAGCCTATTAAAATATTTACAAATCTTAGCAGAAATAAATATGCATAATAGACTTCATCCTGTTCTGACAGCCATTTTTGAGAAGCTCTTTTCTATTTGCACAATGAATTAAAGCAATTATTGTTCATTCTGCTGTAAGCCCCAGAGGCTCCATTATGTTACATGTCTAGAAGGACGCACGAAAATACAGTACTTGTTCTGAAAACTTTATGGTCTGCATAGGGAAAAAAGAAAACAAAAGAGAAGAAAAAATAAAGAAATGAAAAATTGAAAAATGTACAGGAAATTAACTGATACTCTCACAGCTGCATAGAAGATCTTTGGAACCTCCAAGCAGAAAGCAGAGGTTTCTTTCCTTTGGTCCAGTCTTCAAGCCCATGACCACAGCTCCATTCTTAAGGATAAATTAAGAAATGAAATTTCAGTAATATTTTCTCTGTTTTTAAACCAGAAAGACAGTGACTGACTTCCCAGGCCAGGTGAGGAGGGGGATGTTAAGAACCTGTTGTTGCCTTTGCCACTTACCTTTCCTGGTCCTGTGAGCAGGTTTACATTCAAAGGAAACTAATTCCCTGCAGATCCCAGCCTGAGAGCCAACTGACGTGCAAACATGATGAGGACCCTGGGTAACCACCTAAATCACCCCAGAGACCTTTTTTTGCTCCACCAAACCTTTTTACACATGTATCCACACTACCAGTGTTAGGAGACAGACTACCTGTCGACCAGGTGCAGAGAGCAGTATCACTGGCTGGCAATTAAAGCCTCTAGAAGGTCCATTTTCTAGAATAAATTGGCATTCCTATCCTCTTAAAACTGCATGTGACTTATAGAGACTGAGGTGAAAATAGGCTCACTACAGGTAAGTCTATTAACTGCTGGAATTGCTTTAGCCTGGAGTAACTTGATATTGTTGTAGCAGTGGCAGATACCCACTGATATCAACAAGGTTTGGGATTTGTCTTTCATTAACAAGAGAATGTTTTCATATCCAACCACATATACATTGAGAATGAATACTGGGCAATTCTCTTGCACAAAATTTCTGTTGATATCAAAACATACAGAAAGATGTGATGTTTCAAGAAACTCAAAATATGGCATTAAAGATTTGGGGTTTCCTTAAGAGTTTTTTGCTATTCACTGAAAGACAAGAGCTAAACATAGAAGGAAGCAGTTTGCCTTAGTCAAAACAGAGCATTCAGTTTGGTTAAAGACCAAGTATTTTTTAAACGAATTGCAGGAAAAAAAAAAAGAAAAAAGTAAATGTTGGTTTGTTTGGTTTTTTTCCCGATCTGTAACAAGTAGAAATATGTGGAAATTATGGTTTTTCTCACAGTAACAACAGCAACAACAAAATATATTTTCATCTTCAGTTGTTTCAGGCCAGTATTTTCAAGCTGTGTTTCTTTACTGCGTAAAGCAACTACTGAAATAAGTCCAGAAAGATTTTATACAAACTACGTACAAAACTTTCTGTTCTCCTCACTCTCAAATGTTTCTTCTAGTTCTCTCTCTGCCTCTGTTTAATTTGCTATCTTTGTAGCCTCTTATGAAACCTGTCAAATACTAATTTTCAGTAAGCACTTCCTTAAATTAATCACATACAACTAGCCAGTTCTCTTACCCTAGAATTTCAGTAAAGGAAATTAAAACAAAAAGTTAAAAGACATATTTTTATAACATAGTTTTGTTTTGCTGGTTTTTTCTTTTCTACTGCTCATTTTCATGCAGCTTATTTTGCCTGGCAAGAGAGAAACATTCTCCAATTACTCTATTTTTTTAAGTGAAGCCTTTTTTTATTTTAACCGATACAATTTTCAGTTTGTTCTTAAAGTCAAAATGGAAGGATTATGTATTTATTTTGTGGTTTATTTATTTTATAAAATGGGACTTGAGAAGGTCAGAACATTCAATTACAGAAAAGGCTTGTAAAGCCTCCATGGACAGGGCATCATTACTGGAGTTTTTTCTGCAATCCAGCTGACAGCTACTGAGCGCAATTTCCTCCTTTCAGCTGCATGCAGAGAATTGTTGAAAATAGAGGCATATTTTTTAAAACTTTATCTTCTTTACCATATACTTCAAAAATCAACCCCTGCAGCTTTCTCCCACTCCCCAGTGAGGGAGAAGCTGAGCTCTCCCTTTCTGCAGTATGCAGCATACAGTAGGACATGACCCACTGAATGGCACACGATGAGTTCCCAGAATGGACTGGATTAAATCAGAAACAAAATCTCTGACTTCATCACTGCATCACTTCACTTTGCTTTTGATGGAATTTATTTAGCACACAAGGTGAAGAAACATGAAACTTGTGCATTGTTGTTCTGGCCTTGTAAATAATGCAAGCCTTAGAAAAGATGATTAAAATTTCTTTCTCAAATAAGATTTATCTTTTGTTTGGAAAAAAAAAATCGTGTCTTCTTCAGAGCAAAACTAGGCTTTCAGACTAGGAGATTCAAGCTCAGTTGTCTACATGGTGAGCAGGTGTCTAAGCTTTTGTTACAGTCCCTGGTAAGTCTAGTCAATCATTGATTCATCATAGAATCATAGAATGGTTTGCACTAGAAGGAACCTTAAAGATCTTTTCATTTCAACCCAGCTGCCATGGGCAAAGACACCTTCCAGTAGACTAGGTTACTCAGGGCACCATCCAACCTGTCCTTGAGCACTTCCAGAGAATCAATTTTAATAAAGGCATCAATTTCATTTAATGACACAAGTGAATCCAGCAACATTTAAGATGGGTTATGGTGTTGGAGCTATCCACATGGGACTGGTAGATCTGATATGGGGCTGTGGGATATCCTTAGCTGGAGGTTGTTCTAGGGCATTATGGTAATTTCAATGCCCTATGTTTTACAAGCTGAAGCAAACTCCATTAAATGTATTATTTAGGACTCCTCTGAAAACTCTAGTTCATACGTAGGAAGTTACATGATGACTTAATTTGTTGTATGCCATCAATTGAATCTCACTCCTATGGAAGAATCATGCCATGTTTATAATCACTGAGGAATACATGCAACTTTCAGCGGTGAATCAAAACTAAGACTAAAGAATCATTCTCCAGAGGTGATCCTCTCTTGGGTGCTTAGCAAACTTGATAGATGTCTACATTTTGGAAGGATAAAGAAAGGTGATAGTGGCTGTGAAATAACAACAGAAAATGGTTAGTTCAGAGATGGTTTCCATTGCCATCTGAATGTGAGCTCGCTGACTGCAAAGAGTGTGCCAAGACCAGTGAGTACAGCAGTTCAAGGCTCTGAAAGTAAGCTGAGGACAGTTTTGGCTAGCTGCCCATTTGAATCAAGCTGAGCTGAACTGGAACCTAGCATAACCTAGCATCTGGTGATGGTGTATGGCAGTAGGTCTCACACAGCTTGCAGGTCTCCAAAGTACAGGAAGGATATGCATTGGGTTGAAAGGATTAAGCACAAAAATAGAGTGTCCCACCAGCTAAATCTCTGTTGCCAAGGAGACCTTTCTGTGCTGGTCTCTACAGGTGTGCCAGAGGTCCCCATTATTTTCAGTGTAATTTTTAAAAGATGTTCGTACTTTCAGCATTGTGTCTCAATTCCATGTTTATCAGAGACAAAACAGAAAATGAGACAACCAATGTAGGCATTCCTATTGTTTGTAACACAAAGATACAGCCTCGGATTTAAGAACTAGCTTTTCTCCTAATCGTTCTCTTCTTATTTATTATATCTTATCCTTCCTATCTTTTTTGGGTTTGACACAAGTTAATTGATGATCAAGGGCCTGCAGAACTCATGACATGGATTATGGCACTTTATATTGGGTAGAATGAAAGAATTAATTATTGCTCCACCAGTATCAACTTCCTGAATTTAGAGTGTTTGCAATCTAACAATATTATGCTGGACATGAGTACACTTCCTACCTTCTTCAACCAACCTGTTTAAAAGAAATAATTAAACATGTAAGAGACATGTTAAATCACTGAATTTCCACTAGACACTAATGTAGTACAAACTATCCATGCAAATAGGTATTTGGGCAAATTGTCTGCTGGTCCAGCTTCATTGGCCTTAATCCGTAAAGAGCTCAGCTGAGGTTTCCCAAGGGAAGATGCTAGATTTCGAACTGATGTTGTGTTTGAGTTTGGCCAAGAAGCCATGATAAATTAAATCTATATTCAAACATACCAAAAATTTTCTCAGTTCTTCAAATGGCATTTCAGGTCACTTCACTTAAAAAAAAAAAAAAAAAAAAAAAAAATTACTGCACAATACTTTGAATTCCCTGTTTCCACATCCTAAATTCATGTAAATGTCCATTTGTCAATGTTTACATAGAATTATTTGAGGTGGTATTGTACAGCAAGGGGAAAACATTATGTTGAGATGAAGGAACATGAAATATAAAATCACCTTCCTCTTCCCCATGAGTGAATAAAAGCCTTTTTAACTTCCTTCCTCACATCCCACAAAAGGAGAAAGAAATCAAACCCCTAATAATATATAGGGAAAATTTTCCTTCACTAATGATATTCAATTGTTCTAAGAAGAAAAAAAATGGTACTAAGTATAATGAGATGCCAAATACAAAAAAGCCATGCTGCTCATCTCTAAGCCCTTCTATTCCTTGAAGTGAAAACTCATTTTAAGAAGATTATGCTGCATATATTAGAAGATGGGCCGATATTCTGCATTCATACTCTACTGGAGCTTTGGCAGCAAAAGAGAGAGAGGAAGGGAAGGAAAACAACCCGTCTGAAAAACATTTGTTCCTATTTACCTAATATTTTAATATGAGGCATAAGTCTCTTTTCATTCATTTAGCCTTCAATATATATATGTAAACTGATGGATTCTTCAGATGAAAAGGAGTCGTATAGGTTTTTTATGATTAGCAGGAAGGCTACAGAGGGGAATAAGATGGTATTTGAATGAATTCCAAATTCAACATGAGTTACAAAATTTTCCTGTTTTCAGGGAAACAAAAACTGAAAAAAAAAAATCCTTTGATTGGACAAGAAGGGCTCAGATTCCCCGCAAAATACTTTCAGAGATGTAAAACTCTAAGAAGGTTTAATTCCTTTACTGCATGAGGGGCAGGGAATATATCTCTAAAGAATGAATAGCTGAATGCAAGTTTCTTAATGAATTTGTAATGAACAAAGCTCTTTCAATTCGTACCCAAGGAAGATACTGCTGGGCTTGGTGTTGAAATTTTAAATAAGAAATTGTGTGTCTGTTCTTCACCTTAATTATCTCTTAACTATATTTTTGCCATGGGACTTGGCTATAAGATTTTAATCTAATGATTTGTTTAAGATAGAAAACTGTACAAGTAAGATTTTAGGCTAATTTTTAAATGTTTAGTATATCAGTTTAGCACTAAGTTTATCTTTCTGTGGTTGTAAATGCAAGACTTAGCATGCCTATATCTCTTTCCTAGACCCATCTAATTTACTTTTTAAAAAGAATTTATACAAAATTTTGTTACTGACCCCATGTTATATTGAACTCATATTACGTTAGAGTCCTGCTGTGAGTGAAGGGTTGGGCCGCATGACCTTCCACTCTTCTAACATAAATTATTCTGCTTGTTTGGCAGTTATTTCATCTAAAGATTTGTCACCTATTTTGTTTCCTTTTATTATTTCCTTTCCTTTCATTAATGTCAGTAGTGTTCTGGGAAGAAATAAGGGCCTGATCCTAAATCATTACACTTTGAATGATTTTTGTAATGTGAATGAGAGGAATTAATTTAAGTGGCAACTAGACAAAAATAAATTGGACATCTTTTCAGTATTACATTTTCCACCTTCTGCAAAATTGAAATATAACTTAACATTTTGTTTCTCTCAAAAACAAATGAAAAATATTTTTTCACTATAACAATTATATATTTCCCCCTCCCCCCTTACCTTTATATGTCTTTTATATATATAGTAAAACACTAAAATACATACAAGCACATGGCATTGGAAAAAACAAACACATCTTAGATGAAAAGAAGTTTTATGTTGAAAAAATCAGGTTCTTAAAGGCATTAGGGGGCAAGTCAATTTTCATTTGTGTCTTTCATGCTTAAAAGTCCCATCTTATTTGAAATACAAGGTGTTAGAATTCTGATTTCTGGGATCCCACTAAAAATTAGATTTAACTTCTTAATATCATTTATGAATTTTGAAAAGCAAAACAAAACAAAACCCTTCAAATATATAAAATGTGCACAGATTTATTGAAGTTAAAAAGATTTAAAATTAAGCTCTTCTGTTACTAAACTTAAGTGCTCTGACTGTACCTGTTTAATGAAATGAGAATGAAAAAAAATTACATTTTAAACTTATCAATATGCACTGTTTTTTTAATGGCAAGTTTTTAAATTCAGCTGCCCAGGAAATTAAATGAAATAACCATTCAGTTTATAAAGAGAAAGGAGAATATTTCTTTGAATTATTTTTTTTTCTGAGATTTGTTGAGCTATTTCTGCCCATGTTACTCCTCTACTCACTCCAAACTGATGGTGTCAGACCTAAGGCACCTGATCAGAGTAACTTGAAATGCAGTTCATGAAAGTTGAGCAGTCCGGAAAACATACGATCCATCTAATGTTTTATGCATACCTATAGGTCGATAATGTTATTTATCATTACAGCACACTGGCATGTAGACAGAGCCTGAGAGGGGACCACAGGGCTATAAGCCAAAGGGAAGTACAAACAAATGACAGCCCTGCATTGCAGTGCATCTATTTGGTAGCAATTATCAGTTTGTGAGTAACTACCAGAAAAGCTGTGGAAGAAATGACCTAATGACCAAGGATGATGCTTGGAGACCTCTACAACTTGTGTAGAATAATACTGGAAGAAACTTGCTAGCTATGGGACAAAGTAAATTATATCTAAACTAAGCAGTAATAAAAAAAACCCCAAAGCTCTCATGTGTTACTTGCAATGACATTACACAATGTCAAGAAATGCTTTAAAATTAACAAAAGAAACAAGTGTCCAAATTAATGAGACTTTATTGAGTATTTTTTTTTGTTTATGGCTGCCACCTCAAATTTTAATCAGATAAATCAGTTGATGTTTTCCCATGGAAGTAATAATAAAAGTACTCAGGCTATATTACCTAACGTGCCACACATATGAAGGAATGAATCACTGCAAATGCCCCTGCAGAAAAATAGTGTATTCACCTCTTACTGCGCACAAAGGCTGAATCAGAGTGTGTGTTAGCCATGCTGATCACAACTCAGAGCTGGACTCAGGCTTTCCTCACTGAAAGCTTGAGAGGAAGACGTGCGTTCCAATGCCTTGCCCACTCCTTGACTACTGATGTAAGAGAAGTTGTGTTCTGCAAAACAAGGTCTAGGGAATTAAGGAAGGGAAA
>JAWWES010000094.1:64775002-64804179 GCA_035583135.1 Lophotriccus pileatus
AAGGTAAAAGGGAAGATGTGAACTAAAGTCAGAAGTGGAGGAGGAGTTACTAGAGGTCACACGATGAGTTGGCATTGGGGCTCAATGTTTAGTAATCGTTTTCCTATGACACTCACCATGTCTTTGCAAATTTTAGCCCACAGAGTGCCCTTGTGTTCTCCAGAGACTTTCCTCACAAAATGGTAAACTCAGTCTCACATTTCTTAATCTGCCATTCCCTGCTTACTGCAGCTCAGCCCATTACCCCTTAAGAGCAGCATGGGATGTTATTATATTTTTCTTCGGGCTAGTTATTTCAGTAACAGGATTGTGACTGAAATTTCTTATGTAGAAGACTTCACAGTTGGAAGGGAAGTCTACAAAAGAGTTGCTGTAAAAATTAGAAATTCAAGCAATCTAGAAATCTTTTCTTCAGGAAGGTGCAGACCACTTTGATTAAAAGGTTATAACCAGAAATTTCCACTTATATTCTTAGAAAAGGTTCATTTGGTTAAAATTACCTTGGTGATGCAACATGCGGTCTAGTCGTCACACACAAGGTAGGAGAATAAGCTCTCACTCATCTCAGAAAACACAACTGTTTGCATTGGTCTTCTGCTCTATGATCTATCCAAAATAGTTGAATATTTGAATTTCTGAACAGTTGAACAGGCCATTACTCTTGGCATTATCATGACAAGAGGATGGTCCTTGTCCTACCTTCACACTGACCAAGTCTGTGCTTACCTTACTTTGTCTCGTCTGTCTAAACAATAAGGTTTTAACTTCATATTTGACTGAGGTTCACAGTTGGCTGAAGCCTGGGCTTTGCTTTTGGCTCTTTTAAATGCCTTTCAGTGACGACAGAGAAAGCCTAATTTAGGTGCTTCAGTTAAGTGCCTAATTTTGGATAGCATGGTTTTAGTCCTTAAAGATTGTGACTGTCCTTTGAAGAGTGGCTAGCACAACAAAAAGGTCTGAGTAAAATTCTAATACAAATAATATATAGGAATAAGCTGCATAATAATAAGTGAAGTTGTTTATTACAAATCAAGCCAAGTGGCATCTCTCAGCCACAAAACTTGATTTATTTCCTTTTTCCTGGCATGGCTTATGGCATGTGTTAGCACTGCTATCCATGCATTATAAATATTTATTTATGTATTTATATTTTATGCTTTTACAGGCCAGTAAAAACAAATAACTGAACAAGTTTATAGGCAGTTAATTTGGTGTTTAATGGAAATAATAGTCTGAAAATGTCCTGCTTTGTGAGAGCACTGAGCTGGGTTTCTCCAGGGAACCATTTATTGCAACAGAGACTTTTCCCTCTGGGTGCTGGGAACCCAGTCTTTGAGTCCCGTTTTCTTACTCTGAAAAACAATGAAAACAGCAAAATTCTGCCAATGCTGCTGAAAATTCTCAGTAATTCTTTATTTCAGGGATGTAATTGCTGTATCATGGTAAGAAAAATAAATTACAGCAGTTTTCCATCATGATCTGAGAATAAGTAATTCAGATTGGGTTCAGACTGAGAAATCATATTAATAAAAATTCAGTTTCTTGGCTTTTATAGTATAATTGTTTTTATTAAAAATATTAAGGCATTTAAAAATAGATATTATTTACTTTAATATTTTTGAAAAAGAACATTACAGAAAAACAAAGAGAAGAAGCGGGAAGATTTGAAAAGAAAAAGGAAATACAAACACAACAAAATGAAGTATATTCAGAAAATGTAAACTGAAGTCATTTCAGTAGCCCTGTTTTTATTAATTTCTTTGATATCTTCAGTTGTGGTTTGCTGAGAATAAGAATATTTAGGGAACATTAGGTTTTTTTATTGGAAACATATTTTTCTAAAAAAAATGAACCAACCACACTTCTTCAAAATGGTTTTTTTTATTTTTTTTTCCCTTTGTTCACCTGTTTTTGCACGGTCTATCTCTTTATAATTTTGCCACCACAAAGGGTTTTGCTTCACTGAAAGATCACATGTCATATGGGATAATGTCCTGTTTAGCTTACAGCCAAAATTAGCTGTACAGAATGGCAGGAGAGGCGCAGAAAGGGAATGGCTGGGAACAACAGCACTGTGGGTCCAGACCTGTACTGGAGGCCAAGTGCCTTGTTTAAAACTTGAACAGCTCAATAAATCAGGGCAGCAAAAAAAAATGATGAAAAGACCAATCTCTTCCTCATTTCTGTTTGGAGGATCATAACTGATTATTAAGTCTCCTGTGAGGCAAATATGTGTAGCAAGTTTTCTTGCCACTGTGGTCATCTGATTGCCCCAGAGTAAGCATTTTTATCGTAATTCTTCATCAGCACAGCCTTCATTTCCTTGAATAAGTTTTTGGTTTTATTGTTCTTCTTGTCTTTGGTTTGTTTTGATTTATCTTTGTTGGATTTTCCATTTTGATTTTTTTGTAAAGTATTTTTCTTTCTTCTTATATATTTTGTTTTCTTCTTACTCTTTTAAAGGGACACCCTAAATTTGTTTATTTTCAGTAGTCTTAAAAGAGGAAGAAAAAACCCACTGAATAGTCCATTACTTCCTCCCACCTCCTTTAAACAGTTCAGAATTCAGCTTTCATTTTGATGGTGCTTTAACAGTACTTGATTAAAAAAAAGTAAACTAATTACAATGGAAATGCAGCTCTGCAAAACTTTTAGAAAAACACATTATTTTGTTTTAGGGTTCAGTTAATATACATTCATTTATCATCTTTATAAGAGATGTACAGGGCAATGATGAATAATCCCTGGCTTCCAATCAGGAAATGCAAATTATTCTTCTCTTTTTTTTAACTCTCTTTTTTTCCCCCCCTTTTTTTTTCTGTCCAATGAATAATGCATACAAGTAAAACTGAAGCAAAAAAAAAAAAAAAGGCAAAAAGCTGGCAGAATATAATGACAAGCAAGAAATGTAATGTGGTGTGCTACCAAAAAGCCTCTAAAGAGAAGCTAAATGCTGCATTTCCTTCAGTCACAATTCTATCATTAACCTTGGACTTAGGGGAAAGTCTGCAAACTACAAACCAGAGAAAGAATGGGGAGGGAAAAAGGCATCCACAGGAAAGTAAAAGAATAATAAAACCCCCCAACTCCTAGTTTTGGGGGCTTTCTTTTGTTTAATTTGTTTTATAATGAAGGCCAAATCATGTAGTCTAACTTGAGGCTCCACCTGTTTACCTGGAACACTTTAATTAAAGGTGGCTTTTTTTTAGAGAGAGACAAATATGCACTCTTGCTGCATCACAGAGGTGTTAGGTTGATTAAACTGGTCGAGCTCTCAAGCTTCCATCACTGGAGGGAGTTTTAGTCTATTGGGCTTCTACTTCAGACCACAACTTTAAAAGCTTAAACTTACACAGGCTGAATTTAGGTTGCAGTTTCATTCTGCTGTCACAGACAGATGTCAAGTCGAATGAAACTGGTTGAATAATGAGAGTTTAAACACAACACAAGAAGGTCTCAGTGGAAGATGTATAGCTATGCACTTACCAAAGAAAAACCATATAGCAAGGTCTCAAGCATTTCTCCAAAATGTTGAAACTCAGTGAAGGCTTATTGCTCTTCAGAGCCTGCAACTTTTAACTGAGATCTGCATTGTCATGTCTGAATCACAAAGTTCATGGAGAAAACATAGTAAAATATTTTTTTCCTTTCTTCTCTCTTTTTTTCATTTTTGTTTATTTGTTTGATTTGGTTTCTTTTAGTTTGGTTCATTTCACTTTGGTTTATTTTGGTTTGGTTCATTTCAGTTTGGTTTATTTTGATTTGGTTTCTTTTGTCCTGGTCTCTTGTGGTTTTTCCCCTTAATTCCTTAAAATCTTAAGAGTGAGGAGTTATAAAAACTTCAGACTAAAGTGTCCATACATGTCATTATTGTAGTTAAAATGTTTGAATTTCAATACTGAATTTCAATTTTATTTTTTATAATTAAAGGAAAATAAATTATCTCTAAGTTTAACCACAGACTTGTTGGGATGAAGGCTATCTGCACCTGTGCTCTCTAAATGTTGGTTTCACAAGTCACAGATGATAGGATGAGAGGGAACAGCCTCAGGATGTGCCAAAGGAGATTTAGATTGGATTTCTTTACTAAGAGGGCTGTCAAGCAGCGGAACAGTGTGACTCAATGCAGGGAATTGGTTGAGTCAGCAATCCTGGAGGTATTTAAAAGACATGTAGTTGTGCTTAGGGTTTAGTGGTGGGCTTGACAGTGCTGGGTTAATGGTTGGACTCAGTGATCTTAGAGGGATTTTCCAACTTAAATGGCTCTATGACTCTATGGATTTCAAAAGCATTTGGATCACTAAACTTCTGTAGATTTCTTTAAATGTCTGAGCTATCATTACAGATCTATGAACATGTCACAATGATGAATAAGCACTCAAAGCATTCTTCCTACAAGGCTGTTCCTGCACCAGACTTAGAAATTGGTCATATTTCACCCCCTATTTTCCCCTTTGATGGTCACCAGTGTTGCTAGAAGAGATATCATAATTTAAGGGTTTTTTACAGTTTACATGAATAATTTCTAGTTCTACTGCTAAATGACTATTATTTCAGTATTGAATATATGACTGAGTCCCTCCTGAAAACAAAATTACATCCTATTTCTTATACACAAGTGTCCATTCAGGTCATAAACACTAAAACATCTGTTGATGGGCACATGACATTTCCAAAACAAAGTTTTCTTTTCCATTTTGAAACAAGATAGAAATAATAATTTTCATTCTTTTGACTTGTATGTTGTGTTGCTTCTGCTATTTATTTCTTCCCATCTCCCTTCTTTCTGTCCCCAAGACAGCCACAAATTCCTGGCATCAACAGTCTATGGAAAATGATATTTCATGGATGGATAAAGGCCAAGATCAAGTTATCTCATTAGGACACAGTAACATGTTTTCTGGCATACCTTTAAAAAATCAAGAAATTGAGGCAGGATGGGACCTCTTATTGTGTTAGAAGCCAAAATATATTTATTGTCCAGATGTAATTTCAGTTTTATTGCCCAGATCACAGGTCATTGGTTAGCAGATGCTGGGCAGGGAATCTAGCTGGTCAGCTAATAGCCTCCCCACTGCTGAAATTAACTAACAGTCAAAAGGTTTAATAACCAAAGGTCACAATAGGCTGTTTGAAGAGTCAGTAGGAATCCATCTGATAAATTATCTTCTTCTGTTCTGGGGCAAATGTTGTCTCACCTCCCTCCGTGATATAAAATGAGAATTAGAAAAGTAAACTCTTACTCCAGGCCAAAAAGTTGATTTTCACAGCTTGCTAAAATCTTCCAAGGAGTGCTCGTCCTGCCCTAAACTCTTGCCCATGTTGTTGCTGACTATTCTGACACCAAAAATGACCAAATTTGGAAGCAGTGCAAAAGCATCAATTAATGGATTAGGAGTGAATGGTGATTTTGTGGTTTATTTTTTTAAAAAAAGTATTTGAAAATATTAAACAAAAGATATCATTCAAGAATGAAGAATTCTGGTAATATTTAGTTTGATGTTTGAATTTCAGTTATTTGCCCAATGTGCCATGTTAGAGTTAACAAAACCTACCAGTGTTAAGATTAGAGTCCTCAGATAGATCATGATATAAGAATTTACCATCAAATTATACCAACCCAGAAGTCTTGAATCTAATTGCTGGAGGCACAGATGTGTATTTTGTCATGTTCCCTGTTAACTTCATCATTCTCATCTAAAATGCCAAGAAAATGACAATCTGCAGCCTTGATAAGTTGTTAGTGTTTTAGTAAAAAATGACCATTAGTGAACAATGAATGTTTCTGGTTATTAAAGTCACTTTTGTTCCCCCCACTTTTAACTTTTCCCTGAAGTAGGCACAAGCTTATTTTGCACACCCTTAAACATAGCCTTATATCGAGGCCTGAAGCAAGCATTACCATTACAGAGCAATTTCAAGTGAGCACTGAGGAAGAGGGAATACTTTTCTCTAGTTTTCCTTTATTAACATCGTTTATTAACATCCTTATATGCTGCCTTATTCCTATGATGGAAGATTTGTCAGGTCACTTCAAGCCCTGCTGTCATCCATATCAGAGAACTTTGTTCTTGCTTTATAGAAAAGATCTGAAGTGCAAGAGGATTAAAGGCAGGTTATTAATGTTAGTGGGGAGAAGCAGCAGGTTCCACTAGTCTTATCCTACTGTAATGGTAGTAATGATAGGCTTGAGCTTGGTCTGTGAACTGACTCAGCTCTTGTCCTGCAAGTCCGTGCTTCCAATAGCAGGAAGAGTTTGCATCCAGATACTCGGCATGTGGATTGATTCCTGTGCCTGAGTTTGATCCGTTAGCTCATTCTTGAGGGGAATCAAGTCATAGAATCACAGAATCACAGAATATGCTGAGTTGAAACCCACAAGGATCATCGAGTCCAACCCATAGGCCTGCAAAGGGCCACCCCTAAGAGTCACACCATGTGCATGAGAGTATCATGCAAACACTTTCAGAACTCTGCCAGAGTTGGTGCTATGACACTTCCCTGGGGAGCCTCTTCCAGTGCCCGACCAGTGCTCTGGGTTGAGAAACTTTTTCTAATATCCCACCTAACTCTCCCCTGACACAGCTTCAGGCCATTCCCTCAAGTTCTGTCACTGGTGACCACAGAGAAGAGATCAGTGCCTGTCTCTCCTCTTCCCCTCATGAAGAAGTTATAGACTGGGGTGAGGTCTTCCCCAGGTCTCCCCCAGGCTGAACAGACCAAGTGCCCTCAACTGCTTCTCATCTGGCTTCCCCTACAGACCCTTCATCTTTGTTGCCCTCCTTTGGACGCTGTCTAATACTTTAGTATCTTTCTTACATTGTGGTGCCCAAAAGTGCCACAATATTCCAGGTGAAGCTGCCCCAGGTCAGAACAGAGAGAGACAATCCCTTCCCTGGTCCGGCTAGTGATGCTTTGCCTGATGCTCCCCAGGACAGCACTGGCCCTCCTGGCTGCCAGGGCACTGCTGACCCATGGGCAACTGGCCATTGACAAGGACCCCCAGGTCCCTTTCTGTGGCACTGCTTTCCAGCAACTCATTCCCCAGTCTGTCCTTACATCCAGGGTTGTGCTATCCCAGGCGCAGAATCCAGCACTTTCCCTTGTTGAGCTTCATATGGTTGGTGATTGCCCTGCCCTCTAACTCGTTATCAGTGTGAATATCTGATAAGTATGATCTAGAGGTTGAATGTGGGTACCAAAAAGCATAAAAGCAGAGCTACAGTCTGAACATGCAACCAGGATTAAATAATAGGAGTGGATTTGCATAGTCATACATTAATGATGGCTCAAATTCAGTCACTGAGATTTGATTTTAAAGAACTGTGGTGCAGACCACGGAAAAAACAAGTGTCCCCTTGGATAGTCCATGGAGACCTTACAGGACTTTGGGTAACCTCAGCCTTTGGCTTTAGCCAATGAGGGAGGTAGGCCCAGCCCTGAGGTTGACACAGAGGAGAGAAAGAGACAGAAAGAAACTGTTCCAGCTGCAGCAAATCAGAGGTGTTGTCCCAGAGATAACAGAGAAGGAACTTACAAGTGCTGCAGAATGGCTTAGAAGAATCTGCTTGCTTCTCTTCCTGGACTGATACAAAGGGGGGAGGGGTATTTCTGTAAATACGTAGTGCTTTTGCTTAGTTAGAATTGTTGTAGATATAGTTGTTTAGTTTTTTACTGTGTAGTAATAAATCCTGATATTATTTCTCCCCAGTTGGATTTGGTTTTGTCTGCGTAAACCTTCTCTCAGCTCAGGGTAACTTAGAGCAATTATGTTGGGGGGTGTGGTAAAAAATTGTCCCTAGACAAACCCACGACAAGAACAAAAACCTTCCCTGCTTAGAGAAATTTCACTCATAGCCTCTAGAATCACAGCTTATTTTGTACTTTTCAACAGTTTTTCGTAACCCTATGCTGCACTCAGGCTAAATTAATCATCTCTTTTTCATTTCAAATTCATAACCTGGCTCAAGGAGTCAAAAGGAAATGAGGTAACGTGAATTTCAAGACACATGCTGCAGACACACATGTAGAGCAGAGCATGACCATTGCTGCAAACAATGTATAATGATGCAGTAAACAGAAAAGCCCTTGGCAAAACACAGAGCGAACACAGCACACGCATGTGAGCACGTGGGAGAAGATTGATACAATGAGCACTGGATTAGAAAAGAAGTGAAGAACAGCTAAAGGACAAGGCCTGTGTTAGTGTAGCAAAGTACTGCCAAAAATCTGAAGTTTTCAGCGTGTCAAGAAAAGCTGAAGAGAGTTCAAACGAAGAGTGATAGTCATTGATCCTGATGAACTGCAGACCAGAGCTGAAAAAAAAAAGTCCTTTTTCTTACATTGTAGGTGATTTTCATGGCTTCATGTTTTCAATCCAAGGGATTCAAGGACCTGAAACTCACCTGACACATATATTTTAGAAGAAAAATGGCAATTTGCTGTGAATGAAGGCTGAGAAAGAAGAAAGAGAAGGGATGTAAAAGAAACAATTAAAAAGCTATGTTTCTGATGGAACAGTTTGGATTACTAGGTGGGATTCATTTGTCCGAACATAGATGAACTGATCAATAAATGCTTCCAGGAGTGATTGTCTTACTTGAAGATATATATCAAACCTAGATTAATACGAATCAATCTCTGGAAATGTCTGTTTCTCTCTATTCTGGACTGTCATGAAGGAATTCTTAGGTAATGAAATCAGACTTAGACCTCTAAATTTTAGACAACTGAAGTTAGAGAAGATGAATCACATCCTTACTTATTTGTGATAAACTAGTCCTTAAATAATCCAGCTCAAAGGGACACACTCAACCCATTCAGAAAATAGTACAGTCAGGAGTGTGGGGTTTACTCTATCAAGAAAGTACTGGGAGGTTTTGCTGCTCAACAAAGTATCTAATAATTACCACTATGGATGTTGATTTGATAAGCATAGATCCAACAAAAGCCACGGGTGCTTCAGGTTGCAAGTGACCAATGATACTTATTGAAAACATTCCGTGAGTTTTTATAAGATTGGGCAATGTGGCCTCAGTTTCCCATTTAGACAACAGCTTCACCTGCAAAATGCTGTGAAATACTTCAGAAATAGGCAGTGTGTAAAACTCCCGGTCAGGTAAAGAGCTATTTCACATTCAAAGATTTTCTCTGTACTTGAACAGAGATTTTTGGCATTGGCTCTTGATCTGAACCTTACACCAGTGTCCCTTTAAACAGTCCCTTTTCCTTGTCAGCAGTTTTTTTCTCTTTTAGTCCCACTCTTCCCTTGGCCAATTACATTAATGCGTGTTTGTCAATACTGAATTTCATTTGCTGCATAACAGCTCAAAGCCCAGCAAATCTTGTTGAATTTTCCTTGCCTCTTAAGCCTGAGTTCTTGCGTCTCCCCAGCTTTGTGTTGTCAGCAAAACTTAACGCATTTACAATCGGTCTCTTGATCTAGGGCAATTACAGAGAGAAGCAACAGCAGGTGCAGGAAGCTTAACAAGAGACGGATGTTGTACTATCATTCTGGTCTCCAGTCCAGCGTTAGTATCAGGGTTGTCAAATTGTTTCAAATTAAATTGACATGGTGGTAGAGGAGGTATCACATGGTTGTTATAAACCTGAGATCATCTTGGCTCTAATGCCATGAGAGGAGACAAGGGGAAGGAGACGAGGAGGAGACAGGCATGTGCAGAGGCAGCAGAAGAAGGTGAGAGTTAATGCAGGGACAAAACAAGCAGAAAAGAAAAGGCTTTAACAGGCTGCCTACAACATCTGTGGATTGTCATAAGAAAACAGCTGATGAGGAGTTGCATAGTTGAGAACACAGGAATGCATGTATCATTATGCAATAATTTTTGAGTGAATGAATAGGCTAAAATTTCTAAAAGACTAAAATCCCTCTAACTTGATTCCACATCACCAACCTTTTCCTCATTAAGCCACCTGTGGAGTGGTGGAAGAACCCTGAACTGAGAGCACCCAGAGCAATTTCCTGGTAAGAGGGAGCATCTAGGTGAAGAGACCTTTATCAAGGTCTCCAGTAACTGGAATGATTCCTCTGGGTCATTATGCAGCTAAAATACTGGCATTCTCTAACTGTAACTGTATGCTTTGAGAGATTTGATCCTTCAAGAGTACATTTCTGGGCAATGCAGCAAGAGAACTTTGCTCTCTCAAATAAGCCTCATGAAGGCTGTTCACAAAAAAAATGTTATTCAAGTTAGGAAGATAGTCACCTTAAAGTCCAGACAAATAGATATTTCCAGAATATGAAGGAGTCATAAGGAGGCAGCATATGTAGTTTAACAAAATAAAATGTAAAGTCTTAAGCTTCGGGAAAAATAACCTCAGGTACCAAGATGAGCTGGGGGCCAATTGTTTGGAAAGCAGCATTGGCAGATAAGAATCTAGGGGTGTCCTGGTGGGCAAGAAATTGAGTATGATCCAGCAATATGCCCTTGCAGCAAAGGTCAACAACATACTGGGCAGTATTGCCAAGAATATTGCCAGAAGGTTGAGGGAGGTGATCCTTCCCCTCTGCTCAGCACTGGTGAGACATCTCAAGTACTGTCTCTGTTTCTGGGCCCAGTAGCACAAGACAGGTGTGGGTACTGGGTCAAGTCCAGTGATGGTCCGCAGAAATTATGAAGACATTGACGTCAACCTGTCCAGATAGAAAACATTCATTTAAGTTTGCACAATAGTCTGCAGATGTTAATTAGAATACAGGTTGTCCAGAAAACTATGTATTTGTTCCTAAAATATGTAACTAAACTTCAAAAGCTGAATAGCTTTGTGGGATTTATTGTGTTTGTAAACAAGCAGTTTGATTCAGCTGTCTAAAATGAAACATCTACTGTCATTTGAGATTATGAGAGAGTATGAAACATCCACATGGGTCTGGCAGGACTACACATTTGGAATTTGGAAGCCAGAAGCAATTATCTAGAGCATATTGAATGCATTAGACACCTCTTTTTAATACCTCAATCAAATCTTTGATTTTTCTTGATGGTAACAGGAATTGAGAAATCTATTTCAGAGGTAGACCTTTACATCTAAATATTTACAATTAGTTTTTCAGTTTGTAAGTGGAATCCCACACCATTTACTGAGGTGAGTTAGTTCTCACTTGAGATATGGTGGAATGAGAGTGTGCAGGAGCAACACTTCCCTGAAAAGAACATACATTTCTGCTAAAATAGGAAGAGTAAGGGCAATAAAAACCTTACCCCAAGCACAGGAGAATTCTCTTTTCTCTTTTATCACTTGTTTAGTTGGGAAAAAGTTTAACTATACCTATTGTTCTAAGACCTTTGCAGGACCAAGTAGTCCTTCAGTAAATCAACAGTTAAGGTAATGACCCTGCACCTGGCCTTCAGCTTCTGAACTCTGCTCATCCTCCTTGTCCAATAACTGGAAGCAAATGGTCTGCTCATGAACCAAAGTATTTGATGCTGCACCCTGAATTTTAGAGTAGAAATGAAACTGTGGTTCCCTAACTAGACTATCTTGTTGGTAAATCTCCCAAGTCCCATGTCTTGAAGGATCCTCATGTGAGAGGCATTGCTTTTGAGGGGGCTGTTGTGTGCACACTGGCTTCACTCTTGTAGTAAGAATTAAAACAAACATCTTGTGAGCTTAAAGGAATAACCATTGTGGTCATTATCATGAGATGGACTTTCTTTTCTTCTCCATCTGTCTTCTTCAAAACTCAACTTTTTTCCAAAAAGACTCATTCAAGTTACTGTAGATTGAGTGCCAAGCACTCAATATTTATCTTTTTGATAGATGGAATTAAGCCATTTTGTTTAATTTTCAATATGTTTCACATCTAGTTGACTATTTCACCACCATCACTCACCTGTTCTTTCCCCTCCCAGTTTGACCTTCTTATCTTCTAGTCTCTGTATTACAGTTATAATAATTTCATCCACAGGTTTGCATGAAATTGAGATTATAGTCCTATCTAAACAATTTTAAGGAGATGATACATGTACAAACACACACATGCCCTCTGCATGATAGCTACCTTTTGGTGCTGTACATAAGAGAACCTATTTCTTAAATAAAGCTGAATACACTGCTCATATGTAAGTCCTTTAGCAGTTATGAGCTGCTTTCTACCAGATTCCTGAATTCTGACATCAGCCATTGTCTTTGGCTGTAATGCACAGAAATGATACCTCATTTGTGTTTGCCTGTCCTGAAAGTACATCTATAATTAGAATATTGCAAAATATTCACAAATAAATCCCATCTCAGGGACAATTAATCTTGCTTGCTCTTTTATTAAAGTCTGAAAAACTAGTCTATATATAGTCTATGAGTGTGAGGAAGGTTTCTGAAATGTTAGTGGTGCTTTGTTTAGACTAATTTTTTTAAGAGCTATCAGCATTAAAAATTGTAGAAAATACAAGGTGTCTTACACAATCCAAAACAACAAGGATACCTTTACAGAAACCTTACCCTTGAAGAACAAAAGTTTTGGCAAAATAAAGGCAATGACAATAAAGGGAAAAAAAAAAAGGTAGATAAAGAAGATAAAGGAGTATAGTAATGATGAAAGACACAGAGCTTTACATGGAGGAAAAGATGGGCTGAAAAGTATACTGTGGAAATATTTGGTTGGCTTGTATGATTCTCCCAGGGAATGTTGGGATATTGTCCAGCAGATGTTTCATTGTTCAGACATTTAAAACTAGATTAGGAAAAGCAATAGGAAAGCAAGTGCAGTGAATAATAATTCAAGAAATGGATGAGATTGCCATTGGAACAGATGAATTGATTCAATGTGCCTTATTAAATTATTATATATTGTTAAGATCCTAACATACCAAATAATTCTTTGTATCTTGTTTTTATGTTCTTAAGACATTATCAAATGGAAGAAATAGTAAGAATGTGGATTTAATTAAAATTTCTCAGGAGATTTATATTTTGGATATTTAACTAAGAATTATCAAAGCAATACTAAGATGGATTCACTGTCCAGGTTATGACATAATTCACTGGTCTCAATCACTTTCATTCTGGCTGTCTTATAAAAAATGTATATACACAATGTGCAATAGAGGAATTATTTCTCCTGTCCCCTTCACATTGTCTTCCTCCACCTAACACGTCCTTACAATGCGGACCACAAGGAATATCTTGGGTTTTCCTGTCTCCATACCATCTCTAGGCTTTTGGAAGGCATTATAGCCTCCGTCCCCTGAAAAAGAAACATACACCAGGTACCATCAAATAGAAAAAACTCAGGACAAAGCCATGAAGAATAAATGATTCTGTCCAATCAGAACACTGTGATTTGTGTGCATATGTGGGTGTGTGGACTGTGCACAGCAGTATGGGAAAGCTGAAGACTAAGGTGAAGAAATAAGACTGCACTTGAAAATTAAAATTACAACCCCACCAAATGCAAAGCAGAAAGAGAACAGAATTTTAAATAGCTTAGTAGATAACATCAGCTCATTAGCAGTTCTATTACAGCTTACACTGGTTTGTTTTCTCTGAGCATAAAAACACCCAAGTGATATGTTTGTGTCTATGTGTCTGTGTATGGAAGAAAGTAAATTAGGCAGACATAGCACAAGCTGTGTCTGAAAATTTAAATGCACCCTTCAAGACAACAAGAGGTGTGGAGGGGAAGATTGCAGAAGCTGAGTTTTTTAAAATGTTGGTATATCTTGGGCAGACCTATGACTTGTGCTTTCACTGCCTCACACTGACCATAATTTCTTCCTGCTTTAAAACCATGATGTTCCAAGTCAAGAAGAGTTCCAGGCAAATGGAAGCTAGAGCCTTGTTCCTGTGGGTTGTGTCACAGCAATCAAAGTTAAGAGTGTAAGGCAAAAGAGAGGAAAAGAAATATTACAGAATCCAATTATTTGCATTTATACACAAAAAGTACACCCCACCGAAAGGCAACATGTTTTGGTTTGGTTTGGTTTGTTTTTTTCTTCAGATTATCTTAGAAGAAATGAAGAAACCTCAAGGACAAACTGGGGATATTACAGCAGCAGTGAGAAAAAAAATTCCCTTCCTATTTTAAGACTAAAACTTTCAGTTTGCTAATAGTTGCTATCATAAAAGGTCCATGAACTTTGTTTGCTTAAGATCTTATTTCTATTGTCTCTGTAATAACAAGTCAATATGTATCAGCTTAGTAAAATGAAGACTGAACAACAGCTGCATGCAAATATTAAAACAAGATCACTGGGAGACAGAGAATTGATTGTGGAAAACAGAAATGTGAACTGGTCTGGGAAGATTTTAATGGGATACTAGAAGGAAGATGCAGAGAGTTTTCAATAATTGACTCAACCAAGATGAAATCCAAAATCACATGTAACTTTTGCTTGTTTATTTGTTTTCAGGTCATGGGCATATTTGTTTACAAGCTTTAAAATATTTTTCTTCAAAAGTTTTTTCCATTTCAAGTTTTAGAAATTTGTATAGTTGCATGAAGTCTAATCAGAGGGATTCCATATGGATTGATGCATCTCAAGTACCAAAAATAATTTTTCAGAGAAATCATCTTCATTTTGATTCTGTTTTTAAAAGCAATATTTCCTTTTGTTTAGGAAAAAACCCTTAATTAAAGACAAGGTCTTTTTACTATGTATACCCACTTTTTCAAAAAGTATTTTGGTGCCTAATTCACACTGAGTCAACACAACCTGAAGTTCACTGACTATACTTCATAATCTCTGCTCAAGGTGGGAAAGTCAGACAACCTAATATTTTAGCTATAAATGCTTTTCATTGTATTGAATATGTCCCATCATCCATTTACCACCAGTGCAGTCTTGGCCACAAAATTCTTTCTACAGAATATAGACACTAGAATGAATTTCTAAGATCAGACAAATGTTCTTAAATATCTTTGAAGGTTTGTTCTCCATTGTTTAATCACTGGTGTAAAGAACACTATGAAATAAAATACCAGCTGCTTCACACTTGAGTATTTGCGTAGATTTTCATCTCCTGGGTCCCAAGACACCAGCATGGGTATGAGTGAGCTGATGTAACCATCTCCTAATTAAAACACAGGTGAAACCTCAGTCAGTATAAAATGAGATAACTGTGCTGTTTTTGATGGAATGACGCTATCCAAAACTGCTACAAAAGCGTCACCTAATAGGTGCTTTCTGACTAAAAGGAACTATTGGAACATTTTACAATCTCTTTTGATGCTTCTAAGAATAACTGGGGACACAAGAGACAAAGAGGCATTAGAGGACTTAATCTAGTGTAGGTGGAGAGGTACATCTGGGTAGGTGCCTTGCACTGGATCTGCAACATCCTCTCAACAAACTAGAGCAGCTGTAGCTCGTGCCACTGGGGCAAATAATCAGGGCTTTAGATGATGGTCTCAGTGTCAAAATTAAATGACATATCATTTGATCTGTAGCACATTTCTGTCCTTTTCTGGATGATAAAAACTGATTTGAGTCCATGAGGAAGACTGAATAGGTCTACAGGAAAAGAAAGTGTTATTCAAAAATTGGCAATTTATATAGGTCGAGGTAATCTGAAAGTAAAAAAATCCGTTTTTTTTTTCTCTATGAGTTACAAGGAGAGGTATAGGTATTTCAGGTTTGGTGAAGTAATTTAATATTATTTACTTATCACTGGTGTCTTGCTAAAACCGGGAATATCAGCAACATTTCATAGCAACTATATTCAAGAATCTGATGTAGGTTTCAGTTCCAATATGGAACACGTCCTCATCTGGAGTTTCTATCTTCATAGTTGTAGCTTACCCAGTGGTGGTGAAAAACACTCCCCTGGAGTATTTCAGGAGGAAGAAAAAAGCAAACAAACTAACTCTGGGGAGCAGTCAAGCCACCACAATAGCTTCACTCCTGCTACATGTAAGTGAAGCCTACTATTCTAGATTTTACCACTAACAGAATTATGCCCACCACAACTCCCCACTCTCACCAGTGCACTCAAAGATACAGAAAGACTAGAGCAAAAGAAAAGCAAACTCAAGATGATATGTATTGAGTCAAACACGTGTTAAACAAACAAACAAACCAACCAACCTGAAGCATTTGGAAACCCTAATACAAATCTGTATTTGTTGTACTTCTGCTTCATACAAGCTATTTCAAAAATCTTGCAATCAAATGCAAATCCACATCTTAATGAACACAATGAAAGGAGAAAAGGAAGCAATGGGGACAAACGTGCCAAGATACTGTTTTATTTTCCATGTTCAAAGAAGGGTCTTATTGAACCTATTGGAATGGTCTGAATAATTTGTCATACAAACTTTCCAAAACATTCCACTACAAACTTAAATCCTAGGATTTTTATTGCAAATGTATTATTTTCACTTCAAAGAATGACTTTGAGTTAGTAAGGAAATATTCAACATTTCTCAGCAAAAGCATTATATTTACAAAAATAAAACTGTTTTATTAAAAAAAAAGAAACAAACGAAAAAAGGAGGTATAAAGGACCTTGTAAAAAAAAAAATCAAGGGACGGAGATCAAAATCAAGAGAAGCTGGGATTTATGAAAACAAGACTCTGGAGATGGGAGGGAATCAAAGACGAGGATGTAATGATGGAAGAAAGAATATGGGGTAAATCTTCTTTTGTGTTGCTCTTATACACACACAGCCTGTTTTGTTGCTGAAACACTGCTATCCATTTGTTTCACTTTTTTTTTTTTTTTCTCAGAGAGAAAAGGGGATAGTCATGGAATTATGGATGGGTACTTTGCATGAATTGCATTACATGCAATCTTAATGTTTCATTTCTGCAGAAACTTGACATTGAATGGATCCCTGAGGGTCCAATAGTTCTAGTTTCTCAGTACTCTGAACACATTGAAATCCCCTTCATAAGTCCAATTCTATTCCACTCTGGTGAAATAATTTCCTATAGAACTATTTGCAATTTTCTATTTAAAATTAACTTCTAGAGTCATCCAATTTTTAACACCAGTGAAGGAAATCTTACTCAGAGGTAGCCAGAAAAGGCTATTTATTCTCTGATTTCAGTACATTTTAATGGACTCGTGTCATCCTTAGCTCTGACTCTTGAACCCTCAGTGTCAAAGAGAATAATTTTTAGCTCCAGATTGTGTACAAAAGCAAATTCAGACCCTTTAATCTAGTGACCTTGAAGACCCATTAGTGATACTGATAGTGAAAGTATCAGCTTAAGGCAGGGTTCAGGTATTATTTTTCCATCAAATACCTGTAATTGGCAATAACCCCTGAACAGGAATTTTTTCTCTCTATTTCCCTTCCTCCCATTCTGTCCATGTTTGTGAATCTCTATGAATGTAACCACCCTTGAACATATTTTTGCCATGGAGAAACAGTGCTTTAAATTTCATCAAAAATCCATTCTTCCTGACTGAGTATTATCCGAGATACTGTCTGTATTTTTTCACAGTTAGTTTAATTCTGTAGTATAAAACTGTGGCAATAAAATAGTCCAACTCACCAGCTTTGAACCAGTGTAATTGAGAGGAGAAACTAGTGAAATGGAATTACACCAATTTTACATCAGGATAGCTGAGTTTAATCTCCTGATTAAGATTTGAAGTTGTTAGCATACAGATGACTCTTGTACAAGCAACCACATTATTTGTTTGATATTTCTGCAGTGTCAAAATTCAAGTAGACATGGATAGTCTGTATGTTCCCAGAATTATAACCTTTTTAAAAAAACAAAGAAACTCAAAAAGTCTGGAGATGTTCTCTCCAGACTTCAGAGACAATAGTCATGTTTGTCAGTGCTTACACACAAACACAACCTGTGACCTGAATACTTACGACCATCAGGGTAGCTAAAATAAATCAGACAAGAGCTCTGCCCAGCTCAGTATCCTGTCTCTGACAGAGGTGTAAAGCAAATATCTTTTGAGGGGTGAAATATCAGGACAGGTAAAGGAAATAAAGGGAAGTGTCTTTCAGTCTGTTCAGAAATCTTTACCATTTGGGGCTCAACAAATTCCTAAACTGGGGCAATGTCTCAGTATCCAGTTTGAGAAGAATTTCTCTACCAGGTACTGTCTCAGTCTCCCTTGGAAATGTATGCCGTGTTGGTATTTAGCATTCAAAACAGCTGTGACTAGGAATAGTGAGCTTCTGTGCTTCTAAAGTAGTCAGCCACAGAGAATGGAGCAGGTAAATCCAGAAAAGCCAGAAACTCAAATATTCCAAAGCAGAGCTACAGTAAACGATTGTAGGTCTGAGAAGCCAAGCCTCCACAGGAAAAATTAGGTATATATATATATATATATATATATATATATATATATATATAGATATATATATATATATCAGCTCTGATGAGGAGCAGCTGATGGAACTGGGGTTGCTTAGCCTAGAGAAGAGAAGCTCAGGGGAGACCATACCAATCTCTACAATTCCTAGAAAGGAGGTTGTAGCCAGGTGGGTCTCTGACTTTTCTCCTAGGCAACCAATAGAGAGGAAATAGTCTCACGTTGCACCAGGGGAGGTCTAGTTTGGGTATTTGGAAGAGTTTATTCACTGAAAGGGTGGTCAGGCATTAGAAAAGGCGGTGCAAGAAAGTGGTGGAGTCATCATCCCTGGAAGTGACAAAAAAATGAGTTGAGGTGGGACAGGTAGGGACATGTTTTAGTGCTGGACCTGGCAGTATTGGGTTAATATTTGGACTCAATAATCTTAAAGGTCTTTTCCAACTTTAATGATTCTACATCAAATACAGAAACAAGGAGTTCATATACAAGGAGCCATAAACAAGCAGCTCTCAAAATAATTTAGGAACAGCTTGGAGTACTTTGAACGTAAGCCAAAAAGTATCTCTACATTTCAGAGAATCATAGAATCACAGAATCACAGAATCATACAATATCCTGAGTTGGAAAGGACACACAATAACCACCAAAGTGCAGCTCCTGGACCCGGGCAGGACACACCAAGAGTCATACCATGTACCTGATAGCATTGTCCAAACACTTCTTGAACTCTGTCAGAGTTCATGTCATGACCACCATTTCCCTGGGGAACCTGTTCCAGTGCCCAAGCACCCTCCGGGCGAAGAACCTTTCCCAGATATTTAATTTAAACCTTCTCTGACACAGCTTCAGGCTGCTCCCTTGGGTCCTGTCACCAGGTCACCAGAGAGAAAAGATCAGTGCCTGCCCACATGGCTTTCCTTTGTGAGGAGGTTGTAGACACAGAATTGTTTGTGTTGGAAGGAACCTCAAAGATCACCTAGTTCTGACCACCCTGTCGTGGGCAGGGACACCTCTCCTTGGACCAGCCCCATCTAACCTGGCCTCAATTCCTCTTCAAACCCTCTTAGGCTGGTGTAGTTGCTACACTCAAAGAGCACAGTACAGGCCTTGTTCATGGCATCACAGCTCATATCTAGAGACAGTAGGGGAAATAAATGGCATTTTTATGGCATATTTCATTTGAGCAATTTCAGACACCTAACGCAAAGTTAACAAATCACAGGAGCGCCTATTTCCCTCCAGTGGCTAAAATGGAGCACTGAGTGATGACCTCAGCAGCAAACAAGGTTTGCTCAACACTGGATGTTTTTTACTTTCTTTCAGTGATGACAAAACTGAAAAGTTAACAAAACAGGCACACTGGTGGAACACAACGCAGCTTTGCAAACACCTCCACTGACTCCCACATAGTGGAGAGCCCTGCCTACAGTGCTCCTCAAGTATGATGCTGCTCTGAGAAAAGACGGTTTCAGGAAGAGTCTGACAAACTAAGTTTTCTTTTTCTCCCCCCCCCCGCCCCTTCTTTCAAGAACAGCACTGTGAGTGGCTCTTTTCATTAAACTTTGGGAAACAAGCATCAGTTTTAATAGAGCTTGACATGTTTAACAGACAATGTAACCTACGCCTTCACATTGATTGTGTGCACTTTGGACAATTTTCTTTTAGCAAGGACTTTATGGGAGGATAACATAATTCTCACTATTTTCAGTGTGATTCTGTTACATCCTGTAGGGCTTTGTATAACATGTGCACATCAAAACACATTTGGCTTTCTTGACAATAACATATTTTGGGTTTGAAGAAAAATGAACCACTGCATGACTCATTTTAACTTTGTATAGTGGGTTTATTTCAACCTTTGTAAACTTTACATAGCCAAGCCTGGAATTAGCTGTGAAATGCCAGGCTGATATTTTTATTCCTGTAATTTGCTGTAATTTGAATTCTAAGTAGGTCCAAAATTTATTGTGTAGAGACAATTGGTCTGCCTTCAAGGATAATAGATCCTCACATTGATCCAGAAGCTATAGTTTCTTTATTTGAGAATTTCCCTCACTGCAACAATAATAAAAAGAAAGGATATTCAGGTTTCTATCAAATTTTGTTTGCAGGTGTCAGTCCTGTTGCTGCTGGATAGGCACACCTGTCAAAGATCAGCCATTGTTTTTATCACCCAGGGGTACTGGTAACTCAGAATGCTTATACACTCAGCTCTCAGCGTATCACTAGATCAGAGAGGTTTCCAAGGGCATGAAAGACAGCACATCTTCTCTGACTTAAACCTGCTATCAAAGCCGGGGTGTTCAAATCAGCAAGTGGAACAACTATTAGGACGTGCTTTGTGCTTTGCTGGATCTCCACCCTGAACTCTTGATTGTCGAGAATCAAGTCCATGATGCCTAAACAGAAAATCTCAGTAGCAGTGAAAGTAAGGGCCTCATGGGAAGCTTTATGTAGTGCTCAAATTGTCATTGCTTCTTTCCTGTGATGCAGAACTTTTAAGAATTCTAAGTTATGATCCAAGTAGTAGTGGGAGAGAGACAGACAGTGTAGGAGAGAGATCATATGACTTCTAAGTCTTGCTAATAGTGCAGAATTTCAGGACTTGTTTTTTCCCCTACAAAAATCTCTGAAATGTTAAATAGTTAAAACTTGTGGTAATAGTTGCCTGAGTTTTTAGAGAGGCTGCATAATTTCTCCAAAAGATAAAGTGCTTTCTTCTTGTCTTGTGGATCAGTAAATTTGCACTCCACCAAACAAATCTATCTCTTCCTATTCAATTTTATAAAACCATAAAGTTAGAAGATCAGACGGCTATGATTCAGATGCTGAGTGATTCAGGTGCAGGACAATGTTGGAACTGTTCTGAGCAGATCCAGTCTCCCCAGTTTAGACCGCTGAGTAAAGCTGCAGAATACAGAGAAACCTGCATGATAGGTAATGCAAGAAGTTGGACTGTTCTTAATGATTTATGTAGGATGGGGCACAGTGGACATTGAAGGAAGAGTTAAATGGAAAGCCATCAGGCGTAAAGAAATGTCTTTTGAGAAAAGATTTATAGAATGACCCAGTGGATGGACCTTGGCTGATTGTAATCTGCATATGAGGCCAAGGCAGGGGGAAAAGGGACTAACAATCAACACTAGAGTAATTTGCCTGATAATAGAAAATTAAAGAACTGGAGAGGCAGGCAGCAGCCTGCAAAAATTCATGCAGATTTGGATCTGCTGTATAATTAGCCACAATAGTTAAACTGAAAAAAAAAAAAAATGAATGACATCAAATTAGAGAAAGATTTCTGTAATATACAATAAAATTGCAGAGTTTACATAAAAAAAGGAGGCTTAGATAATGGGGAGAAAATTTAAAAGCTAGCAAAGTACTCATAATCTGAACAGTAAAAAGTTTTGATATGATTAGACAAGCATCTGTGAGTTTACAATCAGTACAGGTTGTAGTGTGATAATGAAATAAAATTGATGCACAATATGCTTGCACAGAACAAAACCACCATACAAACATATCCTTCAGGGATGGGTTTGAATGACACTCAAAAGAATGTAGTGGTAAGGGAAATATTTGGAGTTTTGTAACCCACATGAATCTTTAATTATATTTTAAAGATGAAATGTACCAACATCTTATCATGTTTTGGGCAGTGTGTATGAAAGCTAAGCTTCCCTAAAAATTAAGTCAAGATAGAATTATACTGTTGGCTTTGTCTGTCTTTGAGATAGATTCTTACCATGGGGTGAACTTAAGTCCTGGTGTGTGAATGATTCTTGCCAGAGGAACTGCAGCAATTTTTTTCTTATGCAGTCACACAAGTTTCCTTTCAAAAACAAAAGACATAGCAGCCTTTAATAAAAATAGGACTTGGTCAGGATTGAGTCCAGGAACCAGGACTCATGAAAATGAATTATGTTCCTATTTTCTCTCCTTTTTTTCCCCTTCACAGTCATCATGATAATCATCCTTTTCATTTTTATTATTATTAGACAAAGGATAAAGACAAAACAGAATAAATTAGCGGAATTCTGAACATTAACCTACTGCCCTTTAGAACTACTATAAGACTGTGCATGGCATGACCACCAGCACTTTGTGCAAGGCAGGAGAGTGTTGCTTAGAGAACCTAAATCTAATTTTTTCCTATTCCTTCTTTCATTTTCTTTCCTCCCTCAAATTGTTAACTAGGATAAAGGCAAAGCAAACAGGTTGAGGGACACTTGAGGGTGAAGAATGGGTAGTTGAAGTCAACAGAAATAAACTCCAGATTAAGCCTACCCTTGCTTGTTATAATAACTTTTAGAAGTTACAACTGAATAATACTTAGAAACTTATTGGAGTTTTCCACTGTCATCTATATATGCATACATTTTAAAATAGAAGTGACTGTACTCCATGGGGATCTGGCAGCTGCTGACCATGAAGCAGGTTGTACTGCAGAGACTGGATCTGGTCTCGGGGAGACCCTTTGTAATTACTACTGGTCAGAAGGGAAAGTTTCCTTTCTTGTGAGTTAGAAAGAGAAAGGAATACTGAGATTTGAAATGGTACAAGGTGTAACTTGTAGGTGGTAGGAAAAAAAAAAAAAGGAATTTTTCTAGTCTTAGTTTCTGGAGAAAATAAACTCTGTTCATACTATGATCCAAATTGTATCTCAATTCAAAAATGGGAGTTATTTAACAAGAATAGAGGCTGACAAATTTGTGCTATAAGAGAAAGTCCCTGGTTATATTTCTCATGTGAAAGTGATAAGTTATCTTGTAGACATGATTATTTTTCCACTGTATTTCCTTTTTTGGATTCTCTATTTCCTACCCCCTAGAGGCAAATATTCTCTTTACATTCAGCAGCACTATTACACTTCATGTTTATTCCTAATAAATAAAGAGGTGATCCCTTTTTCTTTTAGAACGTCATGATCATCAGAACTTTGTTAACTAATGAAGGTCTTAGTAAAGCACTTTTCACAAAGTTGGCTACTGCTAGTTGAAAGTCAGAAGACAATTTCTAATTTCTCTGCCATCAGATTCTCATGAGGAGGTTTTTGTTAAATATTTAATCAAATCCAGGGCCTTTCACTTGGGACTGTGGTTACTGCTTCTTTTCCAATTACAATATTTTGTAGAGTTCTGGAGTATAATTAAGGAGTTGTCCTGCTCCTTTTCCATACTTTTGCTCCTACAATTTAGCAGAACTTCACTTCAATAAAATATTTAACTGAGGTTAGAAAAGCAAAAAAAAAATATTATCTAAACTAAATTTTTTTTTGATATTTTAATTCATTTATCTAAAATATTCATTTAGTATTCAGCCCATCTATCAACCTTTATATCTATATTAATGTTCACTGTGGAATAGATGAGATGGTATGAAAGAATATACCCTGTCAAATTTGAAAGTCCAACCAGTAATTTCAGATAAAAAAATAGGTTTTTCCACTTATGCAAATAGTCGGTTGAGTAAGATATATTTCCATTGTAAGACATGAACAAAAGAGTTTGGGTGTTGTCAAAGTTAAGAAACCAACCTTCAGCCTCAAGAGACACATTCACCTACTTTCAAGTAAAGGCCTTCATTTCACATTCAGGATGGTATTTAAATAGGAAAAAAATGCAGATTTTTTTTTAATTCTGTTTTAGGTGTGTGTGATGTAGTTACTGAAAGTAACAAAGTTCTAATTTTCATGTGGTAATGGAAGAAATCATTAATGCATTATAACCTACCATGGACATCCCCTAAATTCTAATCAAAAGGACTAAACAATCAAGAAGTTTCATGTATTTTATTTCATTTCCATACATCTCCTGGTAGTTTTGACTTTTTATTAAACTTTTTTTTTAATCTGTATTATATTTTCTTTCAGATATTTTTGGCTTGGCTTAAAGTGTCATATTGATCAGTCTGTGGACTTATCTGATTGTCTTTCAGACTGAAGCCCTCTATTTAATTAATAGTACAAGTAGAGAAAGGGTACTATCAGCTGTACTGTGTGTGCTACTTCCAAACAATTGACTCAACTTTTCCTGCAGAAACAAGATGCTTAAGGCAAGAATAGAAGAAGAAAAGACACATAGACTGATATGGCCTTGTAGCTTCTCTCTATCAATGTATAGATCCCTCATGAACCTCAGGTTGCATGAATCCATACTCAGTGATGTCACCAAGCAATCAATAAATTTCTCCAAACTACATATAGTTTACAATTTTGGATGTGCCATGACACTATCACAGTGAGTTTCACAACAAAATGCCTTTTCTGAGAAAGTTTTTTGTAATAGCTATTTTACTGGGTGCCCTCTATTATTTTTTGTGTGGGGAATGATATTCCTGATTTCAGTTCCTTTACCATTCATGATTATAGATGAATGGTAAAAAATTAACGTATGCCCTTCCATCTGTCCACTCTTTAGTCTGAAGATTCCCTCATGTTATCATGTCTTCTCATCTGAAAACTCCTACCAGGTATCCTACAATCCTCACCTCCCATTTTAGCTTCTCCAGCTCTTCTAAAAGTGACTTATTCACAATGAAGTTATTTGTTTATAGCAATGGAAAATATCCTTACTTGACTATGTTAGTTTAGCAATGTTGAATTGTAGACAAGATACTGAAGATGATCCAAGCATGTTGCTCACATCCTAGTCTGCTGGTCAATCTAGTCACTCTCTGTCTTCTTTTTGTAGGCAAGCCAGTTTTGCTTGTAATTCTTTTATTTCCCCTACGCATATTTATTTTCTCCCTACACCTATTAAAACTATTTATTTTAGCAGAAGGAAATCTGAGACTGAAAACAAGCCATAAACTCAGTCTGCTTAATTTGTATGTACAGTCCAAAATCACAATTTTCAGTTTAATTAGGTCTTCTAGGAAGATGACTATATGAATTTTCATGTGTAGAGTAAATGCCACTTATTGCATAAAGTTAGTTAGGCCATTCTGGATATGAGATTGTTCGGCTCATTTGTTCATTCCTATCTATATCCAGCTCACTTTATGGTAAGTTCAAGATAATTATTTCAGCAAAGAATGGTCTGTACCAATTGTCTACCTCTTTTGTGAGCAAAAAGTCTGAAAAAAATATGTATTCTGTTATTTTTGCTATTTCCTTTGCCTTTAAGTCCACTTCTACTCTGCCTAATTTAAAGCAAGCAGAGCAAAAGACCCAGAGAGTGCACTGAAGGATTTTTGCAGGACACTTAAAGCCAGCTTCCTTTGGCTAATTTGCAAAAACAGTTTTTGATTTAAAATAGAAGGATGGCATATCCCTCCCTGGGAGCAAACTTGCATCCGCTAATGTTCCTCCAGAAGTGAGTTATGAGAAGAAGCCTCAGATGGATTAGAGAGGAAGGTTAAATTCCAAGGAACTAATTTGTTGAAAAGGTGAAGGTAGCTAACTAAAGGAAAAAAAATTAAATTGATACACCAGGTCTGCAATATCTTTCCTCCTCACTGAATATTGATGGGTAACTTGCAGATCTCAAGAAGAACAAGAGCCATAACATAAAGCAAGGTTGTTTCCCTTAGGAAATTTTGGTGCAGAGTCAAGGTAAAGGCATATACGCTCTTTTTGACATGTTAAGATCTTTCTAAGTGAAATATAAATTTTCATTTAATAACTTAAGATTAATAATAGAGAGATATTTTTTACTGCTAAAAGCCAGATAACTTCTTTTGGCAATTTTATCGTTCCTTTGCCTCCCTAACATTTTTCAGAGATTTAATGGCCCATTTTCTGGTGTAAATCAACATAGCTTCAATTATGTCAACTATGTTAAGCAGATAATATTGGCCTAGTATTTTATTCATAAGTGTACATGAAGTCAAACTTACTTCAGAGTTGAAAGTCATTGCATAAAATTATGACAGAAGACAGAAAAGATGTGGCTGGGTAGGACAAAATGGACAAGGCATCCACACTAGTCTGTGAACTTTAATAGCCCATGCTTAATTATTCCTGTTACTGATACATTTGAACATTGTTCTGATCATAGAACATGGTCACAGCATTGTAGAATATCCTGAATTGGAAGGGACTCATTAGGATCCTCAAAGTCCAACTCCTGGCCCTGCACAGGACATGCCAAGAATCCCCCCATGTGCCCGAGAGCTTTGTCCAAACACTTCTCGAGCTCTGTCAGGCTTGGTGCTGTGACCACTGCCCTGGGGTACCTGTTCCCATGCCCAACCATACCCCAGGTGAACAACCTTTTCCTAATATCCACTGGCACACCTTCAGATCATTCCCTCAGGTCCTGTCACTGGTCACCAGAGAGAAGAGAACAGTGCCTGCCCCTCTGCTTCCCCTCACGAGGAAGATGTAACTGCAATGAGGTCTCCTCTCAGGCCGAAAAGACTAAATGATCTCAGCTGAAAGTTCCTGCAGCAATAGGGAATAACAAGACTTCAAACCCAAGGAACTTTTTTTACTGCTTCACAAAAAGGGCATCTCTGTAGGTAAAATAGAAGGTTACCTCTTCTAGGTCCATAAGATGCTTGCCTGAAATAAGTTAAACACCTAAGTCTGAGTCATATCCTTTCAGTTTCTTTTAAAGTCAAGAGGGAGACCTAGCTGAAGCATACTATGGAAATTCTGGTTCCACAAAATGGTCTGAAGATTTTCTCCCTTTTTTGTCAGTCTTCTCAAAGCCTCCTTTCCTTCTCTTTCCTTCCTATATTGCCTAAAAAAAAGTTTTGTTTTGTTAATTGGCTTGGTTTTCTTTTCTTATGGTTGAAATATCCTCTTTGTTCCTTTGCTCCTTATTGCAGAATCACCCACTAAGATTTCCAGAGAAAAAACGTTCCTCCTGCCCTTCCTTGTGCCACCAATAAATACTTCTGAATTATAGGGAAAGGTTCTCAACTGAAAGGATCAAACATTCTTATGTGTGTCATTTTCTTAAAAAGAATAGGTCTATGTGTGTATTTTCAGAATTATATGAACATCTATGAGATCTTTCCATGTTCAGTAAAAAAAACTGCTATTAGTTCTGTTTCCCTATTTTAGGAGCCCTGGCATAGCTTGTCAAAGACGGGAAAATGTCTGAAGATCCCAAAACATTGTGCCTGGAATCTGGGGAGAGGATGAACCAGTTTGGTCAGTTAGAATTAACAGAAACATTGCAGCTTTCAAGTCTTCAAAAGTCCTGGAATAAAGTCATGTGGAAAGAAATATCTAAAAATGTAGGCGCTCAGTGCTATTTTCAAAAGGGACTTGGACAGCTTATCTATCACACTGCTGTGCAACCTTAACTTCTTTAACTGATAACATTACTCTTAAAAATATGTCATGAACTCTTCTTGGACTCCTTGTCTTTTTGGATTTGGACAGGTAAGAGGTTATCAGCCTTCCAGGAAGCTTCCTAGAGCAGTGCAATAAAAACAATGGCATTGAGCCTTCCTCCTTGTTTAGTTGTGAACCACTATAGTCAGTCTCTATTTCAGACAGAGTAAGCCCACAACCTGTTTATGACCTGGGTAAGATCTTATGCATGGAGACATTGTAAGCCTATACCAGCCAATTATTTGTATGCTTTTCTATGCTTGAAGCAGTTTTGCCCACATGCACAGTGTGTGTAAGCAGGACAGACACACTGGTAGGCTCAGACCAATATCAAGCTCCCAAACTTTAGCAAGTTAATACACATTTGTATCTCCTACTTATGTAAGTCCTTAGTGAAGGTGAGATAATGAAAGGGCTTTAAGATAACTTTCATTATGATTCATCTGCCACAGACTCATAATGTGCACATTGAACACAGAGAATATCAGCTGATGCTCAGTTATCTGATGAGCTGCAGGGACTTTAAAATGTGTTTACACTCTGAGAATGGCAAATGTAGGCAAGGTTCGATCAAGGCAAGGTTCCTATGCAACTACAAATGGAGCAGCATCAGAGAATAAAATTTGGTCACAAAGAGTGGTCCTCATGTCAGTTTGAGGCGTAATAACGTTAAAAATGTGAAGCATGGTACCAGTAAAAACCTTACCAAAGAGGCTTAAAAACAAGGAAAAAAAAATCCCTTCTTTTTCCTTTTTTCACACCCCTATGCCAGCATTCCCTTTTAGGAACTACTATATACTTGTTGCAGTAGAGGAGTTTAACTACTAAGGACTTAAAATAAGAATGCTGTGCTACTTTGATTTCAGGTCATCAGTTATGATAATAAAATATAGAATAGCAAAGTTTTCAGTAAGCAGAAGTCTTAGGCTTTAATACATGCTTAAGCTTATTGATTACACTGGTTTACGTGATAATAAAAGTACAAACATATTCACACACCTTTTGCAAATAAGAAAAATCATTTGTCTTCAGCTATCTCCTCCTTTGTGCTTTCCCATCAATTCAAAAGTCATAATAGATAATGGGAAAACAAAGTGTTTGCATTTCATGAATGACCTTGGAAAAGTTGCCAGATTTCTCTGTATTGTAGTTCTAACATTAGGTAGGAAACACTCTCTTGTAAACAGTTCTGAGATCCTACAATTCTTGATGAGATGAAAGAGGAAAAGCTTTGTTAATTTTACTTCAGTTTTAACTACTACAAAGTGGTTAAATAGATATACTACTGTTTATCTAAAAAAAAATCTTAAGACCCAGTGTATTTTGTCCAGTTCAAAAAACTATTTATTTTTTATTTTTAATTTTACTGTATATATGAAAGTTATACATATATAACATGCAAGTACAACAACTTTTTGGAAGGAAAAAGTAATGTAATCAGACTCTTTTATGTTAAAAATGTTTAATTTAAGAAACTGAGTGGTTTTGGTGATGTTGGGAAGTTATTTTTGAAGGTTCTGACCTTCTGTCTATAAATGGGGAATGAGGTGGGTCGTGTGGTTTTTTTTGGTTGGTTGGTTGGTTGGGGGTTTTTTTGTTTGTTCTTGTTTTTGTTTTATTTTATTTTATTTTGGGTTTTGTTTGT
>JAWWES010000094.1:64857496-64885161 GCA_035583135.1 Lophotriccus pileatus
AAAAATCATGCAAGTCTGTATATTTTGTCTTTCATACCAAAGCATTTGATAAAATTTTTTGCTCACTGTTCCCCTATGGATTAGATTTAAAGAAAATCAAATAGATCCTTTGGAGTTTAAAGCAGAAGGCAGTAATGGACAGAGCTCAAACTGATTCTGTCCAGAAAGATGCTTTTCCCCCAGATTTTTTCAGCCAACATTATTGAGACATATTTAGTATGTAGGTAGAATGCAATCATACATCAAAACCAGCTAAAGAGGGGGAAAAAAAGAAGCTATTTTAAGGAATATTCAGTTCAACATCTCTTCTGCAGTAACTAGAAATAGGATTTTTATTTTATCTTTAAAGTGGGAGAGGCATTAACATTTAAGCAAGAGAGGAGCCTCTGAATCACATGTCCTTGGCTCATCATTACACATGAAGAATGGGCTTGCAGAAAGCAGTCTAGGATACCGGGCCCAGCAGAGCACTTGTGAGCTAAGTCATTATGGGTGGTTTTTCCTTTTTTTTTTTTTTTTTTTTTTTCCGTTATAATTTAGAAGAATGCAATTAAAACTGAACTTGATAATTAATTCTGAACCGGTGAGAACCAGTTCCAGAGATTATGACTATAATGCTATGTAGCCATTGATATAAATATTCATGAGCTTTCATTGTTTTATGCTTTTTTATGAAGCACACAGCTTATCTGAAGAAGTAAAATTAAAGTACTATTATTTAACATTACAGTGTAAATAAGAGTCAATAGAGGGAGACAAAAATGTATTCACAGTGAAATGTAACATACATATTCTGTAAATATGTTTATGGGTATTTGTGCATTTAAATGTGTGTGCTACATGCTGTACTATGTAGTCCTCTAAATCATGTGCCGACTTTGGGGGTCAAAACTAGATAATCTTTAAGGTCCCTTCTAACTCAACCATTCTATGATTCTATGATTGTAAAGTTGGATTATTACATACCCTTTTACAAGCATATGCAGTCACAACATATGAATCTGTTGCACTCAAGAGCATATGTGCACATATTCCCAGAATCTCCATTATCCATAAATACAGCAGAGAGTTAAAAGAGACTAAACAAGTTTGAATCTCAATCTGGGCACTACCTGGTGACTGAAATTCACAGCAATTGACTGATTCTACCACCAGAAATCAGTCAATATATAAAACTAATCATATGCAGCTGATGACACAGTGAGAAAATGGCCTGTCTTATTCTATTCTCAGCTCAAGGTGTTTGTCATAGCTGCCTGCAGAGCAATATCCCTTTTAAACATGGATCCTTCAAAAACCCCAGAAAAACGAAAATATGCTGACAGAGTGCCTAAAGGAAACAATACAGCCAGAGGAAAGCTCAATACCTGGCTAGATTGAAAAAGACAAGGAAGTAACAGAAACAAAAAAGGAAAATAATCTGCAAAGAAGTTCAATATTCAGTATACTGTTTATTTCTTTTTTCCTTTATTAATTAAACTAGAGATACAGTGACTTAAACAGAAGTGCTCCCTGTAATGTTGGACACCTGGGGAAGCTGGCTGTAGCTCAGGCCCTCCAGTCAGTGAACATGATATTCAAATTGGAACAAGATTTAAATCTCCTGCACTGGCATGTTCAGTTCATTTATTGTGAGGCACTGAAAAGTCAAATTCAGTATTATGTGATTAAGCTACATCTGTCTCAGCACAAGCAGTAACCATATTTCTTTAAGTTCAGCAGGTGTTTTGCAAAGAATCTAAAGGATTTTGCACAAAATTAGTGCCTATAATAAAGCGCCAGTGATGAAGAGACAGCTCTTTATATCACTGATATATTATAGTTTTGTTCTAATAAATGTCATTGCCAAATATTTCAAAACCTAAAACAGGTTTGCTGACTGAACTGTTTTGCAAGCATATTTGCTATGCCTTATTGCAAAGATGTTCTTTTATAGATATACAGTTTAGAAATTTTATTTGACACTGCTGACTACTAAATTAGCAGCTTTTCAACTTTGCCAGACTCGTGCAACACAATCGAGATAAAAGGTAAAACACGTAACTTCTGCATTAATTCTTGTTGGCGGTGTCATAAGAATGCTCAGGATGTGTTAATTGAGCCTGGGGTAAGTGAAAAAACTTATAAAGCCCTGCTGCCACCTTTAGATCTTCTCTCTACCCTTCCTCTCACTCTCACTTCGTCTGTTCAGTCTGAACTAAGCTGTTGTTACGATATTGTTACGATGCATGAACACAGCCGGGGTATGGTATGGCTCACACTGAGACATGGGTCCCCACAAAGAAAGCAAGTATTTGGAATACTCAGATTCTTGTGAGGATGTTTGAGAAGAAAAGAAATTACCTTTCCAGCTTTCTGGTTCTCATTTCTTGCATTTACTGATGGGGAGTGACATCAAGCTATGGTTTTAAGCATGAACGACTTCCTAACCCATGAGGGTCAAGGAGAAAATCCTGTTGAATTTCCAGAAAAACAAATTTTTCAGAGAAGTCTGAAAAAGCTTTGAGGCACATTATTCATCAAAGATTTTTTATTTAAAGTCAGATGTGTAACACGAATATATATTTCTTAATTATTGATTTTTATATAGAAATCAAAAATCTCTTAAAGCACAATTTCCAATGAGCTTTTTTGATCCTCAAAAGAAAGGAACTAGTAAACAAAAAGAAAGAAAACTCTCTAAATTTTATAGAAGTATAAAATGTTGGGAAGGACATATAAATGATATGTTTTTTTCTAGGATTTTTTTCTGGTTGTTTATTTTTTTTCTCCTTGGAATTCTGAAACTAAATTTTATGACAGTTTTTTTTCAGTCATTTGTGACAGTTTTCCTGCAACATCCAAAAGCCCAAAGAATATTGGACCTGGGTGATAACGAGTATAAAAGTACAATAATACAAATTTAAGGTGTGGGTTCTGATTTCATCATGTGCCTGCCCAGGCCTGAGGAGATCACTTAGACTATTGAAAATCCATCTTGAAAACTAGCAACTTGGTTTTGTTTGGTTTGGGTTTTTATGAGGCAAGTGGATTCGGGGAGCTTCTTTGATTCTTATTTGTTTCCTAAAAAGTGCTGAGAGTAGGCAAATTAAGCCCAGCACACTCAAGAAGATGGTCATGTTAATTCTATATCTTTTAATTTCATTTGATGTACAGACACAATTTAACAAGTTGTCCAATCATTTGAGCTGTAAGGCAATAGCAAAATATTTGTCATATCTGGGAGAGAAATGTAGTTTGTAAACAAGAAAAAAAAAAAAAAAAGAGGAAACAATCTCAAAACTGCAGTTTTGGGATAAAATATGCTTCAAAGATTTTCTTGAGTCTTGTTTAGTTAATTGTTAATTTTCTGTCTGAGCAATTGCATATAAAGGCCCAGGTCCCACTGACATGACATAAAATATCTGCAATATATAGTTATTTTAGGTTCTTCCCCCTTCACTGGAGAGACATAAATGCTTCCCAGTTGCTGGGTGAGCCAGTCCACCCTTGAGAGGCATTTATTTCTTTTCATTGATTATGGAGGGAGCCTACTGTGGCTGGACTTCTAACTTTGGCATCTGTTAGGTTCCCATAGCTAGCTAGGATGAATCCAAGCCAAAATCAATAGCAATAGCACTATCTGTGTCAGACTTCTTGGAAGAAAAAAGTCCCAGTCTCTCCCTCTCTCCTCTGACAGCCACACAACTGGGAGCTTTCCTTCAGTGTGCACTTTCTCTGGAGAACTCCAGCTTTTCTGTGTGGAGAATGCCAGAAACAAGGAGTAAATGCGGAGTGTAGCCCCTAAATAACCTCTACAACATGTCCCTGGAATACAGCTCCTCTGCAAAGACCCTTTCTGGGTCTGACAGACCAGCTCTGCAATGAATGGGGACTGATGGACAAGACTGAGAAAATCTTGTGTACACTTTACAGTGTTGCTGTGAATAGGTGACTGGAATTTAATTTCAAATTAATCTACCTGTTGTGACCCCAAACTACTGCACAAGTGGTTTCTTGAATACTCACTTGGCTCCCAGGATTTTTTTAAAACCCATAAAAATGAACATGAGAAAGTCTTGTACGTGTTGTTGGTTTTCTTTTAAAAACAGCAATAAGCAAGGTCAAGCAGAATGTCAAATGAAGCTGGTTTTAAGGTCTGTTTTCAGAAATCTCTACCTTTTCAAACTACTTTAATCACATTTTCAAATATACTTTTGAAAATGATAAAATTTTCACCCAAAGCATACACTTATGGAAAGGCAAAATAGTGTAAACATTAAAAAAAAAAAAAAAGGCTATTAAGCATTTTCTCTGTTATGAGGTAGGTCTTTTCTGTTTCAGCTTTGCAATAATATTTTCAATGAACTACACTTTCTAGTAGGAAAAAAAAGGAAAAACACAATGAAACAAAAAAGTAAAGATGTTTCCATCCTTTCTACCTATGGATTTAAAAAAAAAAAAAAAAAAAAAAAAAGAAAGTCAGAACAGTCGTTGAGTTTCCTGTAAGAAAATATTCCCCATTTGTAGTTAGTACTCTGGCAAGAAACTGCTTGAAATATGAAAAATGAAGCTATAAAAAATAGAAAATGTATTAGAATTAATGTTTGTGCCAATGATGTGAAAAAAAGAATATATGAATCTCATGATTTCCACACCTGCTCATAATGCAATGTGTCAGGGAAACATCAGATAGGTAGATAATTTTCTTTCTGTAAGGCAAAAGTTTGCAGTTTAGCTTTTTCACCCTGTTTTCAGTAACATACTTCAGGAAATATGTCCACCATCTGTACAGATTTTGGAAGAAGAAATTATTGGAGAACTTAGAAATGTGTCTTTGGGGTGCGATAACACTGTCAAGTCCTACAAAAGTTGGAAATAATCCCTTCTTCCTGTTATGACAGACAGAACAAGAAGTTGCTCATTTAAATTGCTGCAAGGGAGATATCAGCTATGAGATAAGAAACTTTTCTACTGGTGAGGCTAATTAGGGGCCAGAATACAAATTTATAAGGAAATGGTGGGGTTCCCAACTGAAAAACTTTCTGAATAGTTTAGAAAAGTGTTAAAACAATGGTGTCAGATTTTGCAAATGCCTGAGCCCTGGAGTCAGCCCGTCTGACCTCTGAAAAGCTCTTTGAGCAGTAATCTTCTGTGATCCTACGAAGAACCAGCTGGGGATACAGGAGTAAAGGTGAGCATTAAAAATCAGAATTCCGCTTCCAGATTTTCCCAAACTTTGCATGTCCTTCAGTTACCTTTCAACTCTTCATACCTCAGCTTCATAAAATAATACAAATTCCCTGTTTTTAAGGCCAAAAGGGTGCTCATGAAATAGAATCTGAGAAGGTGTCCAGTATGGTGGTGACTGAAGATATAGAAGAGTGAGGAGATATGAAATAGAGACAATTATTTTAACTACTTACTCTGCCTGAAAATAGGCTGGATTTACGTATTCATAAATACAACTGGTTGTGCAAAGGAATATTATCAACACTGGTTTACTGATGAGAAATTATAGGTCCTTTAAAAAGGGAAAAAACCCTACAACTTGGAAATGGGATTTTGAAAATATATTTAAATATTTGAGGCAGCTTAATTTCAAATTAAGTCTTCTTTTACTTCTATGAAACAAATATAATCATAGAAGCCCAGAATGGTTTGGATTGGAAGGGACCTTAAAGATCATCTCATTCCAAACCTCCTGCCATGCTAAGGGAAACCTTCCACTTAAAAGTGTCATCCAACCTGGCCTTGAATACTTCCAGGAAGAGGGCATCCAAAACTTCTCTGTGCAACCTATGCCAGTGCCTCACTACCCTCACTAAGCTCAATAGACTAGATAAATAGAATATACATTGTTGTCAGTTTTAGGTTTCACTTACTTCAAATGACAAAGAACTGTAAATGTACTATTTTTTTCTCTCTTTGATCAAGAAATTTAAAAATCCTAGATTTCTCCTTTAACTTTGTTTCTGACAGTTGGAGGTTCAGATTAAACTACTCCTAGGCAATGTTACCAGTGTTTTACTCCTGTGAATCGTGTGTTTACATCTCTTTCATTTTCTCTAAGAGATATATTTCACTAAGAGGCACCTGTCATTGAATTTCAGTGCTTGCATGTATCCTGCCTTGAGTCTTAGTGATTAATAATAAGAAAAGGTTGAGGGGAGAGTATGAAGAGTGTGAGTTTGTTCTGGAACAAAAGTGAAATTAAGTTGTTATTTTAGTACATCCGTTTTTTGTTGTTGTTGTTATTTTTGTGGAGTTTTTTGTGGGTAGTATTTTTTGTTTTGGTTTGGAGTTTCTTTTGCTCTTGTCTTGGTTTAGGTTTGTGGGTTTTTTGGTTCAGGTTGCTTTTTTTTTTTTTTCCTGGTTGGTTGGTTTTGGTTTTTTTTTAGGATTTTTTGGTTGGTTGGTTGGTTGTGGGTTTGGTTGTTTTTGTTTTGTTTTTTTTTTTTTAGATATCAATTCTCTGTTATTTACGGAATCCTGGCCACATAAAGGGCATATGAAATTTTAATGAATCAGACTTTCGAAAACAGAAAAAAAATCTCAAATGCACGGAAACCGGACCCTTTCCATGTTATCACAGATACAGGCATATTCATTATTTAGCAGCAAATAGTGCAACCCAGACATTGAGTCACCACATTAGGATGGAGATGAAGTAGTTACTCCTCTACCAAAGTGCAACTAGTGGCTTATTATAAATGTAATTCTAATCACTCCTTCTACCCCTTCTCCCCAAACACATGTAGGAAGGGACTTGTAGATAGCTAGCTTTTACTTTAAAACTATTTTTACAAGTTTTGGTGCTGGGGAGGTTTTATTTATTTTTCCAACATTGAATTTTATCAAAGAAGTTCACTCTGAGATGTAATGGAGTATTCTGAGCCATTTTCCCCTTTAAGAATGATGTCTCCTCATGTTTCTGGAGAAAATGCCAAGGATCAAAAATGACCCAATCCTATGTCAGCAAATGGATTACATTTAGATTTCTGCAAGAGAAAAAAAACAGTGTCCTGGACTCTTTTCAAGAAAAGGGGCTGAATTTGTCTGCATTTCCCATGGATGAACCAATCTTTAGAAAATTCTGAAACTGCTGTCTACTGACAAGCCTCCAAAACTCTGGGACAAAGGGATTTGTTCTGAGAGAGATGATATCTTTATATTTGTTACCTTGTAAAGCTATTATTCTTTAATAATTTCTTTCTCTTTTGTAACCATGTAAAATTTTAACATTTATAAACTCCTCACATGCATCTTATGTAAAGAAAAAAACTTGATTTTGTATGACATTAAATAGAATCAAAAATTTAATTTAAGGTGTTACAAGTTGGAAAAAACTGTGAGGAAATATTTTCTCTTTGCCCTCTCAATGCCACCCATGGTTATGATCAGTCTGCCTTGCATGTACTGGTGTTGCAGCAGCAACTTACTTGATCTGGCCAACATATGCAAGCTCGGCTGCCTATAATATTAGAGCTTAATTTACAGTTTATCATCCAGGCTATAAAAAAAAATATTTTCTTTGACATTTAAGAGATCCTTGACACTTGCCTGCCTTAGACACCATTGTAAATGTCATCCCTAAGGATAACATTAATCTAAAAGATAACATTAATCCAATAGTTAGACAATTGAAGCCCATGAGAGAGCTAAGTTTGCAAAGTCCATTAATAGCAGACTTAAGGAGAATCAGGATATAGAAATCATATAAGGCTTCAGGACCTAAAAATTGTTAAAAAACCCAAAAACATGATATAAAATATAAAGTAGATAAACTGTATCAAAGGGTAACTGTTTTCATTTATGAATGCATATACCCTTTTCAGAGCAATTCTAGTTTTAGGTTTCAACGTATGAATAGTTCAGCATCATGCTCTTATTTTGATTCACTTGATATTGAACCCATGACTTTCTAGGTACTATAGTCACTTACAAACATATGTTTATATGAGGGCAGTAGCATGACGTTCTGAGTAGGGCTTCATAAACAGAAGTTGAAACCATTTAATTATGAATATTTGCATTGGTTTGGACAGAAGTTGTCACTGGCTGTGGTTGGTTCTGAGGTAGCATTTATAAGAAACTAAATAGGCAGATAGAAACACACATACATTCACAGAGGGTCAGAGGTATGGGAATGTATGTATGTGTACTATAATCATTAAACTGAAACTCTTCCTGCTGATAAACAAAGACAACTTGAACGAGAGATTGTACCCGGAGCCTGTTGTTTGCTTAATGTTGCTACATTATCTTTAAGTGCTCTTTAATAAATAATTTGAATCCCTTCCTTATTCATTCCCTTCCTCCTTTTTCTGATGTGGTATAAAGATGCATTTTTTTTCAGATTTAGCTTTTAGCTTTATGTTGCTGTTTTATTTTTTGATCTTCTTTTCAAGCTCTGCAGGCTACCTATTGTCTCCTACTGCATTATGTACTGCACCTAGCGCCATGGAGTTGTGGTATTATCAGAGGATTCTAGACATTACTGAAACACAAATTATTATAATTACAGTACTGCAGCTGCTCAGCTGGTATTTTAGTTTGGAGCCAGAAAGGTTCCCTTCTCCTTTCTTCACACCCTATTTCAATCTTTATAGATTTGCAGATGTAAAAAAGAAAGGAAAAAAAAAACAGTAAAAAACCCTTGTACTTGTTTTCTGGAAGGGACAATAGTTTCACAAATTCCCCTTGAAGCAGAACTTGATTTCATAATAAGTTTTTCTGGCTGTGCTCCTTGGAAGGGGATGCACATTTTTCATGGAGTGGGAGGAGAGGTTGCAGGGGAGACAGGGAAAAGAAGGAAGAGAAAAGGAGGTGGACAGCTTTGTAAACTAAAAAGGAAATCCTTTAGTTCTTTACAAAAATATGTTCCGTGCCCTCAAGCACCCGTTGAAGATCAGACATTTGCAGCACTGAGTACCAAACCAGCCAACTTCTTTTGCAGCACATACCATTTGGGAGTCTCCAGCATGTCAGTGATTTCAACACCGTTCACTTAAGGAGGCAGAATTAAATCCCTCACTTCCTGGCAGAGCAGGGAGGAGGGTGGAATTTACCTACCATTGTTCAAGCATAGGGTGATAGCAAGTCTGCAGCTGCTTGGCTCCCTCTTAAACAAACCTCCTAACCAGCCACCATGGAGCATCTTTCGTTCTGTTCCCACGGCAACACCTCTATCCTCTGGTGCCCATGGTGTCTCTAATGCTTTTGACTAGTTGGATTCCTTGGCACCTGCCTCCAGTGCCAGGTCTTGTCAAACCTTATTAGACTTAGAATCCATTTTGGCTGCACTAGTGGGAAAAGAAGGAAGACAAATTTAGTTCACCTGAGATCTCTTTCAAATCCCAGTAAAGTCAATTTCTCAAGTTTCAAACTAGTAGCTGAACTTGCCTAGGGCAAAGATGTGCCTGTGCACACACAAATACACAGAATCTCCTGTCACATGCACTGTTTCTTCCTTCTTCTGTAGAGTACATATGTATGATCACAGGCTTCTTGTGCTCACAGACTAATACAAACACTCTTGCTTTTGCCTGAACAAGAAGCCTCCTAAAAAATGGTTTTTTATGCATGAGCAAACTGTCATACACAAATAACTTGTCCCCTCAGGTTTTATGCATAAGCTCACCACAGACTTCCTTGAACATATGAAACTATCTGTCCCTCTCCCAGCTGACATACAGGAACTTTCTCTGCCGTACAATATTGATGCGATTGACACAAGCAGACTCACAATGCAACATACTTTGTGTTTTCACACACTGTTGTGACCCACCCTGACAGGCAGGAGCAACTTTTGTTTTATTATTAAATCCCTTGGAGTGAATTAAAGTAAAATGATACTAAATGATCAATGTTTACAAATATACATATATCTATCTTGTATCTTTCTCTTTGTATGTGTACAAACATCCAACTGGCAGAACTTAAGACCATGCTCTCTGGTCCTACTGCTGGTTGCCTGGAAGAAGAGACCAACCCCCACCTGGCTACAACCTTCTCTCAGGTAGTTGTAGAAAGTGATGAGGTCTCCCCTGAGCCTTCTCTTCTCCAGGCTGAACAACCCCAGCTCCCTCAGCCTGTCCTCATAGAACTTGTGTTCAAGTTCCTTCACCAGCCTCGTTGCTCTTCTCTGGACCTGCTCCAGCACCTCAATATCCTTTCTGAGGAGAGAGAAAATAAAAGTTTTGTAGTCATCACTCAAAGCTCACCAGAGAACTTGGTTGTTGTGGTCACTTTTATCTTAGTCCACTGGGGAGTAGTGGGGCAGAGAAGCCCCTGAAACGTAAAGTTCAGTGGATTTATCCACCCTGAGAAGCCCTCCTGGTGCCTTCCCCCTTGTGTGTGTGTGTGGGAGGCTGTTTTTGCACATTCATGGTGTTTCTGCAGAGGCTGGAAGTCCTGGTTTTTACAATGTCATTTAGGGTTGGGGAGGGGTTGCTTTGAAGGCACCCCTGCCAAGAGGCCTTCTCAGACGGGTGGGTGTGTGCATACAGGGCCTCTTTAGACGCATCCTGGCTCATAGGAGACGAACATCACACACCCAGGGCAGTGCCACTCATCTCCTTTAGGGAAACATCACCCAAAGAAGTATCACACACTCAAGACTTCCCCCCTAAGGCCTCACAAATCTAAGAGGTTTTGGTCTATGGCCTCCTCCCCTCAGTCTTCTCTTCAATCTCTTGGAAGCATCTTCTTTGGACAGTTTGTTACAGCACTAATGTTTTAAGGCAATTGAAAAAGTCCTGTTCCTATCACACACTTTTCTACACTCACTATAGGGCTTGGAAAGACATTACGATTGTCTAAATACAGACAAAATTTTATCAGTTTAGTGGAGAAACAAAAGGCACAGTTCTAACCAATAGGTATGCTCACAATATATGGGATGAATAGTCTTATAAATGCAGCTGGGTAAGATTGTATCCCATACTCATAATCCTCAAATCTAAGTACCGACATATATATAAGCATATTAATATGCAAGAATGACCTATAGGCTGGTACCTGCACTGCATTTTTGATGGGTATGTTTTACCAGTCAGGGGATATCTGTTTTAGCCTTGGTCCCCAAGCTGACTTTTTCAGTCAACATAAAGTTCAGAGTTTAAATTTAAGTGTTTAACAGAGACACAGTGTTACTCTGGCCTCCATCTGTGTTTAATGTTGTAGACTGATGACTTTGTTTAGTCAAGTCTGAACAAGATCTATCGGGTGACGTCTAATCGAAATAAGTCATCTAAGCTTTTTCAACTGAGAGTGAAAAGAGCTTTGGAACACAATTCTGTACAAGAAACTTTCCCTTAAATATGTCCTTTTAAAAGGAGCTGGGATGATTGCATTTCCTAAGCATGTAAATTATAAGTCTAAAAATGAATCTAGGCAAAATGGGTGTGCATTTGAATCCTCCTTTAGAGGAGTGGCTAAGATTATTTTCTTCAGGTTACCTTCTGATGTCCAGGATTCCTACATCAAAAAATATGAGTTTCCTCTCTTCATACCCTCCCCTAAGGTTTAATACACTCCCCAGAGGAATAACCTCTTAGACCTGGGTCTTCACTGTATTTACTAAATTTTGATTTTTTATTTAGCCAAGTAGTCAGCAGTTCTGGGTCTTTCTGAAAAAACTGATTTTGTTGAACTTTTTTGAAGTTGTTCATGTCACTGTGTGTTTGTGACATGATTCAGAGCACAACTGGTCTGGATTACCTCCAGCTTCTAGGAAATACTTAAAGCTAAGCCCTTAGCTCTATCAATATATTGGGCACCAATTTCTTCAATCACATAGTTCTAGTATGTTTTTCCGGACAACAACTCTCTTCAGCAAACTTTAGCTACATGCACAACTCTTTTGTTGGCTATGATCATAAATAGGATTCCCAGGAGCAACAAACACAAGTATAGGAATTAAAAATAATTTTTAAGTTATAGGTCATTGCATACTCTTGGTGTCCACTTGGGGATGTGATAAGATGATTCAGTCATGTAGACCAGTCAGTACACAGCCCCCAAAATTGTCATGACATCTAAAATATCTGCCCAATCCCAGTGGACTTTGCTGTGTGGAGGGCATGAAGGAAAGATATCAGGCTGTCTAATGCTTAAATTTTCTCAGTTGTCATTTTTGTATGAGTTCATACTTATCACTGGACATGCTGAAAAGCTAATTAATTGACTTTATTCTGTCTGCCGTAAAGGTTAAAGGAAGATTTTAGTGTTTAGTGAGATGGTTGTGAAATTAACTCTGATAATCACAATGATTGCACAATTTTAGTGAGGCCTGTTGTCAGCAATCTCTTTGAGACCCTTCTCACTGAAAAATAACTCCGTCTCCTGCATAACCCTTTTCATGGAGATCAGCTTGTTCAGTAGGATGACACCAAGTACAGGACAAAAGCTCCATTCACAAGGCCTCCCCAAATTCCCTTGCTATGCTGCAGAGGACAGACTTGTGTTTGGAAGCTGAAAACTGAGCCTGTGGCTTAAGGATCTGTTTCATCCATTAACTTTGAGGACAATGCTAACAGCCTCTCCTGGCAGAAGCATGCTTTTCTAAAGCATGTCACTACACCTCTCAGAGCCCTGCTTTCACGCATCAAAACTCTAAGTATCACTTTCTAAGATACAATTTTCTTTCCTTTCAGGACCGCTTAAAATAGAAATGCCCCTCTATTTTCTATTTCACTTATAACTTCAGTGAAGCTCACAACATCTGGATTTCAAACTTAACTTATTAAAGGTAATCCAAGGAACCTGTCACCCACAGAAGTCAGTGGATCTGCAAATACCTTCACTTTGGCTCTTTGATTCTTAGACTAAACCAAAGTCTTGGTTTGTCTCCTCTCTCTGGTGCATCCCAAGACAATCCACAGTTCAGCTTGTCTAGTCATATCAATTATGTACTTTAGACATAATTGCATAAAATTGCAGTAGCACCACTCAGTTCAATTTCTCCTTAAGAATTTGTAACACATAAACATGAGAGGAAACCAAATTAAGTGTAGGGTATTGTGATTGTCTCCCACTGCCCGTTTAGGACAGTTTTTCAGTTTTTTAAGACTTTCCATGAGGTAACTATATCTGCAATCCCCAAGTTAGCCCAGAGTTCTCAAAACTTTTAAATATCTAGTTTTAAGCTATCCACCTTAGGAGGGCAGTGTATTAATTGCTGAAGTAGAAGGGACCTTTCCTCATGGAAGTGTTGAAATGCTTTGCCCTCAAAACAACGTGTACAAGTTTATCTTTTTTTTTTAAACAAAACAAAACAAAACAAAACAAAACAAAACAAAACACTCCTATTTTCTTCCCAAATGGAGTAGTGAGTTTCAGACAGCACAGGTTTATTCCTTGTGGTTGTGTGCAGCCATAAAAAGCGGTTTTCTTAATCATCTTCTGCTTTGTAATCTCAGACTCATCTGTGCATCAAGATAACCTAAGACCACGACATCCCTATGTTAGTTGAGTTTAGAGGTGATGTCTCTTTCATCAGAAAAGTTTTAATCCCTGGAGAATAGGGGCTCTATATCTCCCTCACAAATAGTCTAGGAAGAAAGATGGATAACCTTGATAACTGAAAATTCAACCTTGCAAAAATTCATCTACTGAATAATAAGATGTAATTTGTACATGCACTTGTTAATTCCATTCAAAGCTCTGGCAGGGATGTTTTGGAAGCTTCACTGCATTTAACTAACCTAAATTGCACATTTCATATTCAAGACTTGAGCTGAAACAATAAGATATTTAACTAAAAATTAGAATCCAGAAAAGTTAGAAGAAAAACAAAGATTGCCTAATGAAATTATTTTATGTTCTTATAAATTGTTTCTAAAACCCAGCTAGTATAGGTATAAACCCACAATATTTCTTGACTTACTCTCCCTTATTTTTGAAATTTTTAAGACCTAGAAACTAATTTTTTCTTCTCCTTTGCCTATTTTTTAGCTTGTATTTTTCTTCTTCTCTGTTTTGCTCTAATGCATTGTAGAAGGGATGTGGCTAGAATGACATATAGGGCAAATTTCTGCCCCCATTTCTGGTACAGGCTTCTTGACTATCTGGGATTAAGTGATTTCTATTGTGACCCTGAAACCCTTTAAACTTAAGCACGTGGAACAAGGGAAATAGGAGATGGAGTGTTAATTGGGTGATTGGTAGTTGTTGGTTCATGCTTCTTGAGGCTCCTGGTAGGATAGGTTCAAACCTGCACTGTATTTCAAAACTGAAAATTTCTGTATTAATTTGCCCCTAGATATTAAACAAAAATAGGACAAAAAGGAGAATTATATAGACAGACTTTTTAAATCCCTATGAAAGCACATAGTCACTCAGAACAAGACTCTCAAGTTTTTTCTGTAACTCTTCTTCTGCAGAATTGAGGTGTGTGTGCCTAGGTCCTGTCAGTAACATGAAAACTGAGGAAGAATCCTTTAGAGATGCTTCAGCTGATGGAGCTTCAAGGGAGCTTTTTTAGGAGGGGATGTTTGCATGGCAAGTAGAGAGAGCCTATATGACCAACTCAGACTCAACATTTAGCATTTACAGAGTTAAGTAGATGAGATGAAACAAGCTATGTAGAAAAGATGAAACACCTAATTGACTAGCTTTGTTCACCCTACAGAAAGTATACACCACCTTGCTTATTAATTCAATTGTTATTAATTTTCTTTTCCAAATATAATTGATAATTTGCAGTGTTACAGAATAGTGTTACACAGTTGAAATTACAGGGAGTTTGTCACTGGCATTTGAAAACTTACTATATTACTGCCCAAATCGAGTTATCCTTTCATCATAAATTGAAGGCATGCTTACCTACCTCTTGGATTGTTAGGAACCCTTATTATAAGAGACTATATTAGGATTCTTCAATGAAACATTCTTCTCCATAGAATAATATTATTATTATAATTACTTTTAGTGATGCAATTAGTTTTATTAAAATTTTAATTTTAACATTTACATTGCAGAAACAAGAATTAAAACACTAACTTGAATAACAGAAATATTCATTGCCAAATTAATAACAATGATCATTGTATATCATAGTAACAGAGCTGTGAATAACCACTGACAGTAGTAATTAAAATAATCATACCGGACTAAAACTTAAAGCTGAACCAAGGTGGTACTGAACAAACTGTCTCTTCTCCAGTCCTGGATGATTTGGGTGCTAAACATTCTTAGGTGTTCATGTTCCCCAGGGGAAATACTTGACAAAAGAGGACAAACAAGGGAGGCTTGACAAGAAGTTTTTGAGTAAAGTTGGCAATGTTAGGGAGGTTTTCTCAGTTCTTTGCTAGCCATGCTCACAATCTGCTACCCAAATATCTGAGGTCTAGGTCACCCGCTGAAAGAAACAGATCACTAAAATTTGAGAGCACTTTGATAGGCATCAGGATGGATGTCATTGTAAAAACAAAATGTATCATTACTATTATTATTGTTGTACATAATAAATAATGTTTGTCCAGAATGTTTTCTGGGAGAGACTGACACTGGCACAGTCACGGGTGTTCTCTGTAATGGGAAAAACAATTAGTTTTCAGTCATTTGCCTTTCTGGGAGTGCAACATGCTAAATTATATCCTTTGTTCCTCAGTGAAGACACTTTGTAAGAATATTTCTATTGCAAGACTTTCAGACAATAAGGGTGGATCTGCTCCCCTTGCTGGCTGTCTGCGTCACTGTGTTTGGAACCTATAATCATAGTGCAAGCATCTAGGTTTGAAAGGAGCCTCTGATGATTTTCCAAAGCCGCTGCTGATGTTCTGGGGAATCAGACATGAAAATTGGTGAGGAGACTCAGGGAATACTGGTGACAATGTGACTTGGATATCTTTCTAAAAGACTGCCTCTAGCATATCCAGGAATAAGGTCTTGTGCAAGAATTACTTGGTGAAATTTGGTGGCTTGTGTTATGTAGGTCAGATTGTGTGCTTACTGTGGGTTTTCTGAGCCTTACCAGAATATGTCTCTCTACTCTGTATTTGTGCTTCCTGGCAGCAAGAAATTCCAGGAGGATGTTTTGCAACAGAAAATATAAAAGCAGTTGTGGTGGGAAAAAACCATGTACTTATTTCCAATAAACACACAAAGTTTAAATACTTACCTGAAGTATGTCTGGAATCTAAACCTCTCAGCAGGTCACAAAGTTTTTCTGCTCTGGTAGAAATATTCTTCCTGATGTCTAGGGCTGATGACCATTACCTGAGCCTGCTTATGGTTGAGGTAGTTCTCCTTGCCCCTTAAGTCCAACTGAGAATCCAGGACAGGGCTCTGTCTTCAGTTGGAGTTCCTTTCACCTAAATGTTGGCACATAAAGCATGGTGGCTAATGCTGTGCTAATCAGCCTTGACTCTCCTACTAATCATGGCGTAAAATATGTTGCCTGGAACAGTATAAAACACATGGCCTGGCCCAGATTATGGTATGTGAGGACAAATTTGGAGGATTATGTAAAATTTCTTTTATGTGAATAAACATACAACAGTTTATTAGAGTAATAACAATTGCTCTGATAATATTTAAAACTTCAGTATTCAGAGAAAAAAAATGACAAAACCTTCTCTAGAAATGTACTGTTTTTTTCTTCCTTTGCTCTTTAAACAAAATCTGCATCCTGAGGGTATTTTCTGGGTATAAGATGTTGATATAAAGGTATCTGATAGATAGATAAAATAGAAACATATAGAAATCTATAGATAGATAAAATCAAAATATTTATATTTGTATTCAGATGTTACCTGAACCAAGGGTGAGTCTTTAAATGTCTGAGAAATCTTACAGTAAAAATAATATTGGGAGTGGGGTGGGGAAGGGAATGAAAAACGCGAGGCCTTACACTTATGTCAATTTTCATTATTTTTATATGTTACTTGGTGGATGTTCTCAGAACTTACAGGTAAATACTTCAGTGATTAGCTAGGCTGAAGACACAATTTTGTTTATAGCAACACTTTCAGTTAACCTAAAGAAAATCCGATGAAAAGATCATACCTTCTTTATATCTATCCCCTATAAACCCAAGAATTTATTGTTAGAATAATTAAAAACTCATCAGTATTACTAGTTAAGATTTAATTATTACAGGAAAAAATATTTTTTCAACACTAATGATAGTAAAATTATAGTCTTGCAAAACACTTAGATTTTACTTTTTTTTTATGGTGTTGTGTTCACCAATTTCCTGTTCCTAATGGTCCCACAATTACTGGCTTCATTCAGTTGTAGTGGGATGTTGCGGTAAGTTTTCAGAATCAGTAGTCCTTTGTTGTTTATTGCAGTCATGTATATAAAAGTTTGGTTTTATAATAAAAAACAAAACAAAACAAAAAAAACCAAACCAGTTAAAACACTACTTGTTTTTTAAAAAATATATATCTGTACATCCTATTGGCTAGTGGAATTTTTTCTGATTCATTCAAGAAAGGGAGCAGATTTTCTGATAAAAATCTAATCATATATAACTAATTTCCTTATAGTGTTTTAGGCACTCCACAGCTGCCCATCCTACTAGTAGATTAAGCTGGTTATACAGTGTTGAGACAAATATTCAGGCCTGGTTTCTGCTTCAAAGAGCTTACTGTCTAAGTTTAGATACATGACACGGAAATGAGAAGTGACAAGTGAACAAAAGAAACAGCGGGGGAGAGAGGGAGCACAAAAAGATACGTTTACAAAATTATCATAGAGTTTCTAGAAGGCATGTTTCATCTCACCTAAATTTAGTCATCAAAGTTATATGTCTAGCTTTAGCAAATAGAAGACTATTCCCACATGTGGTCAATGGAGCTAATTGGATGCCTCCAGAAAATTATTTAATTCAGAAATTTATTTTAAAGTGGATGAATAAGTTTCTGGATGTTAGTGTTTCCCTTCTCCAATAATTGAAAGACCCTTAGCTTGCCCTGCTCACCGAGCTTTCAGTTTGTGATGTTTTATGCTACAAATCTTTGTCAGAAGACCATATTTCTCACTAAGAAAAGGTGATAAAATAACTAGGCAATGATGAGGAATTACCATAGTGAAAGATCATGGAGCTTCATCTTGTCCTTTATACCATTTTAGAGGCATTTTGAAGAATGACACAGATTGATCCCATTCTCCTCTCTTAAAGTACTTAAATTTAGGATCCCGTCAGCAGTGACTTTTCTATGGTGAGATTCTTCTTTCAGAGTGTTTCACACACCTGAGTAACAGCATAACCATACAACAAAGTCATTTAGTAAAAAGGTAAAGTGAGTGCTTTTTCTTAAACACCTTAATATCCGGTGATAAACAGCCTTGGAGACCCGGCACAATGTGGATTTTCAGAGTTCAGAAGACTCAACTACTCTAATTTTTGTGTATTATTCAGCTCTTACAAGCTAAACAGAGTAGGCGTGGCATTGTGAGAAACCTTGAAAATTAAGCCACCGTGTTGAATCAAATCTGATTCCAGGGGCTGGGCAGAAGAAAGAGAAAAATGTGACAGATGCCAAAAATGAAATTTCAATTGCACTCCTAGACCATGTGTTAGAAGTAATTACTGGCTTAATATATGGGACTGTTTTACTTTGTATAGACATTTTGACATGAAAAAAACCCCACTTGTATTCATCAAGGAGTCTGCAAGATAAGTTATGATTAAGAGAAAAAAAATATTAACAGCCTATTCAGACTGTGCAACCCTTAAAATGCAGACACCATACAAGTAATTCAGAACTCTTGGCTGAGATATTCGCTCTCTTCTATTAGCTATGTAAGGAGTACAAAAACTTTTAGGCTCCTGGATGTTGCATAGGAATGCATTTATGGCCTGGGAGTGTCTGAGCCAGAGGTTGAATTAAGTCTTCCTTGTAGGGACCACTGTCTTTTCAGTATTCACTGAAGGTTACACCCGTTTCCAAGGCTGTATGCCTGTTGTATAGAAGAGGACTGGGACAGAAATTGAATTTAGGTGGTCTGGATGTAATCTGTAGGGACTTCAGAACGGAAGAATATCTTCTAACGTAAGGGTTTGATCTGTGGCTAAAACACCTTTCATAAATGTCACCGTTCTTTAGACTGTAAATATCACCCGCATCACGTATAAAGAGAGGTTTTAAAACAGACAGATTTAATGCTTCTTTCTAAAACAGGCAGCTTATTATCATCTGAAGGACGTTTTTTTTTTTTTCCTTTACATTGCAATGAAAAGGTAGGTGTGAAACAATACTCTGCCAACAACCTTGACACAGCACATGTAGATGAATTAAAAATAATTGCTGGAAAATTCTTTATTCTCATATACCAAATTCAAAATTAAATCTGTCCACTCACACCTCAGTTCCAAATGTCTCCAAAGATGTAGTCTATTCATCAGAAATTACATGTGTTGAGGTTCCACCCTTTAGCCTGTCAGAGATCCTTCTCCCCAAACTGTGTAAGCACTGGCAGCCTTCACCTTACAAACTGCATCTACATATGTTCTGGACAAAGAGCAACCTCAGATGAAATCTGAACCCTTAAACCTAGACTCTACATATAGTACACATACTTCACATGCAGTAAAACGTTAATATAAGCTTTGTTGCTTGTATTCAGCGACACAGATTCATTTTGCAGAAACATTTTTGAAGAGTACAGTTATATATAATTTAAAATTAAAGAAGTGGTAGATTTGTTCCTCTTCAGTTTAGACATTCTAGAGGACAGGTAAGAATGGAAAGATAAAATAAACTATTGGAAAAAAGAATTGAAGTAATAAATTTTTGCTTGATAACATTTTCACAAAACTTCTTGGAGGAATAAAATATATTTGCTGAGCCAGATGCAGATTCTGACAAATTTGAAAATTCTGACAAACTGAAATGTTGAAAATTTATTTTAAGTAAATGTGGCTTTTTATCCACCTACTCAAGAGTTTTAAAGCAAAAAAAATTCAAATACATTTTTTTATTTGAATAGGTTTTTGGAAGACAAAATGTAAATTTTTTATTCAAAAAATAATGGAAAATATTTTGATTTTCTATGATGATGAAATAATAAAACAAAGAAATCTAGGTGAAAGGATGTCACTACAGTTTAGTTCTGAAAATCTGAATCCTCTTATTAACATACGAGCTTGAAAAGTTCTCCAGGGTTTAAGCAGCAGGCTTGTCAGCCATACTTCCTGAATCCTTTTTCATTCTTGATTTGCTGTCTTGCATTTTCACAGAATTGTTTGAGTTGGAAGTGGCCTCTGGAGATCATGCAGTCCAACCATGTGCCAAGGCAGGGTGACACAGGAATGCATCCAGGTGGGCTTCTAAAGGGAGACTCCATGACCTTCCTGGGCACCCTGTTCCCGTGTTCTGCCACCCTCAACGTAGAGAAGTTCTTCCTCATGTTGAGGTAGAACTTGTTGTATCTTAGTTTCTGGTCATTGCTCCTCATCCTGTCACTGGGCTCCACTGAAAGGAGGCTGGCACCACCCACTTGGCACCTGCCTTTGAGATTTTTATAGGTATTGATGAGATCCCCTCTCTGTCTTTTCTTCTGCAGGCTAAACAGGCCCAGCTTCCCTAGCCTCTCCTCATCAGAGAGATGCTCCAGACCCTTCATCATCTTTGTGGCCTGTGCCAGACCCACTCCAGTAGCTCCTTGTCTTTCTTGAATTGTGAAGACCAGAACTGAACCCAAGACTCCAGGTGTGGCCTCACTAGGGAGGATCAAAGAGGGAGGATCACCTCCCTTGACCTGCTGACCTCACTCCTCACCATGGACCCCAGGATGCCATTGGCCCTGCTGGCCCCCAGGGCACACGGCTGGCTTATTGTCATCCTGTCACCCACCAAGACTCCCAGGTCCTTCTGTCTGCACTTTTGTTAAGGTGCGATACATTTGTTACATCAGATCAATCTGGATCAGAATTCTGCTCTTGAAACCCCCAGGTCACCTTCAAATCAGCTTCTACGGCGTTTTTCAATTGGTGGTCTTATTTCTTTGCACAAGTGTACAGAGAAGGCATAATTTTAAATATTGCAGGAAACAAAGTACTAAGGCTTGGGAATACAGCTGGAAATATTCAGATTAAATTGTTTTTTTCACTTAAAAATGCCCATATATCAACTTGAAAACCTTGTAGTTCTCAGTTTCTTCACTATGGAACAAAGTGTCGTTCCATGCAGAATTTATCTGGACTTTCACTCTTTGGCATATTAGAGCCATTTTTCAAAATTTTGACTGCAAGAGGTTCTGGATTTTATCCATCTAGTGAGACACTGAGTAATAAATAGATAGATGAACAAATATTGATTTTATTCCTATGGGTTGAAACAAAAATACTTGAAATTAGGACAAAAAGTCTGCCTGCAAAGATAACCCCTGGATGTTTAGCTCTATTCAAAAATAGAATTTCTACCTCCAGATCTGCCAACATTTATTTTCTGAGCTTTAGTTCTTTTCTTTTTCATGACTCAAATTTCTCATTTGTAAAACAAGAATAAGTACACTTTCTCTGGTTATACAGAAGATGTAATTACAACTTAATGAAAACTGACAGAATTGCCAATTTCAGCTTTATATGGCTTGAAAGGAGAACTGAAATTGTTAATTTCTCATCAAGAAAAAAATCTGGTTTATATCGTTACGACACATTTGAAACATTTCAATTGACATTTTATCATTTGTATTATGATGTAGGATGTTATGGAATGGTATTGTATGGTGTGTTATGCAATACTAAAACACAGAAATGGAAAGTAATTTCAGAAGAAAGAGCAAAAAAAGAAAGAAATAGCTTATTTCAAACAATGTCAAAACGCAGTATTTTAAGTTGTGAGAGCTTTTATTCCATTTTTCTTCTGAACAATATTACATTGAATCTGACCCAATTTTGTAAAGTGTTTAATTTTTGAGTGAACTGTTCATTGCTGATGGGAATGTGGTTTTGTCAAAGACTCTCCTATTTGCTTGAAAAGTGCTGTGAAATCTAAGACTGAAAAGTGCTATATAAAGACAAAAATTGCTATAATGGGTCTGATCCCAAGCAGGCTAAAGAAAGATGACAGCTCAGATAACTTGCTCATCTCCCTTTGCACAGCTGTATAAGTACCAGCCACACTCCTGTTTCCTGAACTCTGAGGGAAGGGTGCAAATATCTAGTCTCAGATGCTGTGTCAGTCGATACAGAGGAAACGTGGGCAGCATAAAGAGCATGGCTTTACGTTTCATGGTTGAAAGTCTTTTAGAGTATAAACTTCAACTGCAGTATTTCCTGTTTCTGAGTTTTACTGCTGTGGGTTACAAGAAAACTATGTGGATTTTGAAAAAAGGTTAGATTTCATGATCTTACCCTCAGATGATGATATGAACTAGTAAGATGTCTCCTTTCTCCCTCTGCCTCCACTATTTTCATGGAACATATTAGAACTTAATAGTTGTAAATATCTGCTCTATTAGTTGTGCACAAAACCAAGGAATAGGTTCACAATCTGTTTAAGAAGGAGAAACAGACAACACAGAGAAACAGAGAAACAAACAAATGTGTACACATTGACATAAATACTGAATGTTATTTTACTGTGTCCATCTACTTAGAAAACCAGTCTGGAATATACACAAAGAAATAATTATACACGCAGGTCAAGGCTGCTAGATGTGAATGTGTGAATTTACCAAGACCTAGCATTCAAGCTGAACCAAGCCACAGACCAAAGTAATACTCAGAGTACAGCTGAAAGAATAAAACTCTCTCGGTTTAAGTTGCATGAGAAATGTCTGCATGTGGTTGGAATAAGGGGTATGGATCAATACTTGAGTGAGAGCCTGGGTCACCTGCAGTAAGGCCATTGCCTGAGAGCTCAAAGTAAACACCTGATTCTGCCAGAATAGGATGTGTGCTCTAGGAAGTCAAAGTGCAATCTCTCAGGGTGAAACATCATGAAAAATCCAGTAGTTATGAATGAGTGACACTATCAGGGATAAAACAAAAGGAGACCTCAACCCTCCCGCTTCAGGGCATAAATTGTTTAAGAAGGATGAAAGGCATTTTCACCCCTTTTTCCCCTGAAGTATAATATTGAACAATTGGTTCTTCTAACTGCATGTCAGAGTCATTTGCTCTCAAGTATCAAACACTGACCATCACTGATGAGAGGGCAGCAGGAGAGTGTGACTCTTGGGTGCTAATTCTTGTTTGCACCAAAGGCAAGGGATGCAGGCAGAGAGCGGTCTCAAAGCTGGAAAAAAAGACCTGTGTGGCTTCTTCTGAGAGTTGGAGGTTGAGACACGCAGACCCCTGTGCCTCTAGGTTAAATAAAGTTTTGTCATCCTCAGCCTCTGAAGTGATTAAATTTGTCCCAGTATCATTACAAAATGGAATTAGCAGCAATTCGTGGAGCCAGAGTAGCCTGGGGGTGGTTTCAGCAGATAAAGCGACACCACTCTAATAACAAGGGCTGAGAATGACATGTCACAATTACTGTTGGTGCTGCTCTTGATTTATGTCAATGCAACAGTTCTGGAGAAGCCATCATTCAGTGTTATGCTGATTTCCTGCTAAGTATTTCTGTGTATATAAAAGTTACCCAGGCTTTGATAACTTTGGGATAACTTTGATAACTGTGGGTCATGGAGAGGCATCTGTTATTCTGTGGAGGCAATAATTCACTGAAATTGGACATTAAAGAAGGTTTTCAACAATCAGCTTTCAAACAGGAGAAGTGAGGATAGAAAAGAATGGCAAAGTACCTAAACACTCTTAAAAGAAAAGTAAAACTATTTTAAAGGATTGTGTAATGCTGTATTTATAGTGGGAAAAGACAGTATTTGATGATTCTATGCCTTCTTCAATTCTCTGTGTTTCTGAGAAGAAAGACCTGCCACACTTTCATTTCTGCACTGTTGAAGTGTGTCAGTCATAAACTGACCCTCTTCATTCTTTATTTTCTTTCTTTGATGAGGAGAAATGGAAGTATTGAGATGATCCTCTTATCCTGTTTGTTTGTTTGTGGTTTTTTGTTCTGTTTTGTTATGTCCCAAACTATAAAATCCATCAAATTTATGAAAGCCACAACAAAATACTTTTTTGATGCAATTCAAGGCCAGACTCATGGTGAACCTGAAGTGAGCTTTAGCAAATCTTTTGGCTTAGATAGAAACAGTACAAACATGTATTTAATTTCCCCAACACAAGATAAACACCCATCCACTCATTGTGGCAGCTAAGAAAGGATAAAAGTTGTGCTGATAGAGACAAAGTCTATGGCTGGTATCCATGTCGACAGACAGAGGGACCCCAAATCTTAAGTTAAAATGCATTCAAATTAAAATGTGTTTAATATGAACAAATAAGCAAAAAAAAAAAAAAAAAAAAAAAAAAAAAAAAAAAAGAGCATTAAGTCTGAAAGGCATAATTTCTTAATTTTCAACAAAATTTGAACTAAAACCAAACAATACTTCAAGTTCTTCCTACCTGTTTTTCTTCTGTTCTATTTCTTCACTAACTTGAAAGTAGATGCTTCTCTTAATCTCCAGATTCACTGCATCGGTGCAGGATATAAGACTGAAAAAAATCTATTAGATATCCCCGGCCTTTTATGTCATACTCTGAAGAATAGAATCAAACATGACCTTTGAAGTATTTGGAGAATTCATTGTGTAGAAGCCATTTTTCTTCCTATGAAATAGTCTGAAAAACCTACCTTTGTTACAGGAAGTAAAATCTTGCTGAGAAAAATTAAGTGAGAAGGTCCCCTTCTTTTAGCAAAGCAAATATAGTTCCAGATCAGCCAAGAAATGGGATTGCAGACTTGAGAATTAAAACTGTCCCTTAGCATAGAAACATTAATCTAAAGCATTTAATTTAATTTAACTTAATTTTATAATCCAATCTGTATCATTTAACAGCCTTCCTACTGCTTCCTTACCCTATCTCTGAATTTAAACTTACTTTGGAAAAGTGTACAAAAACACAGCAGCTTAAGGTTCTTTGTAAGACCCCGTGTAACCTCTCAAGTCCAGTGTTATAACTGTCTGAGCACTTATAGATTTATTTTTTCTTTGCAGCTTTCTTGAGCTGACACAAAGGTTGACAAGCCTGGTGACATAATGGCTATTATTTCAAGTAGTTTCTAAACAATATCATTTTTGTGCCCTTCTGCTTTCAATAAAATTATAGGTTTCTTTATTTTTTATGAAACAATGGCTCTCAGCTCCATGCTACAGTTCCTGGGCAAAATACCAATGAGACCACCGTGACTCACTATTAATGCAATTATTGTTGTTGACGTCAGTGGAAACATTGACTGTGCTGAGGTCTCCATCTATGGTGTCACTTGTGAGGACAGGCTTATAAACACTATCTTGTTATTTATCCTGCCTGGGTAAACCAAATAAACACAAACACCACAAATAAACACAAATACTATGGAATAAAATAAAATGCTAATTCAAAATACATCCAGATAAGAGCAATATTTATAGGAATGCACTGGTGAGAGATCAGCTGTGAATGTGAATGAAGAGCTGATAAATTCTCATTACCTGTTTGGGGCTGACAACTGAAATGACCTGCTAGGCATCCACTGGAAATTCAATCAGGTACCTGCAAATAGCAGGTATCCCCTGCAAAAATCCAACACGTGTAGGGTTTCACTTAGTGTTTAGGTGTTCCATCCCTGTGCAGTCAGGAGTGGAGGAGGCCTGTCAAGATTTCAAGCTTGTCTAAGGCATGCAGAAACTTTAAACAGCTTGCCTCATCCCTTTTCCTCTTTACATTATTCCACTGTGAGGTTTGTTTCTAACATGGCAATCAAAACTTTACCTTCTTTTCCTTTTTTTTTTTTTTTTTTGCCTTGACAAAACTTTGGTTTTAATATACTTTAGTACCAGCCAAAAAGAGCGGGGCAGGAAGATATTGGTTCTAATCACGTGAGTCTGCAAGCACTTAAACTGAAGGAGGGAGAAATAACCACAACGGTGATAGACTTGAAATTTTTGGCAGCCTCAGGAACTTTTGGCTCCACCAGTACTGGAAGAGCTTCCTGTCTAGTCAGAGATCTCTAGTGCTCAACTCATTCTTAAATCTCCTGAAATCCCCCAAACCCGCTTGCTGGAACTCATTAATATCACCCAAAAAATTGAGCCCATATTCCCAATAAACTTTCTTCCTCCCCTGATATGTCAGTGTTTTTCTTTTATTGGATTGCATCACATACAGGCTAAACCAGACTTCCTTCAGGGATGAAGGAAGGACTAATACACTCTAAGTATACATCTATCCAGGTGCAATAAAAACAGAGAGAGTATTAACACTCATACAACTCATGGAACTCATATAGCATTTGGTGGTACTGCCCACACTTGATCAAGGATCATAAACACCAAATTTTGGACCAAGATGTTCAAAAGCTTCAGGAATGATCCAGGAAAGGAGTATTTATTTTACGAAATTAATTTGATTGGTTTAGATCAGCAAAACAGATAGGGAGGATATTAATTGTTCTCTCTTCAAGAAATAAACACTAACATAGTAGTTCATTCAGTTTTACTGATAGTTCTCCTGTAAGTTAAAGAAATTACTAACCATCAGAGAAGTCTTATGCTGGAAGAGCCTTCTAGCAGGAACAATGAGTGCAAATGACAAAGGTAACTTGACGTTTCTTTGATGGTTTTGCTGGGTGGTTTGTTTGGTTTCTGTTGTGGATCTTTGTTTGTTTATTTGGTTTTTGTTTGTTTGTTTTGTTTGGGGGGGTTGTTTGGTTTTTTTTTTTAATATTAACTGTAACCATTTTGTTGATTATATTATATACCTTAGTTTCCTATGACAACAGGTGACTGAACTCTTGTAGAAATCCCTTTCTATGATGTGTGTTCTTATGCATTACAGTGATACAGACCATTACAACAAACAAACAAAAAAACCAAGCAACTCCTTGATAGAGTGGATATATATTTGCATATTCTGAAGAAGCTAAAACACTCAGAAATTTTGCAGGTGAGACAAATCCAAATGTACACAATTAACATCCCGCAGTACCTTCCACCTGATTAAACCTGCTGTATATAGCAGAACCCTGAGTTCATTCAGGCAAGAAAAATGGCGCTTATGAATTTTATTTGAATTTTATGCTCCAGATCCTTACTCTTGAACATATCTTAATAATTTAGTTGAACAACAGATTTGTCTGCGTAAGACTGTTTGGTAATGCATTCTATTCTACTAAGTAGTCATTAGGCTGCCTGCCCTAATGACTATGATACAGATGTGGAATTCAAGGAACCTGGGTTTTATTTTGTCATTAATACAATGCATGATTTTTAACAAGTCACTCTCTTACAATGAGAACTTGTATAACTTTGGGTTATTCTGTGAAGCAGGTGGATGACAGCTGTCATGTGCACCCAGCCACTATTACCCTTGAAAAGTGCTGGTTTCTCTCCATTAGATATAACTGGAGCATAAACTGCTTCTCAGACTTACACGTCTAACTTTTAGACACTTAAATTAGATCAATAATTCTGGCTTCATGTTTCAAAAAAGATATTGCTTCAAGAGACATTAATTAAGAACTTCTATTTTTTTAATTTCCACTCCCTCTTTTTATGGCTTCAGTGTGAAGTGTCTAGTTAAAAAACAAACAAACAACCAAACCAAACAAACAACCAAAAAAACCCACATCACAAACCCCAGAAATTCAATCAAACAAAAAAATTCAAAGCAAAGA
>JAWWES010000094.1:64895557-64932106 GCA_035583135.1 Lophotriccus pileatus
TTTGTTTTTGTTTTTGTTCTTGTTTGGGTTTGGGTTTGTTGGGGTTTTTTTGTTTTTAGTTTTTTTTTTTTGTGGGTTTTTTGGAGGGTTTTGGTGGGTTTTTTTGGTTGTTTTGTTTGGTTTTTTTGTTGCTTGTTTGTTTTTTTTTCCTAAGGCACTGTGGCTTGTATGGTCATGCTGGCTGTGTGATACTGAGTTGGTCCATGTCTCCACAATATCACTGAGCCCTCAGGCCAATTTCAATCAAATCTGACAGAAAATGCTGAAGTCTGACAAATAATCCAGATCCTACCAACACCAGGAGGAAAGACAATGAACATAAAACTTTTTTTCTTATTAGTTACTGAAAGAAGGATATCATATGAATTCACTCTGTATAAAGCTCACAAAAATCTGAGAGAGAGACACAGACAAAGAGGAAGAAGCAAATTCCTTGAGACCTGAAATAAAAAACAAAGCTTCATTTCAACATTACATCTCATGTAATGCCTATAAAGCCATTTACGAGAGAGAAGATCATACATAACCAGCCATCACTCAATTTTTTGTTCACAGGATGTGTTCTTTGAGCACCAGTTTGCACAAATTCTTCATGGTATTTTGGCACTAAACTTGGATATATCATGTAGGATAGATGTTTTCTACATAGAGCATAAAAGAGTTGCTCTAAAAAATGGGTAGGACCATTGTACTGAGGTTTGGTGAAAAACATGAACTATAGAAATTCACCAAATCAACATTCATTTAAATTTGGTGATTTATTTTAGGTTGAAGAAAAAATGGGAGTCTTACTATTTGCACTTGGAAGCTCATAGGAAAGAAGCACACATAACAATGTACTGTAAATTTGTTGAACAGTGTAAAAACGATTTAATAGAGGAAAAAGGTAGGAAAAAACTCCACACAACTCTTAGTTTAAATAACTGGAAGTGAACTGATCTAACTTCAAGTATCAACACTTAAAAATTCCAGGTGTAATCCCCTCAGTGTTCCCCAGTAGCTGGAAAAGAAATCCAGAGACTTGTCAAGAATGGCTGAGGTACCATGTGGATAGAAAATACGTTTGCTCAGTGTCTGGCTTTCATACATCTGCTAACTAAGATGATGAGCCTTCTACTGGCAAACTTCTGCTCCTAGTAAGGACATTTAAAGCAGGATTCATCAATCTTCAGGGATAAGAAATGAGCACAGTATTCCAGTTAGTTATACCAGTGTTAAATACAGAACCACTGAAATTGGCAACTGCAATTGATCTGATTTGCCCTCTCTGTATGTTATACTTACCCCTTCAGGCACTATGATGAAGTTCTTTCCAGAATCCTCCATTCTAAAAGTTGGATTTCCCTACTCATTAATAAAGGCTTAAGTTCCTAATTTCTGTTAGTAAAGTTTTATATTTTCAATGTATATTTGTAGATATATATATATATATGTATTCAAATACATATAGATGTATATGTTTATGTGTGTGTGCAGTTCGTTTGTCGAATGACCGGTCCCAAAGGTTTTTGCTCCTTGTTTTTTAATTCTTTCCATTAAGAACACAACTTCAAAGATAATTTTCTCGCTCAAAAGCACTCCTACTTTATGGGGATGTCTCAGATTCATTTAATTTTGAGACCTAGCCTATTTTGAAGATAACTTGTTGACTTTATAGTGCTCTTATTTCTTGAAAAAATCACTTCTGAGTTCAGATTGAATCTTTGGAAGTTTAAATATTAGATGATCAGAATTATCATCATCACTCTTCTCTTATACTATGCAAAAAGGCATCAAATTACTGTAGGTCTATTTTTATAAACCAATTTTATTTGATATTAGTTATATTACCTTCCTTTAATTCTATTTTAATTAAATCTCATATTAGCTATTTTATTGTTTGCCTTAGGTTAACTTTAAACTGACAAAAGGACATTTATCAGGGCATCCCATTTTCTTTTCTAAATGTTTCTGTACATTGAATTTTTTCCAGACCTTTGGGGATTTTTCTGTGCCACAAGACTCCCTGTTATCCATTACATTCCAGAGGAATCTTCACCCAGCTTTTTTTGATACTCTTTAATGTAAATACTGAGATTTTGGGATTCCTCTTCCTTCTTCACTTCTTTTATAATTAGTTTTTGAAAGCAAAGTGTTTCAGTTCCATCATCCAGTGACCTGTAAACAACTTCTATCTTCTCCTCAACTACGGGACAAAAAGACACTGATTCCTAAAGCGTAAGTCAATTATTTTCTTTTTAAAACTTAAGTTGTTATTTTTTTTTATCCCTTGTTCACTATATTCTTATTTACAAGGTTATGTCAACTTATTTTAACATTCCAGTCATGTAACTCTTCACACCAGGTTTCAGTAATACCAACTAGGTCAAATTTATGCTCATAAATGAGCAATTCCAATTCCCTGTGTTTATTATCCAGGCTCCAAGCAGTAGTATACAGGCAATTAAATAATTTCTTCTCCTCATGTCCTTCAGTGCCTTGATTAATTTGGTTCTCAACATTCTGATTTTGTTCAAAGTGAGTGCATGTTTGTTCCTGCTTTTCACCTTTTTTTCCCCCTCCATTTAACACCTGCCTGACTACAATAATTTAAAATTATTTCTTTGTACTAATTAAGTTTTAATCAGAATAAAGTAATTGGTTAAAACTAAAACATTACAGAAGTATATACAGTTTTCAATTAAACTCTCATCTAAAAAGATTTTCATTCCCAGGATAATTTCTGATCAGAAGCACAGGTCTAGGGCAGCCACTAGTTAGGACGCATATTCAGTTTGGAATACAATTTCCCATGACAGTACTCTAATCTGCAGGAATTGTTTTATTTTTTTTTTAAAGTAATCAGCTTTCAGTATTTCTTATTCTGGGTTTTGCAGTCGGCATGTTTGCTTTCATATGTGTTTAGTTCTGGATGTACAAATTAAGCAATAATTTAAAGTGGGGTTTGATATTCTATGTGATACAAGAAAAACATTTGAAGCAAAACAATTTGGACTTTTTTTTTTGGTGCATGTCACTCATGGTCTTACCTCATTTCAATACACATGTATACACATACTCAAAAATATTATGTCACTTTCAGCCAAACATGACATAAAAAAAATGTTTTTAAATGGGAATTTTTTCTAATGGGGAAATAGTTTTACACTTTAGTCTTTTCTAGACAGCTTACTTGTTCAAAATGATTTTTTTTCCGCTAATATCTGAAAGAGAAGTCATCCAAAGTTTAAGAGCTCTGACTTAAAAGAGAATACACTCAAAATTTTTGACAAAGTATTTTAAATTTAGGAGGAACATACTTACACTGTTTTTCACTTTCAGAAGCTTGTCTTCTATGTGTTTTGTCTTTACAAGCCAGAAGGAATTCCTGAGAAAATTAGATGGATAGTCTTCTATTGTAGCCTTCATTGTGTGATGTTCTAGGAGTATCACAATTAAGGAGAATATACACCATCAGTAAGAGCTAAAAGACCTTTGCACGGTAAGTCCAGAATTTTCCACAAGCTTTTATCCATATCTCTGGTGCCCTGGTCTTGGATGTCCTCAGGGTATCCTAGTCTTTGTGCATCAGAAAACCATTTTTAATTGTAAAAATAGTAAAAAAATAACTCACAGACTTTGTCTGACTCATTCAGATGGGCAACTCATTTTATTGGGACTTGTGTAGCATCATTAGCAACAACTTATATATTTTGAATTTACTGTTGAGCTGTGTCTTTAGCCTGTATTCATCATTTTGCACATTGAAGAACTATGGAGACCAGAAATGTCCAAGTACAGAGAATTCTTGTTAGGCCTTTTCATTCTAATGGTGTATCTGCTCACCAATCTATCTCTGGTCATAGAGAATAGTCAGTCTGTCATTTATGCTGCCAGCCTCCAACTCCAATGCTTTCCTTGCTCTCTTTTTTTTTTGGTTGATGTTTTTGTTTGTGTTTTTGGTTGGTTTTTTTTTTTTTTTTTTTTTTTTTTTTTTTTTTTTTTATGTATTTTCCTTCCTAGATTCAGGCAATAGTCCTGTCTTGTCCAAGCATTTTTTTTCACTTTATTTTTCTTCATCAAAGAGATCTGTTGTTTACTCTTCCAGTGTAAAACCTCTTTGTTTTGAACATAGTTCAAATATAAAGATTCTTTATGCTTTTGAGAAGAAAATTAGTAAATGGATTCACTATTTGAAGTCAGGACTAACATCTCAACACAAGGTAACACAGTATTGTGCATAACACTGATCTGGAAAAAAAAATTCTAACTTTTTACAAAATCATCTGTTTGATTCCTAATAAGTTCCCTTCAGAACTGGTTTATCCAATTACAGCCAATCTTTGCTTCTACCCTTTTATAAAAAGTAGAGAATTAATAAATGATGGATAATATCAGAAGTGAAATTAGGACCACCTTTCACCTGCCACTCCCTATTTCAAATCGTAGCAACATCCCTTAAAAAAATCCTGAACTGGGAAGAAATCATAACCAATACAATTTCACTAAAGCAGAATATCCTTCAGGTTAATAGTGGTTTGTAAACTACATTTTCTGCAGAGAAAGACTTTGTTTGGAATGAAGCTGATTAAAGAAATATATACAACTGTGAAGAAGAGGTTGCTACAGTCAAGAAAATGTAAGCATTTGTTGAGAAAACAGGGAAAGAGAAAAGCTGTTTCTTATGTGCTGAAAACATTCAAAGTCTTGTGTATGTTTGGTCTCATCCAAATGTAATTTGAGAAGCTCGCTTTTAATCTAGTTTGGGCTCTGATGATAACAGCTTCAATTTATACAATCAGAGACATTGCTGAGTGACTTTGCCTTCCCCTACATCAAAGGTAATTATTATTTTTATAGTTCAATTAGCAAACATTACATTTCTGTTTTCCTTGCAAAGATGGCACCACCTAATTTAGCAATAACATACTTATCCTTGATGCCCTCTCAGGGACATGATGTTATTATAATAGACTCTTCTGGACCTATTGATTCCTGGGAGCAAGTTTCCTCCCAGTTTGCACCTTTCAACTCTTTTCTTTAAACTTACACTAATAGGGCAATTTGCCAGTTGTAGATCATAGCCTGCATTTTTAAAAAGAGAAATCTATACAGCATTTTGCTCCAGAACAGTGCTTTTATTACCTTTTTTATCTTAATGACCAGAAAGACAAAAGATAGGTCTGTTTCTTTGTATACAGATCTCAGAAAGAGACGAGTTTCCTGTATTGTAATAACTATTTTCCTGACTTTAAGGCAGAAATCAAAATTCCTGATTTATTTACAGATGTTAGACACTGGATCACCCACTTCTAAAGTGAGCTTTCTAGTCACTCATGCAGGTGAACGCGTATCAGTCACTCAGTCCTCTATGCGATGATAGTCTTTCCCAAAATGGAACAGTCTAAGTTTCTGTTATGTATTCTTAGGCCTTAATACAGGATACGTTGTTGCTCTGTCATCCTTGGAGAGTTAAATGTAAGAGAAAAGCAACAGGAGAGGTCACACAAATTTTGTATGGACTGAAGCTACCTCTGAAGAAATTATACCTGTCTCCTCTGACTGCTGACTAGGCTAACTGGATTGAAACTATGATCATGATGACCCTTACAGCAAAGAATAAAATAAGTGGCATAATTACCTTGGTGATTAGAATAATTATCTGGGGCTTGAATGTTATTTTCCCTTGATCTGATTTAATCAGGAACAGGTTTTTACTTTATCTTTCATAATGTAACACCCAAGCTATTTTACCATGAAGTGGTATCTTTTTCTAGAGTTTGAGTTTTGCCCATAAATTCCACTAAGAACCTGAGATGTTTGTCATAATGAAGGTTTAGGTGAAATAAATATGTCTCTGTGTGAAATTTATGATTCTAGCAAAACATTTTCTCAATAAAGAATCCGTTTTCAACTGGGAACAGTGAGGGGACACAATTCCAAAACTCCAAGTCCTTAGCAGTCTCTTAGGACGCTATTCTGTGTTCTGCAAGAGCTGATCATAATTTATGGTTGCCTTAGGTACTCTGTGTGGTACTTTGTATTTTCCAGGCTCTTGAGATGGTGGGGAATCCTGAGGAATGTTGACAGCCTGCTTCTTGAGGGTCACAAGGACTATTCCTTCATATTTTTCCTAACCTCAGTTCAGCCAAAGGGTGTCTTACGCTCCCCTTTGTCGTGGCATTAGCAAGATAACCTGGTGTTATCTGAGAGACCCCCATCACCTTGGCTCTGCCTTAACCTTTAGGCTCTAGCTAAACGTGTTTAAGTAAGTCTTTGTCACGTTCCACTAGAGCATGTTTGCATTGATTATGCACAATTATATCCTTGCATCATGGCAGTTCACCTGTGCATACTAGCCCCTACCGGAGTGATTTATTACCAGCTAAATTGTTCCTAGCAGAAGCCTGTTTATCACTGTCACACGTGCAAGCAGCAGATATGAGTATCTGTATGATCAGCCTTTGTGTATATGTGTGCACGTGTGTGGGTGCGTGTGAAGGCGTGTGACCCGGGGGTAGATGAAGGCACACAGACTCACGGATGCTTCTGATTAACATTGTCAGGTCCACCCCCTGTTCTCTAACACCCATCACTGCTTTCCAGTTTCATGCCATTTCTAGCACAAATATCAGTAGTTATAGAAATCTCTGTTGATCCTGCTGTAACTTTATTGATCTCTTTCAACCTTCATCCATATAATGTCATTGAAGAGGTTCTTAAGGAAACAAGACCATTAATCAGCACCCTAGTTAATTAAAGATACACAATGACAATGGAAACATTCAGAAATGATGGAAGGACCCTGGAAAAACAGGATACTTTGACTTTTAGGAAACATGCTTGCTCTAGGTTGTTCTAGCACTTCTCTCTTTGAGATTTTAACAAGATGGGACAATTCAAGGCATTTTTTAATTCCCCACATAAAATTATTCTTTACTGTTTTGTGCCATTTATTTCTCTTTTATTGGCCAAAAAAAAAAAAAAAAAAGGGTGAAAAATGACATAGTAAAGATTTGCTTCATACCAACTTTTAAATTAAGATACTCTATGAAACATTAAAGATATTGCTTCCTTAACATTTTTGAGCCAGATACTCTATTGAAATATAGAGTCATGGAATGGTTTGGGTTGGAAGGCACATTAAAGATCATCTAGTTCTGTGTCAGGGGATCTTTAGGTGAGATGTTAGGAAAAGGTTCTTCACCCAGAGGGTTGTTGGGCACTACAACAGGCTGTCCAGGGAAGTGGTCACAGCACCAAAACTGAGAGAGCCTGAGAAGTGTTTAGATGATACTCTCAGGCACAAGCTGTGACTTGTGGGGATGGTCCTGTGCAGGGCCAGGAGATGGACTCAATGATCCTTGTGAGTCTCTTCCAACTTAGCATATTCTGTGATTTTGTGAATCTACAGAGGATAGGAGCCTGTTTGTGCTATTCCCTGCCTTTGCTTTCTTTGGCTTCACAACATACTAGCCCTTCTCTGGTTTTTTATGGGTCGACCTGGCTGTTTCATTCTCTGATGTGGTGGCTGTCAGTGATCCTCAACTGGTAGTGTCAGACCACTGAGCACAACATCAAAGTGCACATCAAACAGCTGGTACTGTTCGGTGCCTCGTTGCCAATCTCAGTTGAATTGTGGAGGATCTGCCCTTTTGACCTTAGAAATGATCCCTGAAGAGCAGTTTTGCTACATATTGATGGAATGTGTATGTCTGTGACGAAGGAAGCCTTCAGGGCAGGGAGTAAAGCTGTTGCTTTAACTTATACCTTTTCTGTGACTAAAGCCGTACAGACTTGATTTTCATGTTGAATGAGGCAATGACCAGGACCTAGATTCAGACTTTCTTAAAGTCTGTCAACAGCCTGGATCAGTTTGATCTGGATCTATTTGATAAAGGTGTTCCCACACTACATTTGGCAATGGCTTAAAGTGAATAAATACACTCATTGTATTGATGCACTAAATGATCAGCCCAGTTCAGCCCAGTTCAGCCCAGTTCACCCAGTGGCCTAGTCCTCTACTCTTAATCCTCTGCAGCCAGAGTGAAATGCAGAGGATTACTCATTCCAAGTCTGAAATGAATGCATCACATCCATTTTGTTCCAAAAGTAATTGACTTTTAACTGGTTTTAATGCACAGATTGACAAACTGTGCTGCCAAATTCTTATAGCTCCAGAACTGATGAATTTTTTTGAAAAACTAACGCTGAGGTTTATGAGCTTTGGTAAAATCATCCACCATCCAAGTGTCAGAACTTCTGAGAAGGTCGATACTTCATAGCTAGCTTGATACTGTTCCAAATAGGTTTAAAGCCAGCTTATGTTCTTTTTGTTCAAAATGGCTTGTTCAAAGGTCTAGAGAATCATCAGAAGTTGACCAATTGAGAATTTGGTTTTGTTCTGAATGCTCTATAATTCTCACGTCTTATAAGCTAGGTTTTTTTTCCTTTTGGTTTAGTTTGTTTTGTTTTGTTTTGTTTTTTATGAGTGTGTTTTTTTTTTTTTAATTGTTCATGTATGTATCTTACAGAAATTGACAGGACCTTTGCCTCTGGAAATTCTTTAAAAAATGAAGCTTCTCTGCCCAAGGGACAAAAAAAAAAAAAAAAAAAAAATCCTAAACTTGCTGTTTAGCAGCCTGGGAAGAATGGTATTTGAAACCATCCTAAAGTAGACTCTATGTGGTTACAGTTAAGTATCTTTGAACAGATAGAATCTTTTCCTGCAGGGCTTCAAAGACACATGAAATGTTTGAAAATTGGGCAAACTTATATACCTAACTTATGCAGATTAGGTTCCATTAAAGACCATTACAGTCAGATAACTTCCTTTTATTTGAATCTCAAGGAAAGTAATTGTCACAATTTTAGTTTTTTTTTTAATCTAAAGATCTTATTTGGAATTTGTTTTGTTCTTGGCATGAATGAGTTCAGACTGGTCAGCCTTTCAGCTGGAGTTGCAATAGCCATGTCTTTAATTAAGAATTAATATTGACTAGCTGAGAGATGATTTATTGTGTAATTCTGTAATTCTTTTTTCTGTGTTAGCTAATTTGTGCTATAGAAATAGAGAGATGCCGCCCTAGCAGTTAATGAGCTTTTGTGTTAAAAAAAATATTTTGTTAAAAAAAAAATTTTGTTAAAAAAGTATTTTGTTAAAAAAAATTCAGAAACACTCAAAGATGGAAATATGCACCTTCCATGCTGCAGAAAAATATCACAAACAACCAACACACCTTAAAAATAATCTCTTTGAAAAGATATATTTTTTTTAAAATCTTTGTCTAAATGAAGTAACCAACCTTGGTAGAAAATAAAATATTTCTCGGATAATATTCCAATCCAAATTCAAAGACTTTAAAGCTTCTGTGTTATAGATGGTTCTTTTCTTGTCCTATTTATTATAGAATCACGGAATCACTAGGGTTGGGAAAGATCTCCAAGATCATCAAATCCAACCTTCGACTGCATACCACCATGCCCATTAAAACCTGCCATCTAGACCCCATTAGAGACTACACCATTAAGTCCAGTTCCAAAGGCACAATACAGTTTACACAGTCATGCAGACACCTTGCAGAAGCTCCTGAACAGCAAGTTCATTGAGCAATCAATTAGCTGTGTAAACTTTATAGTTCATATGTAAGCATCTAGTGCCATAACTCTAAACTAGCTGCAGCATCAGTTTAGGGCTTGAAGATACGATACAGGGCTTTTTGAACACTTGTGTCTTCTGACTATCAATGGGATATCTAAAATGTCACTAGTCATTCACAGTGCTTGATTACACCTTCATGAGTAGATGTCAAGTAGGAACACTGAGAGCTTTAATACCATTGTGACATGAGTCACAGATTTGAATCTGGTACTAAATTCAACACAGTGACTTACTCAAGTTTTCTCACTGTTTTTCAGGCCACGATGTGGGCTGAAAACTGCAGTTTTCTCAATTTATATTTTAAGAGGCATTGAATATATCTAGCCAGGGCTATAATCTGAATTTTCATCTTCATGGTAAGTCTTAAGATGTAAATAGTAATTCAGTGAGAGACTAAACTGTCTTTTCTGGGATGATTATTTTATAATGCATAGATTGCTTTCTGATTCTACTATGTTCTTGCAGAATGAGGAACGTGTTAGAGAATAAATACTAAATAATGTTAAATAATAATTTTATTGCCTTATAACTTGCAATAAAAAATTGCCTTATAACTGGCACAAAAGATATTGCACATATTAACTTAGAAAAAGTAGATGTCTTTTCTGGTAGTGGATAAATGGTGTTTCTTTCTAATTTTTGGTACATTCTTTAATTTTGTCTTTGTTTTGTCTTGTAGTAAGGGTACATGCAATTTCCCTCCTATATCACAGGAATAGCAGCCGGTAAGCTGCATAAAGGTTTCAACAGTTAAGTGATTAAATTAAAGTTCTTTAATTTAAAGTGTTATTATCTAGGTTTAGGATAGAGAGAGAATGGGCTCTGTTGATGCAGTGTAGATGTGAAGTTTGTTTTATAGCATCAGTGTATAAAGGGAGTGATATAAGGAGGCCATTACTTACTGTGGGAAGGACAATCTTTTGCCAGTAATAGCTGTTACTCAGGAAACAGACACCACCTGCCTTGAATCTATGATAAAGAATTTGTTGGACTCCAACTCTTAGAGGTAGTGGACTGTAAAATATCAGTAAATCAAATTATTAACATTCTATTATTAACTAGAGGTATTTAGGAATTTGTCTGAAGGTGGCAAAGTATCTAGAAAATGTGAGAACAAGTTAAGAACTAAATAATAGAAGATTAACTTAAAAATAGAATAAACTCAAGATAACATTTGCTATCAGGAATCTGGAGTAGAAGTAGAATGCTGTATTTGAGTGCCTTATCCACAAGTTATGAGGCATCCTACCAAAAATTTTCAAAAAGCAGTGGGAGGAAAAAAAAAGTAACAGCCAAGGTGAATGTAATTTGGAGATTTTCCTACATTTCTGCAGGGTTGTTCTACTTTCTAATTATCTATAGAGAAACATTTTCATTACTCGAACAGAGCTGATTATCGACCTGCTCCAAAGTCAATCAAAAGTCAACAGAAAGATAGAGAGACATTTTTCTCTGTCCAGCAAGGTGAAAAAAAACTGTTCACCTTTCATATGATCATTGTAATACCTGAGCATTCTTCATGCTAATTGATTTATTTTGCAAAAGCTTAGTTCCCCCCATGTAGAAAGCTAAAAGACACATTAACTTGTCCAAACTATGAAAAACAAAACAAAACAAAACAAACGCCCCCAAAACCCACCAGAAAACAACTTTAGCAGAGGCAAACCAAGGAATTACATTTTATGTTTGTTTCCCCCCCTCCCCTTTAGACTAACTGAAGGAAACATGTTTGTGTCGTAGTTGAAGATCACATTCAGTCATCCCACATCAACTGAAAAACCGTAGTTCATTAATCCCTTGAAACCTGATTGTTTATTAATGTCTGTACCCATTCCGAATCGTAGGTACATATGGACATGGCTTTACAGTGGTTTCTCAAAATAATTCACAGTGATTAAAGAATTACTATTGGTACATAGTTTTTAAGCAGGATAATGCCAATATGTATCTGGTGAACGAGAAACATACGCAAATGGTCCTTCCTTCTTTTCTGCCTCCCTTCCTTCCTCTCTCCCTTCCTTCCACTCTCCCTTCCTTCCTTCCTTCCTTGAAACCTGAAACCATTTGCTCACTCCCTCACCAGCAGGTTCAGGGAGAGAACCAGAGGGATAAGAGCTGGAAAACTCATGGGTTGAGATAAAAACAGTTCATTAGGGAAAGCAAAAGCCTCACACAGAGGCAAAACAGACCAAGGAACTAATTCATTGCTTCCCATGTGCAGGAAGGTGTTCAGCCACCCCCAGGATAGCAGGGCCACATCACATGTAAGAGTTACTTTGAAAGACAGGCACCATAATTCCAAACATTCTCCTCAGTCTTTCTTCCCCTGATTTTATATACTGAGCATGTTGTCATACGGTCTGGAAGATCCCTTTGATCTGTTGGGGTCACCTGTCCCACCTCTGTTTCCTCTCAGCCTCCTAGGCACCCCCAGCCTCCTCCTCAGTGTGGCAGTACAAGAAGCAGAAAAGGCCTTGGTTCTGTGTAAGCCCTGGTCAGCAATAACAAAAACATCTCTGTTATCAAAACTATCTTCAGTGCAAATCCAAACCACAAGTTAACTTTACCCCAGCCAGAACTAACACAATTTGATAAGGACAAGAAACGAGTTTCACAGTAATTCAAAAGTCTTTTGCCTTTCAAATCAGAAAGTAAAGATTTTTCAGAAGTAAACTCAGCTGAATGGTCTCCAGTTGAGGACAACATGCTTTTGGGTGATGTTTTTTTTCCACTTCTGTAGTAGTTATTGAGTTGAATATAAGAGTAATTCACTGAATCTTACTGAAGATGTTGAAGTAGGTGTTGATTTGGGTTCTTGAAATGAAGTTCAAACACACAAAAAAAGGTACAAAGAGGATAGCCATAATGATGGCAGGATCAAAACTGATAACATAGAGTAAAAAAGGTGGAGTAATGTGCTAACTTGCTAATATTTTTTTGAGTAATAGCTTGAATATTGAGTGAAAGCTCTGCTCTCCTCTTCTCCCTCCTTGCTTAACTTTAAAGGGAGCTAACCTAAGAAGTTTTGACATGGAAAGAAGAGTTCCTGTGGCCTCTGTTTGTCCTTAGAAATGTTTAACATTGCAAGACCTGTCCTTTCTTCCCTTTCTCTTTTGTTTGTTTAAGAGGGTTTCATTGGATTTCTTGCATATCATGTCGCTTGGGTTTACAAAATATTGGCAAAGCTTTATAATAAGTAGCAAATCATTATTACGTGCTTTGGTGTTCATTGTAATACAATTAATCATCATAAATTTGCTTTGGTATATTCAAGTGGATGAAACAGCTAATTTCAAAGACAGCTTAATTCAGAAAACCATCCAATTTATTATTATACTCTCACCTTTAAGGGCACAGAAAATGTATTGTGCACGAGCTACATTGAGTAGGCATTATTAGATACATGATGGACAGGATGGAATAACTAATCAGTCTAGCATTCAGTTTAATATTATTGATAATTTATTTACCACGAAAGAGTAAGTAATGAGACCATTTAAGTTGCTTCTGCTAGAGCAATAGTAACCTTTCTAGAAAAATGGAAGGGAAAGATATGTTTGGCATTCCAATCAGACTTGGTTTAATGGCCTACTACAAAGCTTATTTATTTATTTATTTGTTTGCTGCTTTTGCTGAAGTCTCATGGGAAATTTAGTAGGGAATAAGAAGCAAGGTCTCACTGCCAGCTCTGTACCACCATCAGTGAGGGAAAGTATGGCAGCTGTTTCTCTACATGAAAGGAGATTGGTTACATACACACAAACAATCTGTGGCAAGATTCAGTCCAGCAGAAACTCTAGAAGGGACTCTATGACTTAATTAATATAGTGGTTAGGCTTTTAACCATGGATTTTAGAGTAAACAGCTTGATTTCTCCATGATCTTATTCAAAAAAGTTGTTGAGAAATGTGTTTTATTTACTTTAAAAAAACTTTTTTTTTCTAAAATATCTCATCCTTGCACACCAACAAACCCAAGACAGAATTTGGAAGGAAATAAACCTGTCAGGTTTATTCTGAAGATGGGGACCCCAATTTTACTCTCTGATTTCTTTGCAAATTTAGTATTCATGTAAATCTCACTATTTTTTAATGATTCTTAGAGTCTGTAATTTCAAAGGTTTGTGGTTTGTTTTTTTATTTAAAGGAAGATAAATATGGTTCAACTGAAATAAAACCATAATTCTAACAAAACCGGATCATCAGTTATGGTTTGTTTCTTTTTTTTCTTTGGTGTGCTTGTTCATTCATTTGATTGCTGGTTTGTTGATGTGTTTTTTTTTAAAGGATGTTTATTAACGTACCAGCTTTTAAATATTTTTTATTTAGTCCACACCGAGAGCACATTGACAAGGCCTTTACATCCTTTGTCTTCCATGTGTGTAGTAATATTAGCAACAACTCTTTACTTAAACAAACTTGTAAGACAATTACAGATTTTCGTATATGGCAGGAACTGTGTGATGATCCTTGGCTGTCCACTCAACTACCAGTTAACTGTAAAGAAAACCCCATTAAATTAAGAACTGAAGAGGCTACTGTCTTCTTCAAATGTTTAAAAATATGCAGAAAGCTTGCAGAGAGAGACCTGAGGCATGGAGGTGGAAAGTACACCATCACTACTAACACCTTTTTTAGAAAAACAAAGGAAAACAAAACAACCAATTAATCAATTAATCAGTCAAGATGTGATTCTGCAGAGAAATGCAAAAAGCAAGATTATTCCTCAAGGTTAGCCTCCATCACACCAGTGATTTATCCCTGTATGTAAAATAGACCTGAATTTGAGTCTTCAAATTTTCTGCATCCTTCTGACATCCAGTGTTTTACGTACATTAAACTGAATGTTTAAGAATATGAGAAGCACCGCACTGGATGAAGACTCCAAGCACTAGTTGCAACATGTGCTTTGCAGACTGAGGATCTATGTGCTCATATTTAAAAAAAATCTGCACAATTAAATGGTCCCATTTGAACAAAAGAAAAGCAGAGGAGGGGCACAATGATCTAGATAGATAGGAAGGATGGAAAAAAAGTTGAAAAAAAAAATCTTGCCCTTGGACTTTGATTAAATTCACTCATGATGATAACATTTATGATGGTAACATATATTAGGTTAGCTAGGGACATTTATTGTCCTCATATATACTACCTAGTGAAGGTTTTGTGTATTTTCTTCCCAATTTTACAGTTAAGGTTCACAATACTAAATAAGAAAAATAAATAGAAATAAAAAAAAGAAATAAATAGAAATAAAAAATAAACATTAAAACAACCAATCAAAACAAAAAACAAACAAACAAACAAAAACCCAAAACAAAACAAAACAAAAATAACAAAAATAAAACACCTCCCCCCCCAAAAAAAAACTACCAGAAATTAAACAAATGGAAAACAGAATATAAATATCAGGATACACATTATCTAAGATGACTTTAGTTTGTGTAATCAGGGATATATTAGGGAAAGTGAAGGTTTCTACATGGAGTGGAAAATTCAAGGTTTTCAATATACATTTTAACCCAAACTGACTGAGTCTCATCTCTATGTGCTGTTGAGGCCATAGCATGCACACCATGAACAGGATTAATACTGAATAACTTTCACCATCTAAAAGGTATCGCTCATAACCTTGCAATTTGTTAAAACTTTCATCGATAGGACCCTCAAGAAGATTACTTATTACTTCCTAAAATATTTATCTAAGAGAGGTGGACAAATGGCCTCTGGAAGGGACACTCTCCCCCTCACTTTTCACTGCCTTGAATGGCCCAGGTGTGTGTGTGTGTGTGTGTGTGTGTGTGTGTGTGTGTGTATAAATAACTGAAGTCAGCCAAAATATATCTCATCCTCGCCATGCAGGCAGGGGAGAAATCTCAGTTAGGAAAATGTTGAATTCCAAGTCATGCTGATAATTTACAGCAAAAAACAGAAACTAAGGACAGATACTACCATCCTCCCGTCACGGTCTAAAGATCAGGTACCTAAACTTACATTTTTCTGGCTGTGATTTATCTCCAAGTCTGTTCTCAGAGGTTCAGGAGACAGTAAGCAAAAAGTATTTAGGTTAACAACAGGCTGACTTCCCAACTTTGAAACCAGAAACTTTCCTCTCAGGCTCGCCTGCCACTAGCATGAAGCTCTCATTTGTGGAAACATGTCATTCTTTCCATGATTAATCTGATAATCTCAAGTATTCTCACGAACACACACTAACCCTTTCTGTTTTCATAAGAAGGGGGCTACATCGGGGAGATTTGTTAAGATTCAAGCAGCCTCCACCAGGTTATTGATTATCATAAGAAAAGTCATTAGCATTATTGAATCCTCTTTGTTATGACAGTAATCAGCAGCTCCTTCCTGGATTACTGGGAGCATTTTTGAAAGGTTTATGGCTTACTACTGATGTAGATAAATGTTTTTAGAATCCATGGTTTTGCCTTTCATGAATAAAAAGGTGATTGAACAAAGACTGCATTCATCATTCTGTTTATCGCCCTGAAACAACAAGTGTAATTTATAAACCAATAATACTTTCTTGTAGTGTTATACACATGTTCTAAAAGAATGGATCAAATTAATGCAGGCCCTGAAAACAACGCCACCACAAGACTAATACATCCAAACCCTTAAGGGATTTGAAAGAATCCAACCAGCACGGTGACTTTGATAAGTGCTTTGTGGTTGTTTTGTTTTGTTTTGTTTTGTTTTAATTTTCATTTATTTATTATTTTCTCCCTCATTTTAGATATAAAATGATGGATCTCTTATACCATTGCAGCAATTCTCTTGACATTAACATGGGCAATAAATGCTTATCCCTGACTAATTTTTCCAATAGTGATCTTAGGGAGTGTACACGTATTAGAGAGGCTCTCTGAAGAGGTATATTGTTGTGTGACTTGTCTGGATGCGAAGAAATATCTAGAATAAAACATAACTCCTCTGAAATCCTTTGAGAGGCATCACTGAGTACATCCTCCTGCTCCAGAAAGGGGGACTCTGTTTTCTGCTTAGGCCCCTGAAAAATTTCAAACTAGAAATGAGACATGCAGCCTGTATTTTACAAAAGGGACCATTAGATCACCAGTTCAAAGCGTCCAATAGGTATCTCCCACCTCCTCCACACTGGACTTCAGTCCTCAAGTAACAAGCTCTTAGCTAATACAGAACATTCACTGAGGGTAGTCAAACCACTGAAGAAAAGAGACCTGAGAGATGTCAAGAGAGGAAGGTCTTCCAGAATAGCCCATGATCACATCTATCTCTTATTCAAGAGCATATGGTTTAGGGCACTTCTCCTGGCAGCAAGAATTAAACTGCTCATGTTAGGATTAAATTCCTTCACTTTTAAGGACTAACCATCCAATTGCACGTGAGTCCGTGTTTGACTATTCTCATTTCCTATAAGCTGAACATTTTTACAGTGCTGAAAGTTTTTAATTTCTCTGTCTGATTGGTAAGAATGAAAAGCCCTTGTGTAACTTACACTTTTCTTTATATAAGTGATTTCAGGCAAAGGTGAAGTCTCTGTCTTCCTTTTGGCAAACTAGGCAAACTGATCTGTTTATGTCTCAGTCTGTAAAACTATTTTTCAGGCCTTAAATGCTGTCTCACATCTCGTTTGTTACAGATGGCAAATGTTACATTTTATCCACAGGATCATATGAGATGGGTATATCCACCTACATCATTCCAAATACAGAACAGAAATATATACTGAATACTTTTGCTTCTTCTATGTCCTTATTTATATTTTTACCATCTGCAACTAGCAGACGTTCTTATTTGTTCATATTATATTTTAAAATTTTTTTTTCTTTCATAATCACCATTAGTCAAGAGGTTTTTTATTTTTGTTTGGTTTTTTTTTTCTTCCCTTAGCTGACATCTACATTATTAAACTGGCAATCCATACTTTTTACCATATATTTCCTTATTTCTGAAACTTTTAAAAGACTTTCAAAACTCAGACTTTCACAACTTGTTTTAAATAAGATGACAACCTCATAAATCTCTTTTCACAGTTTCTATATTTTGGAATGGACAATGTGGAATATGGTTTAATAGTTTCAGTGTTTCTATTTATATTTCGGATTTGCAACTTCTGGCAATAATTATTTGAAAAAAAATATTTTTCTTGATTTCAGAGTAGTTTTAAAGATAACTAGAAAGATATTACCAAAAAAAAAAAAAAATTGACATAGAAAGATCATAAGCTTTAGTTACCTGGTAGACTTCTACTGCTCAGATCAACAAAGTATGTTTTTATAATCTGTTAAGATCCTGCATTAAATTAATGAAAATAAAACATTTCTTCTTCTATTGCAAAACACCTTTGTTTTGGTTTCTTCATTGTACATTACTGTTGACATTTAATAGAGATCTACAGTAACCATGACTATTTTAAGATTTTTGAAATTTTGCTTTAAATTAAAAACGTGAATTAGGTATCCTAAGTGCCATCCTCAGATGCTTCCCTTAATGGATGCACAGTTAAAGGTTGTGTTTCTTGCACGACTTTTTCTAAAGGGATTTGTCATAATAAGGAGCCTACAGGCTGGTTTTAATTTTTAAGTATGTGCAACTTGATTGTCATAGTATCATTTTCCCTCATTTATGTTGTTTTAAAACCCTCTTGATAATCCTAGAAAATCTATTAATTGCTAATGCTATCCTGTGTAATGAGATTACCCTAAGAAGTGTTTTGAAAGAATAACAGGCAGCAAAAAGGCTTTCAAAAATATATCTCAGAAGGTTGCTCCAAACCTGTGCCAGCAAATGTAAAATTTCCCTAATTCAAGTTAATCGAGCCAATTTTGGCAAACACAGGACAATCTTTAATTAAACTAATTTTTTCACATCAGTATCTCCCTCTTTCAAGATGAATTGAAGATTAAGATATGCCCGTCTAGCTAGATTTAAATACAAGGTTTTTCCATTGGCAATAATGGAGTTCCTGTTTACTCCTCTAGCAAAAAGATGTGGTGTTTTCCTAATCCATTCTGAAATATATGAGAATACAGTCACACTTAAGATGGCAGATATAGACTATGCAGCACAAAGAAAGGTTCATTTAATGATTGGACTTTTAGATACTTCTGAGGCCAAATAAAGACTCACCTACTCCAAAGTCCTATGGGGAATGATTCACCTCATCTGCATTCACTGGATTAAAATTTTTGGTATCTCACCAAAATTATTTTTCCTGTCTCCAGTTTTAGCCAATGGAGGTGAATTGGCATATGCACAGGGTGATTCTTTCAATGGTGAGAGAGAGATATGGGAAGAGCATTCAAGTGCAGTTTCCTCACTCTCATCATTGTTCATAACCGGAACTTAAACACCTAGTTTGGACCAGGTCCTTATTTTTGTATGGTTAAACTGGGTAAGATCAACCCCATCTCCAACAATTATGACTTTCTTAATAAAATATGATGCAATTCCTTTTCTCTATTGAAGCATATATGCCTAAGAGTCTAAAAGTGCACTAAATAATTACATTGTGAAACTCCTTGCTTCAGGATGCAGCTGTTATTGCAATTTTATATGTATTACAAAAATTATTGGATATGGTCATGGAAGAGAAATTCAATGAAATCTGTTAGATGCAAAGAAACAAGCTCTAGGGAAGAAAGTGGTGGGTTTTTTTTAGGTGGGTGTTTTCTGGTTGTGTTTTGTTTATTTGTTTTTTTTTTCCTGAAGATCACTGCAGCTATAAGAATATTATCCACAGTATCAGAAAATATATTTATTTTAAAATAGATTTCTTTCTTGGGACCCTACTGCATGTATGAGAAGGGATATTAAGCTAAACAGTTTCTTGGTGTGTTCCCATGTCATTATGTGTACATTTTAAGTTCAGGTAACCTTAAAGTAGTGGTACTAATTTTAAATTAGAATTCATAGGCTAGGTTTTTTGCATAAGTTTGAGAAAATAAAGATATTTTCTGTATGCTTCATCACTGGGAACCAGAAAGTGAAGGTAACTTGCCTGCTTTGATCCAATCAGATAGGTGAGGTGTAAAAAATACAGTGCACAGGATTTTTAAAAGTATGACAGTCTTAGTTTCAGAAAATTAAAGTAGAAGAGTAAGTACAAGTGCAAACCTTATTCAGTATCTTCCTTTGTTTTCTATATTGGTGGTTTCAAAGGACATCATAAGTTCTTATCCTTTTTGATAACCCAAGGCAAAATCAAGAAGACTTGCGCAATTAGCATGAGATGAAGAATTGCTTAGATATAGATCTTGGTCAAATAAGAGAGTAATCAGGCTCTTAAACAAATATTTGAAAACAAAAAATATGCTTAAAAAAATATGGAATTTGCTTTCATTCCACTCTAAATGTAAAATAAATCTTGATTTATTACTAAAAAACCCAACCAACCAACCCCTGCACCCCAAATAAAAAGAACCCAAAAAAACCCACAACAAACAAACCACCAAAAAAACGAAGAGAAAGATATATTAAAAAAAAAAACAAAAGTGATCCTAGATTATCTAGTAATCCACGACTAAAGACAGTTACACATGGGTGATATGAACTTTTTGATCAAATTCTTTCAAGAGTATTGAACAAGAGTGACACTAACTTGTTTTTTTGTCAGAAAGTTATATTTTGAATCTCTGTTTTCTTCTAAACAATGCTCTGGACACTCTGCTTCATTTTGTCACGTAGTATTTTTGTCAGTAGGTGTGCAGTACAATAACAACCTATTACTACATGTTCCTTATAAAGATATATATTAAAAACTGGATAGATCTTGCCATTGAATCAACCTTTCGTACAACATTTACGAACCCAATACACAGCCTTTCTAATTTTCTGAGCATATGTCCACATATCTTTTATACATCAGTCAAAAACAATGTATATGAATAAGGAGATTAACTGTAGACAAAATAGGTAGTAACTTGCTTTCTGTTCTTTTTATAGGGTAGTGAGAACACATGGTTTTGCTGCGTTTGTATCAGCAAATAAATGATAGGTTGACATGATTTGGTTAGGTAGATCAGTAATGCACTTAAGTGTAGATCTTGAAGTTAAACCACTGAAGTACATTTCTACTCTAACCCCACCTTTACTGTCCATTGACATTCAGATATTTTAGACCCCTGTGAATTAAAGAATGCATATAAATAGATTTTTTTAAAATAAAATAAAATAAAATTTTTTAAAAAAGTAAATTCTTATGTAGTTTTGACTGCCAGGCAAAAGAGTACATATTTTCAAGGATTAATTGTTTTGGATTCTTTCATTTGTTTTTCTTTTTTGCTTGCTTATAAATACTGTCTGCAACTTCTGCTGCTGTATTTAAGATCCTATCTCACTTGCCCAATAAAGTTTACTGGTTCAATTTGTCTTGATATACGACTAATAGTTTTGTTAATTTTCAGTTCATTATGAACCTCACCCAATTATATTTAAATCAGTTGAGTTTGGCAAAAAGCTATTTCTTCCATTGCACAACTGAAAGTAATTCCCCTTGCCGCCAAACATTTGAATTCCAAATATTGTCAATGATTGAATTATAGCATCATATCTAAGCTTTTTAAAGAAAATATATTTCAGCAAATTTACTAAACTCCCAGTCCCTAAAATATAGGCACCAAAAAGCTGTAAGTTTTTCAGCTGAGTTGGATTGAAATTAGAAAAATGTCTGTTCTTTTTAAACTTTATGCAACCATTTCATCCATCAGGTAAATTACAACCAGTGCAGGAAATTCTCTGAATTCTCCTGTGATTAAAACACCCAGCAGAAAGCTTTCACTTGCATAAACTTTATGCTTAGAAATGCATATATATTTTTAAATGAATAAAAGAAAAAAAAGGAGCAGCTTTTTTCCAATGAGAGCTATTAATATTTTATGTCTCACTGAAGAGCTGCTTCCTTTTCTCTTTCTTCTTGACACCAGAGAGGCTATTAGCTCTTTATTTTTATGTCTCCCTTTTCCTCACCCCTACCGTGCCCCATAACCCAAATAATAACAACAACTTCAATCTGCCTCTCCCTGGTTGGGACACCGTACTTGCTATCTTTCCACTTTATTAACTTAAGCATTAGCTTTTTGAAGCGAGTAAAATTATAAATGACATGTAATCCTATGCTGGGTGGCAGAGGGCTGCTTTCTGAAGCCGTGATTGACTGAGGTGAACAGGGAAAGGGAAAAATTTGTTCTGAGGGTTGCAGAGTGCCAAGCGATATGTCATGGCCTCTGGCAACAAGAGCAGCATTGTATTTATAATCAGTGCAACATGCTGAGAGGGCAAATTAAGCTGCAGGAAGCCCAGCTGTGGCAGTGACATAAGGGGCCATACTTTACTCCATATCTTTTCACAGATGTTAACTTGTGCTGGAGCCACAGCTCCAGCGATGGATTTCGGATCTCACAGAATGCAGGCTCTGCTCACGGATGAGGAATCACTCCTTCTCAGCTTGTGTGGCATGGATCCTTGTATTTCACCAAGCCATTTAGTTCTATAAATCCCAATGGCTGTCTAGGCTTATGAAAACTGTTCCAAAAGAGGTTGATAAACCCCACTGTAAATTAGGCTCCCTCTTCAAGTTGGGCCATAGTAATAAAACGAAGGTTAGTATGAAGTCAGACCCAATAAAACAAATGTCAAAATTATGTCAGCAGCAAAATATGGAACTGGTGCATCTTTAGGACTTCAGAGATAAATATCTGCTGGTGATGCACTGCAGGTCAGAGCCTGGATCACACAGCCTCTGAAAGAAGGAGCACAGGTTTTCTGTTCAAGTCCCATTTTTACAGTTTCAACTCTTATTGGGATGAGGCTGAGGTTTGGATACACAGCCAGTCCACTTGTAATGTTTCTGCTGCACAATACAGCATGAATTTTAAATCCTTTGTTGTCAGCTGCCTTTTAATCTCCACTTCAAAACCTGAGAGACAAGGAAGTGTTAGTGGTATCCAATGCTGTGTTAGTACTTGGAGAAAGAGAGGCCAGAACTCCAATAAAGCTTAAGGGAACAAAGTGAAGAAAGCCCATGTTTACTCCAACCTAGAAACTAGCATGTCAGTGGTAGCTGCATGTGAAGTGACCTTAAAACTCTTTGAAAATCCCACACCTCAAAGAGACTCTTCAGCTCCACCAAAACACATTCACGTTGGTTAATTTTACATCAATGAGTCAAGATCAAAGTCCTCTTATCTGAGATTAGAAATATTGAAGATTGAGATATCAGCCCCAAACTGCATCAAATCCTACCTCTCTGAGGAGCTTTGGTGTTGGACACATTGTTAAAAATATCAATGATTTCACCAATTGCTTGTAAAAAGAGATGAGAAGAATAACAAAACTGTATTTGAAGAGAGAGAATGATTGGAAATTCTTTAAATGTTGTACAGGTGACCCAACTATATAAATAGTATTAAAAATTAAAATTAAGTTATAAATTTAAAATAAATAATATAAAGCTAATAATGAAAATAAATGATAATGCAGTCTAGGTATTTCTTATCCATCTTGGTTAAGGCATGATATTAACTAGTTGAAAATATGTTTTTTCTCTGGATATTAAGTTTTTCCAAATAATGACAGAAAATCAGAAAAGAATCCAAGGTATTAGGTATCATTTTTAATGAAAACACATAAAAAATGGGTTTTAAAACCTTTCAATTTAATTGCAAAATTTAATTCTTTCCAAATAAGAAGTGAAACCTCCCCACATTATTGGAATGGCAGTTTTCAGAAGAAAAAACACGAAACTATCAGCATTTCTTGCAAAATTTTTTTTAAAGCTTACATTCTGACTTTTCTTACGCTGATATTTGGTTGGTGGGGGTTTTTTTTAACATTTTAATCTGTGTAGGCTTTAGCCATTTAATCTACTCTTATGATTGTGATGAAAAATTTTAAAAGGAAGATGTTATTCTATTTGTCAATTTGCTTGGGGTTGAACCCCTATAATCTTGAAACACCCTTTCCATTACAATGACCTTAGAGCCTTAAGTAAGTTTTATTTTTGGTTTTTCAATTTTCCTCATTTTTATAAAAATTTCAATGAATTTGTAACCATTAACTTGCTACAAATTAAACTTTCATGTTCTTCAGAATATGTCCAGTTTGAGTGTTTCCAGAACTTGACATGATATTTAAATCCCATTCACTCTTCCCTTTCATGCTATCATTTGCCTCACAAGACCTGCCTGGACATGTGTTCATGTATCTGAAACACATTGTGGAAGGTGGCAGGGGCTATTTTCTTGCAGCATCCATCACTCAACACCTTGGGTATACCAAATTCTAATTGTGCAGATACTAATCTATCTGCTTCCTGTGCATTTTCTGGGATCAAAACGCACCTGGAAGTTTAATCATATCTGAATTTTCAATAACTTGGGTAAGGCAATGTTGTCTTGCATGTCAAACATATCAAAGAAAATAAAGATCTTGTTTTGTCGCAGACATCATTTAACTTATTCAGATGACTTTTAGCTATAGTTTAAAGTAATTCTGTGGCTCCTATTAGTGTATAGTTTCAGATATTCATCTCCACAGCAGTTTTAAGAAGCTCCAAGAAACTGTGACTTAACTTTATAGAACCATAGATTATTCTGAAGTGGAAGGGACCCATCATCAAATCAGGATCATCAAATCCAACTCCTGTCCCTGCAAAGAACACCCCAAGAATCCCACCACTGACCTGAGAGTATTATCCAAATTCTTCTTGTACTGTCTTGATGCTGTGACCACTTGCCTGAAAAGCTTGATCCAGTGCTTCACCTTCTGGGTGAAAAACTTCTTCCTGATATCCAACCTAAACCTTGTTTGATTTAGCTTCATGCTGTTTCCTCAGACCCTGTTACTGATGATCAGAGTCAAGAGGTGGGTACCAGACCTTCCACTGCCCCTCATGTAACTGTTGCAAATCACAACGAGGTCCCCCTTCAGTCTCTTCTCCAGGCTGAATAGACTGAATTCCCTCAGCTGCTCCTCATACTGCCTCCCCTCCAGACCCTCCACCATCCTCACGGCCCTAATAAAGACACGGCATTTAATCAAGACAATAAAATAAAAATATAGCCACCTTGGACTCTGCTGTCATGACAGAGAATGACTAGATGTCTCCAGAAGGTTGATTATCTCAGAGACAGGGTGAACTATTTCCTGGACCTGCCTTTTATCTCCATCAGCTATTAACTACAGTGGGAATTATACTCCACTGCAATAGGATGGATTTTTCTGGACCTAGATGACATGTCTAAGAAATGTGTGGCACAGCTCATGATGGAAATAACCCTCCAAAACCACTATGTGTTTATAATCTTTTGCTCTGATTTCCTCTCCTCACACTATTCTGTTGACTCTGTTTTTAATTTTCAAGTTGCGTTGGATTACTCAGTAGCTGAGACTGAACTGTATTTAAAGCCATGAAGACAGTTTTTCCATATGATTCTGTCTGCTTTGAGACATCCCATAATAGTCCATAACTTTGTTCCGTAAATAAATCAGGAACAAATGAACACCATTCAATACGCTTTAAGCTCCATTTTTTTAGAATAAATTCAATAAATATATCCATATTAAAAATCTATTAGGAAATGGTAGAGAGTGAAGTTGTACAGATATTAACATGAGTAAATATACCAAAAAAGGGATAACAATCAACATACTAAAAAATTCTGTAGGAAGATTTCTTGGTGGCAGTGTGTTTTGATCAATATTATTTGTTTTAACTAATGCCCTGATTTGACAAACTGAAATGAAGCAGTCAGCTTCCACTGATATTTCCATTTCAGAATGACCTTCAAGAAAAGCCATGCATTTTTCAAACACAATAAAAATGGCTGTAAAAAGCTGATGTATATTCCCCTTGGATTGTTTAATTTTAAGATTTTTTTGACATTTTTACTTTTACAATTCCAGTCTGAATAATTCAATGTTTATTCACTCAGTGGTAATATTTAAGTTGTGCCATGTCTTAGAATGGAGAATCATTTTTCAATGTTGGCATTTTCGCATAAAGGGAAAAAAAAAAGAAGAACTTTTTTTTTTTTTAATAGTGTTTAAAGGAGAAATGGCTGAATCAGGAGGCTAAGTTATATAAAAAAAAAAATCAGGGTTTCTCTTATATCTTGGTATAAACTACTGAGAGTAGAAGCATATTCTGTTACAGTAAAGATTGTCTTTGATGCTGACCATGCAGTCCATTCATCCAAGACATCTGAGGTCAAACACAGAGGCTCAAAACAGTGGTGATACACAAATTATATGACTGTCAATATTATATTAATATTGTCAATAGACAGATTTTCATAACAGTTTCAGATTTTTATTTTATTTTATTTTTTAGATGACATCTCGGCAATAACAACAGCTCCTTGAACCTTAGATATCAAGGCAGGCTTTTGATTAATTTTACTAGTGCAAATAAATAAGGACATTTAGTAACTGTTGGAGCATATTTGAGGTGGGGGATTCATTTGGAACAATTAGTTTGGTGATTGGCAAACTTCAATATTTTTGAGGGTCCACACAAATTACTGATATATCTGTTTTGTTTTGTTTTGTTTTGTTTTCCTTTTAAAAAAGGTACTTTTGTTCTTTTAAGTGTAAAACTAGACACTTAATTTCAGTTTAGCCACAAAAAATTTGAGATGACAAGCTGTGGCAAACTCCATATATCTGCATATGAGCTATATAATGATTTTTTTACTTAGTCCAGACTTAAGCTGTAAAATGTAGTGTATGAAAAATGCATGCATGAGTTCAAAATGGAGGTAAAAAAGAGATATTGAAAGAAGAAAGTTGTAATGAGCTGTGTGCTACAAAGAAGCCATTTATGGCTCAGAAATTTGTGCACATGAACCACTGATGCTTGTGAGAACACATCAGGAAAGTGTTTGTCCTAATCTTATTTGCCTCTCCAGGCAGCTGCATTTGGCCAGTGCTGGAAGCAGGACCCTGGGCTGAATATGTCTTGGTGTGACCTGCTCTGGCTTCTCTTCTGCTCAGTCTTCTGCTCACTCCTAGAAGGGATCAGGGATCAGACCTTTGCTCCTTCACACCTTGGCCTCTCTGCTGTCACTGCCCACAGAGGTCTCAATTAACAGCAATTTCAGGGATAACTTGAGTGATGGGCTCCCTGATGGCTGAATTCTCGACTGATCAAAGTCATCACAGCTCCATTAACTGCAACACAGCAATGCCAATTTATACCAGAATTGAGTAAAGCCCTGAGTTATTGAAACAGGTCTGTAATCACTGCATTCGTTTTAAATAGGGTAGCAAGAGGCCATTGTGACCAGAGAACAACAACATTTGTTATCAGTTGCTGTGCAGGAAGAGGTTGAGGGCTGAACCCTTGGGCAGAAATGGCATTCTCTTCAACTTATTCAAATGACACAGAACTATAATGGGAGTGAAGAAGGAGTTTCATGAAGAATACACAGACTTCTGTAAAAGTTTGTTTAAAATAAACAAGCAAACTATATTCAGATGAAAATAACTGAAACTATTTTTTTAATATTCCATCATAGCTAAAACTGACCACATTCAGGTGAAAGCATGTGGGTAACCAATTAGCTGAAATAATTTACATTATTTTTTTTTACAATATTTACTGATATGCCTCTCTTAATCCCTTCTTTGAAATGTGTTTTCACTTTTCAGTAAGAAATAAATAGAGTAAATAGCAAGTTGTGTGGATTTTTTTTCTTGCTTGAAAAATAATGCTGAAGGAATTGTTTTGCAGTTGAAAATTAATGTAACCCATTATGTCCAGGAAATTTCTTCAATATATTACTTGCCAAGTCTTTCGTCCTCGCGAAGAATATAATTTTAATTTATCTCATTTTTCACCACTGAGCCAATGATTGTTTAACCTAAAGTGCCATTGTGACTAAGTAGAGAAATATCAGGGTTCTTGGTCATTTTATTGAAGCTCTGCTATTAAGTCCACTAGGTTAGCACTGAGAAACACAGAAATTGCCACTTCAGAAGCAAAAAGTCCTAGAGAATGTAATAGGGGATGAAAACATTTTATTTGGTTTTTTTAACACTGCTTTAGAACATTAAATAGAAAATTGTATCTCTTCTGTAAAACTCAGAAAGATGGATAAAAACAAGCTATAAAAATGTTATAATTTTCAATTAAATGTTAAGAATATTTGGAGTTAATTTCTTACATATTTGTGTGTTTGTTATCCCTTTCATAAAACTATTACTATTGCTTTATTTCTGTATCCTTCCCATGGAAGTCTTAGAATCCCTAAGTGAAAATGTGGCCCTAATACTAACTCTGGAAACAGTAAAGTACTGTTGATTTAGTGTACCTGGTTAGTACTTTCAAATTTCCCCAGGGGATTTAGATAAATGCCTTCTACTAAGTTTTGTGGCTGGGGTCCGACCCCAGGCACTCATGACTGTGTTCACCTTTATGTGCTTTTAGCTGTTCCACTCAAACCAACAACTCAGAGATACAGCTCAAGACAACTGACAACTCCAACCTGCAATTTTTGTCAATATTCTGAAATTCACCAATGGAAATTTAACTCTTCTGACAAGATAGTTACAAAAATATTCAACTTTTCATCTGCTGTATTAGGAATAACACTGCAGATTCCCAAATCAGAGGCAGATTCTCTTTGGTGCTGCCTTTTGACAACATAGATAAAAGTTCCTTACTGAAAGTAACAGAACTATATTATTCTTTCAAAGACTTTGGAATTGAGAAACCATAACTTTTTCATGATTTCTAAGTGAAGGACACACTCTTCTTGTGAGTTTAGGCGTGGAGCTGAAATTCAAAATGATAAAAAAAAAAAAAAAAACAACTCAAGGAAAAGCTTGATAGAGAAATGTGACATTTTCAAACAATCTATTTGAATATTTTGATTGACTCTAAAAGCACTGAATAATCTAGTGTCATGAGTTTCCCTTTTTCTTGCAACTCAGCATGGCAAAGATTTGGGATTGATAGCTCAAAAATGTTTGCCAGGTTATTTCTTACCCAGCCCTGTGCATTAGATGTGCGAGGTTTGAGGATGCAACGCTCTGCTGTCTTTGCAATCCACCTGTACAACAGAGAAAGAGGCTGCTAGTTAGAGAGTCTTCACAACACCTTGTTGTCCAGCTACTGTGCACAGCATAAGAAAACCTACAAAAAGAAAAGAAAAGAAAAAAAAAACCCAAACTGAGTACCATTGGCACCAGACTTGAATTAAAGGGAGTTGTAACAATGTTAAACTCAGGTATTAACAGAAAATTATTCCAAGAAAGGGTGAAAAGCCATCTTCAGTTTTGCAAAAGGATTTTCGGTGTCTGGGAGATTTATTATAGATCCACCCCAATATTAGGAACAGAATTCTTTGCTGATCTCCAGGGCAGCACCAATATGAAGGGCACTATCTAGATTTGCTCTGGACATCGATTTGTCTAAAGGCCTCATATATCATCTGGAGAAAGGGGAGATGGTACAGGTCACAATCTTTTTATTCCTTCTTATCATTAACTGGAATTAACCTTTTTTGTTACCAATCAAAAGAAATAAATAAAAAATAATCCATAAAATAAATGACATTTATAAAAATGAAGATATTTGAAGAATAAGGGGAGATAAAGAGGTAAAGAGCACTTGGTCATATTTCCTTCATGTCCTCCTGGAAATAAAGAGGTAAATTTTAAAGAATATATAAATGAAATATGAGCAGAAGAAAGGAAGAAAATCCATGACAGTGAGAAAAAGAAACAGAGAGAAAAAGCAAATATACCTAAACATTTGGTGCAGACTTTCAAGGCCAGAAATGAATTTAACAGCCTTTCAAAATAGAAACTGTGATGAAATTTGATCTTTAACCACACTAAGTCTTAGGGGTGCCTTTTTACAATAAGAGCAAGAAAATGCAAATGAATTTAAGTCAGATGAAAATCTTTGATTATACAATGCATTAGTCAGATCCACAGTTAGATTACAGTGATCAGTTCTGGTCATCACATTACAACATAAAATATTGAAACACTTGACAAGGTAAAGAGACAGGAGATGAGTTTGATCTTAGGCTGTGATTATATTGTATTAATGACTTCCTATCATATTACTGGCTTCTCCATCTTATCAGAGAAATACCACTTTCTAACTGAGTAAGAAGGCAGTGAAAACAAGCAGAATTTTAAAATCTGCTATTATTATTATTGCCCTTTCAGCACTCTTTTTCTTAAGCTTTATGCTTTGTCCTTATTTAAAGAAAAGGACATTAAATTAGGCTGTATATTTCAATTGGGATACTGTGATTCATTGATCAATAAAGCTAAAGAAGAGTAGAGCATTACATACGCAAGATATTCAGTCAAAATATCTCATGCTACGTCCCAGGAAGAAGAAGCCATGCGCAAACACAATAGAAGGCAGCTTTTAAAAATGAAGACACTGTGCCAAGGATATAATTCCATTCCCTGACAAAGTTATATTGAGTGACTTGGTTACTGGAGCCTTGGTAAGTCGCACTGTGAAACATGCAGTGCCTAATCTGTTTTTATGTCTGACCCTGCCATGTTGTCCTCTCCCATTCACCTATCAAGAGAATAAAAATGGATCATGGGGTAAGGCATATCCCAAGTCAAAGGTAGCAAAAAACATCTTTAGTGTTCTAAGGATTTTTTACTGTTGATAAGAGAATAAGTAGGTGACAGTCTTAGCAAGAGTTACTCAGCCGACCTTTGAGAATCTGCCCTATATTAAAGTTCCATGTGCTGTGATTCTACTTGCCATGAAATTTCTAAGAAAAATCTCGAGATTAAACCAATAAAGTAACATTCAGGGCCTTCAGTTCCACTGCCCTTTTTGTGGACAATTTCCTACTACTTTTCAGTCTTTAGTGCTGCAAGAGGATCCTGGTAGCACTAATGCTTTTAGACATGAACATGTTGGTCAGAGGAATACATAAAAATAAACAGATGAACTTGCTCATTTATAGTCTTCCTGTAAAAAGGAAATTGGATAAATATTTTTCTGCAAATATAATGGAAGTTTTAGGAGACTGTGAAATCAAAGCTCCAACTTGGCCAAATGGAATCTCAATTATGTCTTCTGTTTCTTTCCATTAGAAGAAGAAGCAGTCCATTAGAATATAAAATGTTATAATAGTTACAGAAAAGTAATCCAGATCTGAAAATTATAGTGTTCCATCGGGTATTTTCATCATGTATTAACCTCTTCTTATTATTAACATCTTCTCAGCCACTTCTACTTTACTTCACCTTTTTTGAGGAAAAAACAGTTATTTTCCTTTGACCCTCCTAGGAAACTGGTCCAATATCCTTTAAAAAGAAACAAAGATTTCCTTCAACAAGAAAACTTTTGCAATGTAACATACTTCCTATTCTTCTTGAGGTAGTTCATCAAAATAATTTGTAGTTCCATTGTTTATGTAAGATACAAAGTCTTCATGTTGGGAAACATAAAATACACAAAGGTTAATGTTAATCTTACGGGTATCAGTCTCCGTTCAATAGGCAATGGAAAAGCCTATTGAAAAAGAACCTCCAGAGGGTGATTTGGAATGCTGTCTGGACTCGGAATTGCCCCACAGGGAGACATAGCTCTCACCATCACTGTATAAGAAGGCTGGGAATTAACCATACTAGTCTATGTGAATAGCTCATGTTGTTCCCAAAATGGGCAGACAAAGAAAGAAAAAGAACAAAAAGAGGAGAAAAAAAAAAAAAAAAGAAGAAAAAAAGCCTAAAGAGCAACAAAACCACTCACCATAACAGAATAAAATCAAATGGATAAACTAACACTTCTCCCTATGCCTTATGTTCAAAGATACTTAGATTGCAAAGTCAAGTACTTAAACATGAGTAAATTCCTGTCAGAGATCATCTCTAGCTGATTTAGCTATGTAAAGCTACTTCTTGTAGCAGGGAGGAGATGGATTTTCTAGGACCACCTGATGAAGTAGAATATATACTGGCTAAAGTAAGTTTTCCTTTACTTCTCAAGGCCATTGCTCAGGGTACAGAGAAACCACAGTGGAAATCAGTCTTACTTATAGGGATTGATCCCTTATAACCAAAAGATGATCCCAGTGATGGCAATAACAGGGCACTAGGGCAGATTTACCAAGGGCTTAAGAGTACTGAGAATTCTCCATTTTGAGTATTACGAAAAAGCTCATCTGTGTTGCAGTTCCATCAAATCTTAGTCCACTCAGCATCAGTGAAATCAGTGCATTAGAATTTTTGTTTATTCTAACTGAACTTACTAGATTCCTTTATATTCCTGATTTTATTATTATTTTTATTTTTGTCCATTATAGTCACAGCTGTTGTCATTGCTCGTTTGCTTGGTTTTTTTTTTTTCCTTCACACTGAACCACACTGGAGTTCTGCAATAACAACTGAAAAAAAATCCCCATGATTTTGAAATATCGTGTTTCACATATTATTTTTGAGGGTGTCACATTTTGAGTTTTCTTTTCCAGGGAAAATCATAATTCACAGTCTTACCCTGGGAAGAGGAAAAAAAAATTCTCACAAAAGTAGAGAAACAACGGGCAGCCAAGCAGTGTGTTGGATGCTTAAGATCCAGAAACAACAGGCAGCAAGCAGTACAGTGGATGTTTAAAATCCAGAAAGCAGCAAGTAGTACATTGGGTGTTTAAAATCTTTTCAAGCACAATAATTCTTTCGGATTTAGTTTATTGTCACCTCTGGCTTTTTTTTGGGCATATAGGACTGGGGTATATAGGACAGCAATGTTTAAACTCACAGGAAAGTGGGCTCAGAGGGAAGAAAGAGTAAACATTCCCCATAGCCCTACTGAGTGTTGCTGCCCTTGTATAGGGGATTGCAACAGCTACTGACTCAATATTACACCCAGTGAGGAGCCATCTGGGCTCCAGCCTGAACTTACTCATCACCTCAAGAATCTGTTCAAGCACAGATCAGTAACTGAGCTCTATGGGGCAATTTTCTGCCTCAGAGTGGCAGGCAATAGAAAACAATCGTGCCCACCCAGCTTTCCATCATTTCCACATTTTCTTCCTAGGTGGTGTGGCAAAGTCCTGCTCCTCAGAGTAGAGAGTTACAGGTCCCTAAAGTTTTGAGGCGGTCTGTAGCACATACGCTCAGCGTCTGTGAGCTGTCTCCTGTTGCTTTATTTCTGCCAGGAGTCCCACTGCAGGCATTTGACTCATGCACAGAAGCTGCAAGGCACAACTGGATAGAATACAATCCAATAAAACAACCAAACAAACCAAAGAATATAACAGCAGGAGAATAAATATTCCATGGAACTTGTGCCAAGGTTACATGTTTAACAGTTTTCCACTTTATTGTCAATTATTTGAATCTCATAGAGTGAGGGCAGACATTTTTATAGCACTTTCTGTTTAGCATTGGACATTTGAAGTGGCACAGCAGAAAAGAAGGTGAGGTTTTAGCTATAAATTGTGTTTTGCAATATGAAAGCTGCATAATAATGAATGATATAAGTTTTTTTCGATTTCCATTTTTCTTCTTTACCCAAGAAAGGACCAAATCATTCTGAAAACACATTAGAAGTCAATGACAAAGTAATAGAAAATGCTGACATTTGGAAATATCTTTCTGAGAAAGTTCTTTAAGTGCTAGTTTTCAGAATCTATTCCACCCATGTAGATAAACCTGGAGGCAAGGAGCACAGGTGATGTCCTTCATACTGATTGAAAAATCGAATCTCATTAATATGAAAAGACCAGCGGCTAAATATTTTTTTCATCACCAGAATACTGGTATTCTTTCAGATTGTTATTTAGTAGTATTATTATTGATAATAACTATCAGTGATATCTTCACATTTATATAGTGACTTTTCTCCCAGAAGGTCCCAGTGCCTGGACACCAAAAATCACTTCCCTAATCATGGGGATGCAGCCTTGATTTTTATCTGTGACCTGTGATGCTGCACAGCAAACAAGGAGACAAATCCCATGAATACTAAAGCATTTTGTGCAATTCAATTTGCTCGTGTGAGCAAAATCTTCAGTTTCAGACTTTTGTACAAAGTGAAACAGCACATCCTAACTTGGAGTAGTTCAGAAACTTCAAGATGTATCTTTCCTATTAAAAAGTTAAGCTTGTACTTAAATATACATCTACCTGAGCTGAGCTTTGCTATCAAAAAATGAGCTGTTGAGTCACTTGTGTCCTTACCACATATTAGAATGAAGGAATACTCTTCAGGGCACCCACAGCCTCAGCTTAAGGTCAATACTTATGTGACCTGGCATGAGGAAACTGCTACATTTTTCACTGAATGTATAGGAAACCAAGCAAAATGAATTATTCAAACACAGAGATTTTAACAGTATAAAACTAGTTCAACTGCATCTTACCTTAGTCAACAATATAATGTTCATAATCCCTGTTTGATGACTACATATCATATGTAGGGCACTTCACAGGGATACACACACACACACACACACATGGGCACATGTGTTTGTGTGCCTGTCTATTTATGCAGATATTTATAGTAATTATAAATATCCATGCCTAAGATATCTACTTAAGGAAAGTACTTAAGGAGACTGTTTCACACAAATTACTCAGTTTGGAAAACCTGAAACTTTTCCCAAGTTTCCTATATGGTGAAAAAGAAATATGCAAATAACTGAGTAATGACCAAAAAAAAAAAAAAAAGAAGGGGGAAAAAAAAAGAAAAAAAACACAAAATAACAACAACAACAAAAAAGAAAATCCCTCAACACCATAATATGACAAGAAAAATATATGTTTCTAATTATAGATATCAATTTCTTAGCTAGATATAATTGGCTGAGATATTAAACATAAACAGCTGAAGTAAATGTGTAACCTTTTCAAAACTTATATTTGATAATGAAGGCTTTTTTCTTTTTTTTTTTTCTTTTTTTTTCCACTACTGTCTGAATCAGAGCTGTTGCTATTGCTCAAGGAAAAATACGTGATTCATGAAAGAAAAACTCCAGCACAATAAGGAACTTGAAACTGAGTGTTGTTTCCATTGAACTGTGAACTTGAAGTTGAATGTGAGTCTTATAGCGACTTGGCTGTAGTTGTCACATGAACTTCCTATTTTGTAGAAATATTAGAACATGGGGAAAAACACTAAAACACCTCTGTGCCCGAAGGAAGAGGGCAGGCTGCGTGGAATGGGTTTGGAGAAAAAAAAAAACCAACAACAAACAAACCAGAAGTAAGAGTACTTATTTTGTTAAAATTACATGCAACTTAAAAACATTGTACTTCAAAGCTATAAGGTTCTGGAATTTTTTACTACTAGAAAAGATTTTCAAAGTAAATCTCAATTTTGCAGATTTATTTTATGTATATAAATACAGACTGACATACAAACACATGTCTTTAACAGTAAATTAGAAAAAAAAGAAGTAACCAGTTAACAATAATCCTTTTTGTAACACAGTATAGTTAAAATAAAAAAACCTGTGGAAAATTCCTATTTGAGCAGTTCTTTAGTGGTTAAGAAAGCACTTGTTTTCAGAAAAAGCATCACCTACAGCAAGGTTAGGGGAAGTAAATAAGAATGGCGAGGCTAAAGTCAGGAGCAGGTGACATTTAGGGCTATATTTGTATGATAAACTTGAATGTCACCCTGAAACTTCCTTTTTGAGGCTACCATGGATGGTCTGACTAAATCTCTGCTGTAAGCTCCCAGTAATCCAGAAGAGTAACAGCTCAAACTGCTTTTATAGTACACCTAATGTAAGCACATCCAGGATCACCCTTTGGCAAGAATGGAACAATTGTGAAAGACTCCATGATGCTTCAGACCAAGGTATAATGCTGAGACTGCTTACTGAGGGGGAATTCTTTGGAGGAAACCATCCCATGAGCATTAACTAAAGTGTTTGTGCATCTGACATTGTTTAATTTGCTATGGTTGGCTTAGAATTTAGGACTGTTCTACTCATACAGCAGAATTGGGAAGAGCTCACAGCTACATTGTGGCTTCGACCAAGCCACACAGCAAAAATGCTTGATGTGACATTTGGTATGGTAAATAGTTTATGTTGTAGAGGGAGTGATGGAGAGAGAAACACAGTTCCAGAGATTCATCCCATTTTGAGCAGACTTCTCAACAGTATCCTCAGGTCATTTCCATGAAGAACATGCAGAGTAGAAATTAAAATGGAGTCTTGGGGCTCTTTTGGTGTCCAAAGAATGCTGAGAAAGAGAAGGGCAGAGTAAGCAAGCAATTCAGAAAGTACAGAGGGCAGGAAAGTGATTTGAGGAAGCTGTGTTTTGCCAGAATGGGATGTTTCCTGGTGGGCTCCCATTGTGTTTGGCCACCATAACCCCAAGCAGCACCACAGGCTAAGGGCAGAGTGGCCAGAAAATGGTGCAGTAGAAGAAGACCTGGGGATACTGGTCAAAAATGGCTAAACTTGAACCAGCATTGGGCCCATGTGGCCAAGAAGGCCAATGACATCCTGGCTTTTGTCACAAGTACTGGGGTCTGCAGGACCAGAGCAGTGACTGTCTCCCTGTGCTGGACATTGGTGAAGCCCCACCTCGAATCCTGGGTTCAGTTTTGGGTCTCTCACAACATGAAAGACATTGAGGTGCTGGAGCATGTCCAGAGGAAGGGAACAAAGCTGGTGAAGGGTCTGGAGCACAAGTTTGGTGAGGAACAGCTAAATCAGCAAGGGGTGCTTAGCCTGGAGAAAAGGAGGCTCAGGGTGACCTTCTCATTCTCTACAACTTCCTGAAAGGAAGTTTCAACAAGGTTGGGGTCAGGCTCTTGTCCCAGGCAATAAGTGATAGCACAAGAAGAATAGTCTCAGGCTGTGCCAAGGAAGATTATGGTTGAAATTAGGAGAAATTTCTTCAAAAAAAGGTTGTTAAATATTGAAATGGACTGCCAGGGAAGTGGTAGAGTCACTACCCCCAGAGGTG
>JAWWES010000094.1:64932206-64946346 GCA_035583135.1 Lophotriccus pileatus
AAAACAGGTTGTTAAATATTGAAATGGACTGCCATGGAAGTGGTAGAGTCACTACCCCCAGAGTTGTTCAAGAAATAATTGGATGTGGCACTTAGTATTACGTTCTAATTGACAACCTTGTTGAGGATGGTGGTGGACTTGATCTCAGAGGTCTTTTCAAACCTGATTCTTTTGATACTGTGATTCTGTGATGATTTGAGGGGTAGAAAGAGCACCAAACTCACACTGAAATCTATTTGAAATATACTGGCTCTCATCGAAGTAAAATTTTGTGGCTTGTTGATGGACAATTTACCAACAGCTGCTTTTCAACCCAGCAGCTATTCAGATAAACAAATTACAACAAGATAGGAGGGGTAAGAAATAGGAAGAAGAAAGCGCAGTTCACAGGCAGTGCGGAGAACAGGACATATTGTTCTGCTGATTGTTCCTTTAAGCATGGATAATCATGTACAATGATGTATTCATTTTAAGAGGATTCTCCATGTGGAAAATGTTCTTGAAAGGTTTAAACACCGTGAATGATCCAAAACTCATCACAGTGTCATGGGAATGGGGCAACTTAGAAAGCTGCTGTGAAAAAAAAAAAAAAAAAAAAGGCAAGGGAAAAGAAAAAGCAAGAGGCAAGAGGGAGGTTGCAAAGGAGAAGAGAACATTGCAGTTTGATGCAGACATATAGTCTTGACTGATGCAGTGAAGGTTAAGCCATCTTTGGGACAGAGGAAATCATCTTTCAGGATGTTCTCTTTGAGTCATTAAAAATGTGGTGGAACTGGAGTGTCTGCAAATATGAGAAGTAAAATCTCCCAGGACAAAACCTAGCAAAACAATTGGTGCTATTTAGGAGATGTCCTGAGGAGAAGATGTAAAAGATTGCAATGCATATAGATCATAAAGTTTCCTGAAATTGGCAGGTATAGTTCAAGTAATACTTTGCCTTTTTTCTATCAGTCTTCTCTCCTCTATTCCCTCTCCTCTTTTTTTTTTTTTTTTTTTTTTTTGGTTTGTTTTTTTAATCCCCCCATTCTTCCTCATTTCTTCCCTTTTTTATTTTTTTTATCTTTTCCTTTCTTTCCTTACCTATCTGAAATCAGACTGGGTAGAATCAGGCATGCCAGCAGCAGCCCTATGCACAAGCCAGAGGCAGTGAGAAGAGGAACACTATGGAGTGAGCTCCTGAACTGCATAAGCAAAAGATGCTCAACTGACACTCAAAAGACGATGCTTTTCATGATCACCGGTGCTTGAGGAGGTCATTACTTGTCTGAGGAGCAGACACGTCACGTTCTTTTCTCAGACTGTTCCACCTCAGCTGGGCTGCGTTGGGCGGAATTTCTTGCAAGTTCCCTGAAAGAAAAAAATCATCCTGTTATTTTTAAAACAGGCCCCTGGCCTGAGAAACTGTGGACCAATGGGTTTAAACTTAAGAGTAAGTGAGGTTTTAGAACACACTTTGAAAGAAAATATTAAAGATAGAAAGATAAGAAAGAAAAAAATAGATGGGTTTACCAAAGATAGACTGCCAAACTGAACCGATAGCATTTCATGATAAGATAACTGATTTTTCTAGACAAGTGAAATTTAATAGATCTAATCTGCCTGGAGTTCAAGAAAACATTTAATATGGTCCATGCTAGAAATTATTATCAAAGCTAGAGGGGATGGGGATTAGTTGAGGAGTTAGCTGAGCAGCTATGGATGTATAAGGAGCTGGCTGGTGAATTATTAGGGAAGGGCAACAGTGTTCTTGATTAGATAGGCTAGAACCAGTGCTTCCTTTTCATTATTTGGAAGTGGGAGTATGTTATTTCAGACTGCTGGTGGCACAAAGCCAGACACTTTGTCAACACAGAAGGAATCGGTCCTGCAGAAAGTAGAACTAGAAAGAAGAAAGTAGAACTAGAAAGAAGCATATTAAGAAAAGCAGTGTCTTGAATTGAGGCACAAATTATCTCATTTGTGGACTATGTTCAAAATTCTAAGGAACAGAAGGGAGAAGAAACAAGCAATATAAACTGTGAGTTTTAGCCAATCAGAAGTTGTGGATTACCAACATGAAGTGATGGTGATGATGATAGTTGGTAGCAGTAGTAGTATATTCAAAAGAAGAATAGCTGACATTTTACAAGTCACTTGGTGACTTTTGCAGTCCCCCCATTCTGTTTTGAACAAAGGTATTACAAGAAAGTAATTTAGACTGAACTAGAACAATTATTTGGGTGTGAAGAATACATCCTTTGAGAGAGAAATAAGATAGCTCATCTGGTTCAACCTGGGGATATAAGGGCTTAATAAAAGGATAATTTTTTCTCTATATATACATTGAGATGAGAATATTGGGGCGGTTAAGGAGAAGTTATGAGAGCTAGAGCCAGTGTTGCTGCAAGAAAATGATCATATTACTTTATTCACAAACATTATGGCTGAAGATTAGATTTCCAGAAAGAGAAAGATGGTTGCCCGGCGTGAATGTCTGCAGAAAGTCAGGATCATGAAAGTGAAACCTCAAACATAGGAACAGCCCTGACAAATGTGATTAATGATCTGTGCCTTATCTGTAGCTTACTTTGCTGCTACATTACACCTCCAGTGTTTGGTAGCTAGTGGACCCTCACAGGAAGGAAGCTGGACAGCAGCACTTCACCATGTTAGTACACAAACAATGTATAATCAGCTGAGTATATGGGTTTAAAGATGGACATTCACCTAGAGACATATAACCACCTGTCTTCACTCTCCTGGCACTGTCACCACACCTGCAGACAGGTTCTGGAAATTAAATTTTTAATTGTTACGTACTGCATATAAACAGCTGGAGTCCTTTGCTCTGCTCTCCTCTGAAGCAATGAAATCACAAGAAAATTACACCGAGTTTGAATCATTGTTGCCAGTTAGTAAAAGCAAAACATAAAATGGAGAAACTGAGACAAAAAACATAAGATATATTCAGATGTTGTAGAAATGGGAGGGGATGGGAAAAAAAAAAAGTCATATTAAACTGAGATAAAAAAGGACAAATAAAGGTTTCTGTAAGCTTTACCCCAGGGTGTAATATCAATGCTAATGTTTTCAGACTATAATCCTTTCTGAGGTAGAAGGTAGTCAAATACACATGTTCAAGTTTGTTTCTTTTCAGCCTTCTTCTGTGACTCCAGGCTAGCTGCTGCAGATAAGGTACACAGGGAACCAACTGGATCCTCCAGGTTCAGTACTGAACTACCTTTGATAATTCTCAAGCCTCTTTCCAGCAAAGTGATTTGTAAACCACGTGTCAGGTCTGCAGTCTACCAGTGCAGGAACGTTATATGCAGTGACTTACAAAGCCCATATGCCCAGCAGTCAGTAGAGCTAGTCAACAGGAAACATATCAGGAACATATCTAAACTCTCATCCCCCACTAAAGTGAAAAAGGTCTGAATTGACCCTTCACATCAACAATCTACCTGAGATCAGAAAACTGGGTATCTCCTGATAGAAGATGGCTGATAGAGAACCTGATTCATTGATGTGGTCTGTCTCCTACTGCAGCATAAAAGTCCACAGCTAGTCAACACAAACAGCACAGGGATCTATAGACGCTTCTGCTAAACCCTGCTCAAAGGGTCCTGATGGATTAACACTGCACTCTTTGCCTTATGCTGGTTGAATTGTTGACTACAGTGCTAATTTCAGGACACATCTGTGGTCTTTTACAGCTGGGATAAAACCAGTCTTAAAACACAAATCCATCATCTGTCTATTTGAGGTTGAAACAAATGGGCTAGGTGTCCTCATCTAATCTGCATTGAGCTTGTACTGCTGTACAAAGAAGGAATGCAGATACTAAGGACGAACAGTGGATCTACTATTCTGAAGTCAGATAATTTTTTGAGGTGGCAACAAGAAAACTTTTGCATACTCCATTTTTGCCTTATGAACATTCACAGACTATGGGATCCTTACCCAAAAGAAAGCAAATATACATCCTCCACTATGTGGAGGATTCCATCAAAAACATATTATGGAATTGAGTCGATTATGGGGTAAAGCAGTTAATCCACTCTCACTGCATTTAGAAAACCAACTTAGAGGCACCAGAAAAATAATCTAGAGTGAGCTTAATCTTGTTTTATAGTACAATCTTTATAACTCCTCCAAACTATAAGCCCACAGATTCTTGAAATTAACCAGTGTTGCAAAATTCTGAATTCCTTTCTGTATCTTAAGGATATGAATCATTTCCTGATAATAGAAAGCACTTCCATACTAGTCTCCTTGCACTTCAGCCCCTTACTCTGAAGAGCAGTAGAAGAAAAAAAACGCCCTACTTCATAAAGATGTTGTGTAGAGAAGCCTATAAATTATTGAGATCTGTTCTGGTACAGAAAGGTCATATATGTGTGTGTGTCTGCATCAGAGGTAGCTAGCTAGAATTGATTGCTACATGAATAAACATTTACAGCTTCAGGCCCTGCAACAGTTATTGTCCCCTCTCTCTCTGCTCTTGTCTCTAAGTTTCTAAGCGGTCATGTCCTGCTCAACTCTTTGCAGAGTATATATTGAAGAGGGCAAACTCTTGCTATTCTTCTGTGCTGTGCACTAAGCCCTTTCTGCCCCCATTACTGTTTCATCTTTTACAAGGTTATCCTGGTATGAATTATAGGATGTAATTAAGGAAGATGGTTTTAATCCTTCTCTTTGTAAATGTACAATCTATTTATACAGGAACCAGCTACATGATATTATGAATTTTGTACAGTCTATAGCTGAGGGTGACCAAACCAATTTCTCTGGATAGAATAAATCCTCCTTATCCTCACCCTTCAAACTTCAAACTGAACTTTATCCAAACATCATTTTCTCCAATTTAGAAAAAACTTCATTCATTTCTAAGTTTCATTTTCATGTGAAAATGCTGTGAAATATATTATTCTCCTGCTATTTCCAACCATGAATTGAAGTAGAAAGTACCAGAAATACCATGAGAAAACTCATTCCTGGACTGATCTCCAAGCAAACTTGACTGGATAAATTCATAAATGGATTCAGATGAGATTTCTGGCAGAACCCAAAAATGCAAGGGTGAATTTTGCATGGTAACTACAAAGATCTGGGCAAGACATAACAATAAGAGGTTATACCAAAAAAGATAAATCACTGGCCTCTTAAGCAAAACATGACTGAACTAACCTAATTCGAAAGATTTTGGATGGTGGCACTAGTTGGGCCTGGGTTTCTGAGCAAGGGAAATCTGTGGTGCTCTACACCACTCTGTCCTGTGCTGGGGTTTTATTGCATGGAAACTAAGGCATTGTGGGTGATGACATATGAGCTAGTCTCACCCCGACAAGCAGTCAGTGTACCATTGAAGTGTGCACTTCAGCAGAGTTGTTCCTTCATCCTCCGGTTTACACAGACACTGCAGTAACATCTGAACGTAGCTTCTAACTTCTTGTAATAACATTTAGAAGCATCATTCCCATGTTAGGCATTATAAAACAATGGGAAAAAAAAGAACTGTGCCTCCAGATCTTCAATTACACATAAAAAAAAAGGTAACACTGAGAAGGAGACAGAGCAGTGGGAACTGGTTTTGAATTCCATGTTGGCATCTTGCCCAGGCCATTTAACAGCTCTATTTGCACCTATTGTCTATGTTGTTCTTTCCTACCTGCACTACTGTGTAATAATGAGGGTTGGGAGTGCCCAGGCCTTCATCAGCTTGGCTCTTCAGCCAGAGCTGCAGTGATCCCATCTCTGACAGGGTGAAATGCAGAGGGATTTGTAAAACACACACATTACTGTGCTACACATTCCACCAGATCAAAGAAAGTTTGTCCAGGGTGTCCAGAATCCTTGACATTTTAGATGACAGACTAAAACTGAAGGTTTGCGCAGCAAACCAAGATGTTGTGGTCCTGCTCAAGCCGTGACAGAGAACATGTACAGACAGGGCTGGGCTGGCTGGAGATTGATATGCTGCTGGTGAATGCTGAACATCTGCTGAAGAAGGAAGGATTATGCAGTGACCTCTACATACCTAAATCCTATAGAAAAGAATTCTGGGATAAGTCCAGAGAGACGTTACTGATTCCGGCAGAGTTATTCTTGATGCATAGCCATGTAACTGAAAGCACAAATTGGCCTGACATGTAATCTGCTTTGGGATGAAAGACACTATTTAAATAGAAGATGCTATTATTATAATTTATTATTATTACTATTATCAGTATTATTATTTCCTTTCTAGGGCTAGTGAAGCTCATAGCTTTCATCTTCAACCAGATAGGTAGGGTGGAAAGAGAGTGATCTTTTATTTCTTTAATGATTAAAAAAAATAAATTAATAAGATGTAAGGATGTCATTCAATATAAATGTCAGTGGGAAAGTGGAAAAAAAAAAAAAAGAAAACGAAAGGTGAAAAAAAAAAAACAAAACAAGAAACCAAGCAAAACTGAAGTAGATTTGACCTCAAAGGAGCTGAAATTGAGTTAAAGTTTACTACTGAAGTCAGGTTTCCCTTGGGGTTAGGCTGCCATTTAAGCTATTTCTTCTCTTTTACTTCTACAGTATAATTCCCCTAATACAGTGCTATAGGTCAAAAAAAACCTCTACTACAGCTGGGCTCCAATTTCCATTTACTAGTATGAAAAACCTCCCCTTGTATAAAACAGCTTAGTATTATTTTGTGGAAAAATTGGCTCCTAAATACTACCTTACAGAAGAAGACGATAACGTGGTAGTCTGAAGCAAAAGCTACTTCCTCAGTGCACGAGCTCTTGACAGATTATTCTCCTGAGTCTGTTACAAACTCATTCTGTGCCTCTTCATCTGAACTTTGTGCTCAAAAAAAAAGGTGCTCTCAGTATATCTGGTTAATTTTTATAAGGGGACTGTTATTTTTATCTTTTCTTCACCTTTCCTTGTGTTCTCTCTCTCTCCTTCTCACCCCCTTCCCCTTCACACACAGTCACACACAAAACCATCCTTTCTGTGGAGATGAAAAACCACACAGATTGATGACTGATTGGACTCTGCCAGAAGCATAATTAAGCAGCTTTTAGACCCAACACTGACAATGAAAGAAAGGAGCAAACTGACACTAATCAAACAAATAAACAAAAAAAATATACCAGAAAACTCCACATATATGCCTTCTCTCAGCTATGATACTTCACAGTGATACTTTTAACAGCAGGTGATAAGGAAGCTTCAGACAGAAGAGTGATTTTTCAGTTGATGGTGCCCCTCTAAAGACACACACGGAGAATATATACCCCACTGTGCTGTCATCAGCTTAATTTTTCCTTACCTTTCCTGCTCTGAAACCCATTTTGCTGCTGCCATTGGCATAACTGCTGGCAGGGTATTTGTGAGTGAAGGGAACTAACTAAATTTAAAGATGTGTTTATAATCACCTTTTTGCTGTGTTTCAATACCTGTTGGAAAAGGAAAGTTTATAAAACATCCACACTCTACATGTGAAATTATTCTGATCTGTATCTTCCTGATAATTTCATCTAATGGGTCTTCTTTTGAGTTGACCCATTTTCTTCTTTTGCTAAGATTTCCTTAAAAGGTTGGCATGAGCACACTAAAATCAAAAGTATATTTATTTAAGAACCAAAGAGACAGGTTTTCTCTTTCCGAGTCTCAGATATTTCATTGCAGCATCTTTTTACTGCTCTGTTATTCCTGATATTTATTGCTTTAGGCTCACATCCTCCAAACCCAGAAGTCAGGTGGGGGTGGCTCCACTGCCTGCCCAGAGTTGGTGGTTCAGTAGTCATTTCCCTCCTTCAGTTGAAGTCTGCCTGCAGCTGGAATGGAATGCTCTGACAGCTGCCAACTAATGGCAGCCCTGCTCATGTACATTACCTTCTTCCTTGTAAATTTTCTATTAACCTTGGGAAAAAGGGTGAGCTGGAAGAAAGCTTAATTTGATGTTCTGTTTACAATTTACAAAGACATAACAGTAATACCAATGAAAGAAGTATGATTTTACATGTAACTGGGGTCAGATTTACAACTAGCAAAGCCACTAATACTGATAAGTAAAACACACACTGAGCTCTGGGTTAAGTCACCTTCCTGATACACAGAATACATTTGTCATCTGTTTAAAATCAAAAATATACTTCTGTTTTTCTTATGTTATTTTATCTTGACTAACAGTGAGGACTTGAAATAAGTAAATAGAAAATTCAAGAAGCTCTATCCTGGACTAGAAGACTGGAATTAGTATCTTCAAGGTATTTTGCCATTAGAAACTTCAAAGTAAAATGAAAGTTAAAAGACTGGTCATATTGACATGATTTTGCAGGGTATGATGTGGATGAGGACACCATAAGGCATTTGGGTAGAATTCAGGGCTGTGGCCAAGGTTCAGTATTTAGGTTCATGCGTATTTGATCTTAAAGCTCAAGTGCAGATAAAAATCCATACCAAACAGCTGGTGATTCAATGTATGCTTAACATATTTAGGTAGTACCCAAGAAGATTTAAAAATAAGTTTTCTGAGATGATCACTGAACAATCTACAGATTTTTTCCAAAAAATCTTACAATAAGTCCAACATGTTTTCTGAGTGTTTTTTTTTTTTTCTTTTTAATGTTTTTCAGTATTTGCTATTTTTATTCAAGCTGGTAGTTAGCAGTCATACCGACAAATAGTTGTGATATTTTATGTGACCCTCATCAAATGTCTAATCTTGAGGCTTAGGAGAAAAATTCTTTTGGTTTGTTGGTTCCTAAAGGTGACATTGATTGACAGTCACAGCTGGAGCACAGGGGTTCAAACCATAAACCAGAGAGGGATTCCTTCCACAGTGCAGAGTTATACTCAATACCAAAAAGTATTGTGGACATTGCAAGATTTTGTGACTTCTGAGGGTAGCTGGAAAAAATATTGGAAGAAAAATTTGAGACCATGAGATACGAAAATTCTGTATTTGACTGTACAACTATTAGAGCTCCAACTTATTAATGTATGAGGGACTAGGTGGATGTAGTATCAGTCACTACCTGACTTTGCTATCTGCCATGGACAACACTTCAGTTTCACCCAATAAGTTTATTATCCTGTATTGGGAGGAAAAAGGGAGAGAGAGAAAAAAAAAATTACTCCACTGTGCTTACAGACAAGGGTAGAAAATTAACCTTGATTGTTTGAGCTGCAACCATGTTCCAAAGCCAAGGACCAGCCCTCATTGCTCATGACTCTTGCTAACAACTGATGGAGTCCATACAGCTTCACTTTTCACTCATTTTTGTTTGTCACCCAAGAAAGGGCAACAAGGTTTGGACCTTCCATGTTTGCTAAGCTTCCCAAGACTTTCAGGTAACCTAGTTTCATGTGGTGATTTATGATTTCCCAAAGTAAATAAGTGAAATTTTAAGGTTTTGACTAATTTTCCTTTTAGATTTTTGCCTTTCTTTGATCATGGAACTCAGAGCAAATCCTGTGAGGGTGAGGAAGAAAGGAAGGAAGGAGCCCCAGGGCAGCACCAACAGAATCAGTCTCATTTCTTTGGTTCCTCTGACACCAGTCCACCCAGGTTTAACTGTGTAGATTTGTGTTTGAAAGGAAGTAGCAAACAGCTACTTCTTGGGTGCTGTTTGCATGAGCACAAAATATTCTATGTTGCTCTTTTAAAAGGACCATGTTTTACACAGGATTTTAATACAAGCGTCCAACAAGGTCGAAAATAGTGACCCTTTGAAATGGAAAGATTAACATTTTTATAGATAGGAGAGGAAAATAGGCAACTTGCAGTGGAGCATGAGAATTCTATCTTGTTTTTTCTTTTTTTTTTTTTCTTTACAACAAATAAAGCTTATGGATTGCAAAGAGGAGACTGCCCCACTTAAAAAAAAAAAAAAAGTCTTTTACAGTATTTTCCAATTTAAAGCTGCTTGCAAGTAGCACTCAGGATCATCCAAAAAGAGTCTGACTCACTAGTTTTTCAATTTAGTTTGTTAATAGCCTGCCTTTCATAAAAGCATCAAGCACAATAACAAAAATACCTAAATCAATAGGATGATGCAGCAATGCCTCACAGATATGATATTTTTGAAATAAATATATACCATTCAACCTGGTCTGCTTGACATCAAATTTATATACTCAATAAGAAAGCATAATTAATGGTCCCAAACTGTATTTTCTTTCACCTTTTTCACATTTCAAGAAGCTGAGGGTTTTATCAAAAAGAGGGGGGGGGAAGAATGGAGAAAGTGTTCCATTCATAAATGAAATGAACCCATTAAAAATGACTTTCTTCCCAGCTCCCTACCAATGTCTCCTGGGGACTGGTGTGTATTTTATTAAGAAACAAAAGTGTGGAACGTGCTTGCATTTCACAAGGTCCGTAGCCAGGTGATTTATCTTCTCTTTTCCCTGCCAGCTCGCTGGGCGTTCACTAATTTTGAGGGAACAAAGGAGTTGATCCAGGAGCCCCTATTTCCTGTTGGTGTCAACATATCTGTACTAGGGTACCCCCTGTCTGTCTACCCCTCTGCCCACCATGTAGACCCATACTCAAATTTAATTAGCTATTTTGATTTATCAGTGTTATCCAAAAGCTTCTAAAAATTAAGCAGAATGTCCCATGTGACTTGTAGAAGAAGGAAAAAAGTGGTTTTGAAACAAAAGCAGTTTGGTGTTTAACAGACTTGAAGGATTTTGAAAGTCTCCCTGTTCTGTGGGGAAGAAATTGAGGAGGGGAAAGGGTATTAGCATTGTGTGTCTTTAGGCAACTCAAATAAGACTCTCATTATTAAGTCTTCCATCTTAAACAAAACACAGGGACCAGAGTTAAGGTCATTGACTAAACAGCAGAAGACATAAAATTACTGCTGCCATTAAGCTTTTTTACTTCTTTCCCACCAGGACATTAACCCTTTTAGAACAAATTCAGACAACATCGACAATTCCTGGCTGAACCAGGACCCACTGTGGATTTCTCAGGAAGTGCCACAGTCTTCTTGTGTTTCTTTAAGAAGCATGAACTGAAGGGCAGAGCCACAGTCTCATCCTCCCGTCTCCCTGTTCTACTGTGGTGGAAGCAGAGTAGGGTCAATAGAAAAGGCTGGGGAAGTGGAGGGGCAGGCACTGATCTCTTCTCTGTGGTGATAGGACCTGAGAGAATGGCCTGAAGCTGTGTCAGGGAATGTTTAGGTTGGCTATTTCACCCAGAGAGTGGTTGGGCACTGGAACAGGCTCCCCAGGGAAGGGATCATGGCACCAAACATGCCAGAGTTCAGGAAGTGTTTGGACAACACTCTCAGGCTCATGGTGTGATTCTTGGGGCTGTCCTATGCAGGGCCAGGAGCTGAATTTGATAATCCTACTGGGATTATTTTAATTTAAAATGCTTATTACTATTTTCAAATTACAATGTGTCCAACACAATAGTCTTATTGTGTTGTAAGGTAAGAATTTGCTTTAAGTCAAAGAAAACAGAGGCACACAAACATTCACCACTCATTTGTGGAGAAATGACAAAATCTAAGAGATTTAACTCCTAGTCTTTTTTATTAAAAATATCCTTGGTTTGTATCTTTTGGGAAGAAATCTTAGCATAATAAGATAAATCTGAGTTCTCATTCACTTTTCATTCATCCTGAAAAACAAACAAATAAGCAGAAGACCTCTGTATTCCCGGAGGCTTGTGCCTGAGAAAAAATGAGATAATCAGAAAACGAAAAGAAAGAAGGACTTCAGGATTTAGTCCTATGTTTTAGCACTGAGCAGATGTTGATTTTGTTTTTCTTTCTCTTCTCTTTCTTCTTCTGTTTCTGCAGCATTGTCCCAATATCTGGTTGATACCAAACATAGCAACTCATTCATTATCCTGAATATCTTCTGAGCCAAACTCCACCCATAAATAGGGCTGCACTGACTCATAAATCTCTGTGGCTGGATGCCTGAAAATGCATGTAGAATTCACCACTGGGTTTGGACATAATAAATAATGAAAAATGAGTCATGTAGTTGCCATATTTTGTAATGAATTGTAGCTTTGCAAAAGAGACAATGGGAACTATCCTGAAACTTGCAAGATTAGATACACCTACCTAAAAAAAGGCTTATTTATGATGGAGTGAAATAGTCTTTGCAGAATTTTCCTTGTCACATAATGACTTAAATACAACTCATAGGAAGTATCATAAAAATAAAATAATAACAATTTTAAAAGCTGGTACACCTCTGTCTTTCCTAGAGAGGATATAATTAAATTTGAGTTTCCATAATAGGTTAAACATTTTCCCTTATCAGGAATAAAAATTTCCCATGGGAATATATTAGGTCTAATGAAACTTCAGCTTTGAAGAGGAAATATTTTTATGTCCATACAAATAGGAAATTTAGATTATATTTCCTGTTCAGATTTTATTTCTCTCTTAAATGTAGTTTATGGACATAGCATCACAAGTAAAATAAAACACCTTGATATATCAACATAGAGAGTTCAGAGGGTTTTTTGATTGGTTGGGTTTATTAATTATTATTATTATTAATTATTAATTGTTTGTTTATTAATTTTGTTTGTTCTTTTTTTTTTTTGGTCTGTTTGGCTTTTGTTGTTGGGATTTGGGAGGAGGGGAGGGGCGAGAGTTGTTAGTTTAGTTTTGTGTCCCAAAAAATCATCATACTGCAGAATCTTTTTTTGGAATCTTATGGGTTGACTTCAGATCCAAAACTGAACAATAATTACACAGCTAAATGAATAAGTCAGAATAACGTAATATCTGTGGAACTATGATTGCTATTTTCAGCTAGTCCTACTAGATATTTCCAATGATGGCTTAAAACCACAATATAAGAGTCATTAAAATGCCATCAGTTACAGTCACTAAACCATAGAATCTGATGTACTGCTTTATTTCTCTGTACCGTATCTTTCATATTGTGCTGTGGCAAGTGTTGACTTTTTAATTGCAGTTGCAGTATGTCATCTAATTGGGCAATATTGCAGTAAGGAAGTTGCTTCCCTGAATCCAGCTGGCAGTTAATTTACACCCAACACAAAAACAGCTGAAGTCCATGCTCTTTGAAATGTGAAAGCAATGGAAGAAATAGCCTTTTACTACAGGAAATCCTGAATTGTCTATGCCTTTATTTGAAAACAGACTCCTTCATTTTAAAATAAAGGTTTTGGAGTTTGTTTGTATCTTTAAGGAGAAACAGGGTGTTATTTTTCAGAAGTTAACATTTGTGTCAAAATATGGAGTTTTACTTCTCATATTTTTTTTGTAGATTAGCTATTCTACTTAAACCAGAATGTGTTCCAAAAGTCAACTGAGGTACTGAAATCTCAGCAGGCAGCACAGTGCACCTGATTTCAAGTCTACAAATTCTTTAATTTCTACTCACTTAACTCAGAAGTCAGAAGAATTAAATTGATTGGAATTTTGAAATTCAAAATTAAAATGTTTCTTGCCTAAACACTTAAAAAAAGTCTCCATCCTACAAGAGAGAAAGAAGTTTGGAAATCCCAGAGAGGCCAAGTTTGTGTGTTCTGCACTGGTGTGTTTTCAACTTTAGGCGTAACAACCAGGAGCATTCACATTCTGGGCCCTGAGCAGCAAAAGAGGCCATTAATTACAGCACTCTCACAAGACGCAAAAGTGCAGGGTTCAAGGGTACATCTTTCCTGTTGTGGGGGAGGCCTCCAGTTAGTTTGGGAAGGTTTGGGAGTGTTAATCATAGTCAACTGAAACAGCGGCTTGGAAAAAGCAGCTTAAACACCTTTGAATGTTCTGGTTTATAGCTTAGGTAGTCTTCAATCAGCTGTGGTTGCAAAAGAAACCAAATTAACTCACCTGAGACCTCTTAGAGGGATTTTGACACAGACAGCAGCTCATGTCCTTCTCTAGAAAGCCTAACCGTTATTTCATTGGTCACCATAAAATTCGGAACAAGTGATCTTGATAAGTATGTGATTTGAGTGAAGTTCTTTTATTTGAAAGTGATAAACTAATCTGGAAGAGACCTCCAGAGGTCATTTAGTCCAACCTCCTTTTCAAAGTAGGTTCAACTGGAACAACCTGTTCCAGTCATACATGTAGGTAAGTGCTGGATATCTGAAAGGACTGATATCCCATCATCACTCTGATTCAGTGTTTGACACCTCTCGTAGTAAGTTTCCTCCCTTATC
>JAWWES010000094.1:64961577-64983227 GCA_035583135.1 Lophotriccus pileatus
TTCCCAAACCTTCCCAAACCTTCCCAAACCTTCCCAAACCTTCCCAAACCTTCCCCAACCTTCCCAAACCTTCCCTTCCCAAACCTTCTCAAACTTTCCCTTCCCAAACCTTCCCAAACCTTCCCTTCCCAAACCTTAGCTTCCTTCCCATTTCAGATCTTATACTATTTTCCCCCATTAATTTTCATACAACTTTGTCAGGTTGTTTTTTCTTTCTTGTTATATTACTGTCATAGATACTGTTTCTATTGCTTTTATTACAGAAATGGAAATTGTGGTGATATTGCTGAATGAACACAACCCCAAAACTGTACAAATAACAGTGAGATATCAATAGTCTGAGCTATATTAAGAAATAAAGATGCCACCCTCCAAAAACATTTATGTCAGTCCATCTGTGAAGATACCATATAAAAAAAAAAGGCAGAAACAGCGTTACTGTTATGCAACCAGACAGAAACCTCATCCTTCTACAATGCTGTAGGCAATGTTACTAATTGCAGAGCATCAGCCTGTGCTGAATCTCATACCTGCAACACCAAAGCTTTGATCCCCACCACTGGGGTTAACTCTGCCAAGAGGAAACAATAGCAGACTCTAGTCTTCAAAGTGGACTAGTTATAGTCATTAAAATGTTGTCCTGACCTACACCTCACAGAGCTTCTCAGTGTGCAGAAATATTTGTTAAGATATTTCCAAAAATCCATAAAATATTTATATTTCAATGTTTATTAACAATATGTCCAGAAATGTCAAGGGTTTCAGCTACATTACACCTATAAATAATCTGGGCAGCCAATTAAATGCACTTATCTGAACAATATTACAATACTGTAGAAAAACCACAGCCTTGCTGACATATTACTCTTACTGGTCTAAAAGCTGGAATGACACAGTTAAGAACCAAACAGAAGATAGACATTGTACGTGTTGTCTACAGAACTGTGTTATCTCATGAATACTTGGCAATCCCTTTAATTCAGGGATACAGGCAGGGAACCTTTATAGCAGATTTGGTTTAGACTGCAAGGGCTGGACTTTAAAAACTATTCATCACTGAGTCTAACAAGAGATTTGAGTTATCAAGATTAATCTCTCGTTTCAAGTTCAATTAAAACAAGCATAAGCTTATCTTCAAATTTGTTTTTTCCTAATATTGTCACTGTCTGGACATGTGCTTAGGCAAAGACCAGATGTGAGCTATCACCCCTCTGGTGGCAGGTCACAGACTTGCTTGGTGCTCTATCAGGTGTTCATCTGCCCCATCCTTCTGGTCAGCATGGGTTAAATCAAGACCCAGGTGACATGAAGACCTTCAGGGTTGCTTTTCTATGTGCAGCAAAGACATTCTACGCTGGAGTTACTCACCTATCCTTTTATATCTACAAAGCAGATGAATAATGCAAGCTAGCTGAGTGAGCTTCATGATTAGCAGGGGGAGAAGAAAGAATGACCCTTCTAGTTTACTGTAGATCAGAATTATGTAAACATTTTAAGGATGGGTGTGGTATACAAATGCTTATTTCTTTTCACTAGCTTTAATGGGAATGAAGGATAATTAACTCAAATGTCAGTGTCTATGATATAAGTGTTTATATATAACTTAAAGCCTCCTGGCCCTGATGACACTTCTGATAGGGTTTGTCTTTCCTCTTCTGTGTGCTCAAAAGTTTAGCCCTAGCCCTATGAAGAAAAGATTTGTTTACCTCCATTTTTTGGGGGGAGTCAAGAGGTTTAGATGCTCACTCTTACTGTCTGTATCTTGCTGGGAGGCAGCATTTCTTTTATGGATGTGTGTAACGTCTGGAATTGAAATTTAGTTGAAGGTTTCTTTTCTTTATTTTTTCCCCCATCCCTCTGTCCCAGCCTTGCTTTTTTTTGCCTTCCTTTCATGGACAAAGGTAAGCATGAATTTATCCTTGTCATGCGTGACAAGATTTCATTTTTTACTCTGCGGGTGGTAAGGATGGAGGTTGAAATGATGATGCAGCTTCTCTTCACCTCAGTCAGGAACAGGCTGCCTGCAATCCACACATTCAACATTTCTTTTTTCATACTTATTTTCTGAGCAAGTGCTGTATTAGTCGAAAGAATCAGAGGGACCAGAAAAAAAAAAAAAAAGTAGCTATTCTTTCTCTTCCAGTGACTCCAAAAAGTCTTCATGGAGATCTTTTTGTGCTGGACTATTCACATATGGTTAAAGTAAATATAGATATCAGTTACAGCAGGTACTAAAATTTATTTACATGTGGAATCTATACAAAAAAGAATTTATAAAAGGGGTAAAGATTGTTAAGTGACATAAAGTAGAGAAATTGTATTTAAGAACCTGCAGCAGACTCTATCTGGTTTAGAAGGCTTTTATCAATTTCATAAATTGAAAGACAAAGCTATGATCAGGATTCTGGTAGTTTGAAATCTTATAGTCTTTGACACGCAGCCTTTGTCTGCCAGATTTTCTTCATGCACATACACAACAGGAATGTTATTCTAAATAGACTGGAAACCAGTTCTATTTTTATAGACCTTACCCTTCTTGTAAAAATGATGATAAAAGAGAACTTCCACAATTTTCCAGTCAGGAAACTCTGGTAGCAGTGAACTTTAGGCCGGGATTCACTCTTTTTCTTACAAGCCTGTGGACTAGACCATCTCCTGGAAGTACTTGTCTCTTACTGGTGACCACTGCAGGAGCCTAAGACAACTGTGATACCTTTTTCAACATTTTATAATAGTATTTGAAAACTGAGGAAAATAATCTAGTGTGCACTGAGATTTGTGCAGAGGTTGAGTTAGAGCCAGGAGTTTAACTGAGATTTGAGCTATAAGGACAAGCTACCTTCCTGTTTCCATGCTGAAAAGTATAATAATAGTTTTAAAAAAAATAACAAAAAAAATCAAAAAAACCTCACCTGCAGGATATTAAAAAAAAAAAAAAAGCTAGTAATTCATGGCCTTAGTCTTCCAATTAAAAAGTCAGACTGGATAAGAAAGGGGCTGGTTGTTTATAATTCTAGTCCTTAGGCATATTAAGGTATTAAATAGTAGGAACACTGGATGTTTGTGCCAGTTGGCTTCAGCGCCAGAAAAAAAAAGGATTTTTGGCACATTCATTTGCTAGCATAAACGTAGTGTCAGCTGATTGTTTAGAGCTCTCCCATGCCTTGAATGAAAAGTTACTATGAAATTTTTCCATCATTTCTACTGCAGAGCAAAGCAACACCATAACTGAAAAACACACAGCTCTTTCATTTATTCAGAGGAAAAAAATTATTAACTGCTCCTGAGAACATGCAGGCTAGTTACTTTTCCGTGTTGGCTTGCAGACCTTTTGAGGGGCAAATGTAAATTCAAGATCCTATTCCATGTCCAAACACTTGGTTACGGAGAAGAGCAGCAGCGCTTAAAATCCTGACTTTAATAATCTTAGAAGGTCTTACAAACCCCTGTAGACCTGTTATCTTCAAGACTGTATGTATCTTGGTTAACTGTATGTTACTTGGTCTGTAAATTGAGGATAATTACCTCCTGCTACTCAGACATCTAATGTCTGCAGATACCTGGAACCTGAGACTGACACATGTGGAAGTATAGCAAGGCCAAATTAAAAGACATAGGCACGTGGCAAACAGCATGAGGAGGGAGGAGGCAGAGCAATGGAAGTAAAAATCATAAAATACATCAAATCATGAATGAGGGAGTGAGTCTGTCATTATTACTTTAGAAGTACAGGACTGTAAGACCCATCGTCATTAAAGCTTTCTGTAGTCATTAATAAGCATGTTGTAGCTAATCTGAGTTTTTTCCTCACCCAATTCAATCTACCAATTCAGTATTTTCCACCTACCACAGGGGAGACTGGAGAGACTGGGTTTGTGAAATGAGTTTGGAAGAATTTAGTCAAACACTTAAAAGGCTGTGAAACACTTTATGTACAAAAAAATTATAAGAGTCAAATGCTCTACAGCATATCACCTTTCCATTAATCCACCCTATCCCTTTCTTTGCCTCTAATGTTTGTTGAAAGAGAAATTACACTCTTCAGTCGAAAGGCAGGTCTGAGCCCTCCATTAGCATGAACTTGCTACAGAGCACAGGGAGAAAGTTAAGTCTTGATAAGGACTGAAGCATGAACATTATCAGACATTGCTTCTTTACTTTTGTTATCCATTTCATAGAACCTCTAAGGCTGGAAAAGACTTCCCAGGTCATCAAGTCCACCACTGAACCACCTCCCCAAATGCCACATCTGCAAGCCTTTTGAACACTCTCAGGATGATGATTCTACTGCAGCCCTGGCAGTCTGTTCCAAAACTTGAGCAGCCTTTCAGCCTTTCAGATTCAAGGTGCAGCCTCATCAGTGCCCAGTGCAGAGGGACATCACTTCCCTGGTCCTGCTGCCCACACTATTGCTGACACAGGCCAGGGGCCATTGCCTATCTGGGCTCACTCTGGCTCATGATCAACCACTGCCAACCAGCACTCCCCACAGAGCAGCTTTCCAGCCCCTCTGTCCCCAGTCTGGAGCACTGCAGGGAGGTGTTGTGACCCAATGGCAGGACCCGGCACTTGGCCCTGCTGAACCTCACACAACTGGTCTCAGCCCATTGATCCAGCCTGTGCAGATCCCTCTGCAGAGCCTTCCTACCCTCCAGCAGATCAACACTCTCACCAACTTGGTGTCATCTGCAAAGTGACTGAGGATGCACTCGATCCCCTTGTCCAGATCCTTGATAAAGGTCTTAAAGAAGTACTGATCCCTGGAGAACACCACTGTGACCATCCACCAGCCAAATGTAACTCCAGTCACCAGCACTCCCTGGGCCTGGCCATCCAGCCGGTTTGTTAACCAGCATCCATGGCGTGCAAAAGCTGAGTTATACGTAAAATAAAGATATGACATTTAATATGATATTTGGTTGAAGCTCCTGAACATTGGGAATGGTCAGAGGCAGATTTCATTTCTATCTTTCTCCCATTTCCTCTCAACTTCATAAAACTTGGATAGCTTTTTTGTGTCTGCAAGGGATTTCACTGGCAGCATGTAAGACATTTGCTGTACACTTAGCTGTGCACTTCTCAGACTGCCACTAATATTTAATTTATGTCTTCAAAACACTGATGACGTTGTGAAACTAAGAATAGATCTCTCATATGGAGAAGCTGCATGTCATATGTTGAGTGGAAATGTCTGAAGGAACTTAGAAAGTACATAAGAAAATATCCTGTCTAAATAAATCTTAGAACAGTTAAAAATATATTTAAAAAAAACCTCTAGCCCAACAAACTAACCAAAACCCCCACACCAGCAAAACCCACTTCAAATTCTCAAAGCAGTGGTGTTTAATTCTCATAAATTGTTGGAAGCTTTGCAACAGAATTTTCACTTTGCATTTTGATCAAGGCTTACAGGTTTTACTCTGTTCAACTGTTTAAGTCTCAAAGTGATTTCTTTCACAGAAATATAGCATTATTTGTTTTGGGAGAGACCCTAAATATCATCTAATCAAACTTCCTGAGCATGAGCGGTGATATTTTTTATTAGATTGGTTTCTGCAAAGCCCCGTCCAACCTGAGGTTGAACACTTCCAATGGTGGGTCATCCACAACTTCCCTGTACAACCTGTTCTCACTATTCCCCTCATAAAATAAAAAGTCATTCTTATATCCAATCTAAATCCACTCCGTTTCAGTTTAAAACCTCTTGCCCCTTGTCCTGTCACTACAGGCCTTGGTAAAAAGTTTATTATGAGACCTCTTTGCATATAATGAAAGGCTGCAGCAAAGTCTCCTCATCTCCAGATTGAAAAAGAAAAAGAAAAAGAAAAACCAAAACCCCCAACTCCCTCAGCACCTCTTTATGGGAGAGGTATTCTAACCCTCTGGTCATCTCTAGACCTACTCTAACAAGTCCAAATATTTTCTTTTTTTTTTTTTTCTATTTTAATGGAGGACCCCTGACCTGGACTCAGTACTCCAGGTGAGGTCTCATGAGAACACAGCATGGGAGTTGTGTTGTGCATCATGCAAGTATTAGACTGAGGGTGAATGAAGGAAAGCAGAGAAGAGAAAATGAGAGTGATTGCTGGCTCTGGATACCAGCTCAACAGTTAGTTGCTCAACACTGACAGTAATTGCCTATTTGCACTTGTGGAAGGCATTAGAGTATTATAAAGGCAAAATTAGGAGAGATAGGAGAAAAGATTTTGTTAGGCATGAGCTGTTGAGCTTGACAAGTCGGACAGTTATGAGTTTGGTTTACAGTGTAAGCCTAATGTTCCTCCCAGGAGGAAAACAAAAAGGGAAAAAAAGAAAAAAGAAAAAATCAACTCCACAAAAAAACCCCACCCAACCCAACCCAAACCCTAAAAGAAATGACCTTCCTCTAAAGAGGTTATCAGATTTAGCTCTTTTACCTAAATAGATTATTAAATCAGACACTTTAACCTTATCAGGTGTCATTTAAGTACTAATTTTTGAGATGAACAAAAAAATTCAGAGACATTTAAAGTAGTCTAATTACTTTTACAATGTAATTGTAGTTACTACTGTTAGCAAAAGCAGGAATTACATAACAATTATTCTTGATGTCAAAAACTGGCATGAGGAAAACAGATTATCCAAATATTAAGTTCTCAGAGTGAAGTAATCTGAAAGCATGTACTTAGGTACTACTCTGTTGGTCTCACTAAGTCTTTGGTTAGGTAGTGCCCTCAAGGATTTCAGGATCTGACTCTACATCCTTGGATATATGTGACTGAAATTTACAACAAACACATATGTGGAACAGATTGTAAAAAAGTACACAGCATTGGCTCATATATAATGCACAAGATGTTTTTGAAATTAGAACCATAGACAGTTTGATGGTAGTGAGCTTTGTTTGTTTGTTTTACACAAATGTTTTTAATGTTTTATTGTTTAAGCATCATGCATAAGAAAAATCCCCCCAAAAAAACAAGACTGTGAAAGTTGTATGTCAAGAAGATGTAAGTAAAAAAAAAAAAAAAAAAAAAAAATAAATTCAGAATTTAGGATGCCGTTATTGTGTGGTTAATTAATACAAGCTATGCTGCTGTTCATGATCAATGTTATTTTTTTCACATGCAGAATTTGATTTTTGCTTTCTACTTTGTCATTGTTTTCAACTTTAGCTACATGGCAACACAGACAGGAAGCAATCTCCTGAGTAAATAAAGCCAGTCTTCTATGCCTATAGACACCCTGTAGTATAATTATATACATAAATTTACTGATTTCTTCACTGAAAAGGTCTGTTCTCCTGCATTACCCTCCCTAGAAGTCTATTCTGAATCCTCACTGCTCTAGCAATTTGCAATCTTCTTCATTTTCTTTTCAGCTTAAATTTGCTCATAGCCAACCCACCCTATTTATTCTTGTGCCAACACTACTGTTAGATTAAATAGCTCATGTCTCTCCTTGGTGAATTCTCCCTTCATTTATTTATAGACAACCATCATATCCTTCTAAGTCTTCATTTTTCTTGGGTAAATAAACCCTGTTTTCTTATGTCCTCTTTGTTGACAGGCTTTCTGTCGTTTTGATCACTGTAATAGACCTGTTCCACACTTGGGCCAAGTTCAGTTCATTTTCCCTTACAAGTCCTGTCTTTTGCATTCTCTAATTAATCTTAAATCCCTTGAGATGCTTATTCACGTCCTTATTTTTTCAATCCACCTCTACCTATTGTAATTTTTCATCTCACACCCTAACCCTTATAATAGGGAGATGGAGGCTTGATCTTTTTTCGGACCATATAGCTTGAAAATATTCTAAAGTTGCTCTACATTCAAGATCCTGATGTCTTCAGTACAGGTACCTCCCCTTCATTCATCAGAAACTGTCCTGTAGAAACTGAGTTCCTTTGTTACTGACCTCTCTTTATTTAGTTTCTGATTTAATTTCAGTTGAGTTAACTTTCATTCAGATGATCCAAGTTTTCTTTAATTTTCTCCCCAGCACATACCTAATACTCTGATTTCATGTGAATTAAATATCTTTACAACTTTTACAAAAAGGCAAAACCAAGAAAACCTCATGACAGTCTGTATATAGCTGCGTCCAAGCAGAACAAAGATAGTGTTACCTTAATGATGTGACAATTCAAATCATTAGGTGAAAGAAAGCATTTCTCATCCACACGTGGTGAACCCATTTTTTCATGATATGTGGTGAAACCAATCACCAGGGTCAGGTTTTCCCAAGATGTTGGTAAATTATTTTTATAACTTAAAAAGTGTTCCAAAATGTAAACAGTGAGTATAAAAACTAACTAGAAATTAATTTATTGTGAAGTAGCTATGTTGATTGACAAACTAAAAATGTGATTTTGATCCCTGGGCCTTGAAGTGTCAAGAGTTTCTTACAAAATAGTGAACTGTAGAATCAATCTGCCTGGCAACAGAAGGAGCTCAGCGCTTGCCAGAGGTGGTTATAGCTTCCCAAATGCAATCTTTCGTGTCTAATCTAAAAATAGAATGATTCCATTCCCTGTTATCCTTTGTTCCCCACTGCCATATTCCAAGGTGCAAATGTAAAATGACTCCAGGAAATTATTGTATCTATGCTTCCAGCTTCCATGCCATGCTTAACTACTCAGGTGCAACGTGCACAGACATAAGTAACTAAAATAGCAAGAAGCACATTGTCTAAATATTTATGGGTTTGAGTTTCAGAAGTGAAACATCTGGGATTCTTTGGTTTGTTTTTTTCTTTTTCTCTTTGACACGACTTTTGAAAAAGAAAAAGAACAAAAAACAAGAAGAAAAAGCCCAGATACTCTTCTGTTTAAATATAAATGCTGACTTTCCAAAGAAAGAGAAACAGCAAGAAAGAGGAGTGAGGGGCATTGACACCCTCAGGGAAAATTTCATCTCAAGAGAACTGACCTTTCAGAGAAAGCAAATTAAATTATCTTTCTCATCTTTTACTAGTTCTGTGGCATCATTAAAATTCACGTTATATACCAGCATGCTTTGTTTTGTATTCATAACCTTAAACCAAAATTAATCAGTTGTCACATAGAGTTAAAATATTTGTTAATGGTGCCCAAGCCAAAATATGCATTGTCTCAAGAAGACTGCTCTTACTGTAAAATAACACAAAACATTGTAGGGCAAAGCCTTCCTCACCTTGTATCAGTCTCTAGAAAATCAGTCCAAGTCATGTTGGGTTAGGGATGAAAGAGTTCCGGGATGAAATAAAAACAGTAAGTGTGTTAAAAAGTATTCAAGAAATTGGGTCCACTGAAGTAGTGAGGCACTACCACTTGTGCAATACTTGGAAGAAACAAAGGGTGGAAACAGCAACCTCTGGAGACTTTTGTTATCTTTACCAGTGATCCTTTCTATCCTTCTGCTTGGCTCATGAGTGCCCTGTTCTCCTACATTAACTGTTACTGTAATATTTACTATGGAAAACCTCAGTAAACTTAACTTAGTGTATAACCTCCTTATTTGGGAACTCAGTTTAGACTTTGCATTTCCAAAAGAATAGGACATTGGAGTTGGCGAAACAATCCTAGTACCTCAAGTGCTCAGGCTGTTCATTTAGTCAATGGAGAGAAATGATCACTATGAAGATAAGTAACATAGTCTATGTTGTACAAACTCAGATGGAAAAATTACAAAAGGAAGAAGATCAAGAAAAGAAAACCCAATTCCCTATCACTAAAAAATCCTATAATGAAGAATTCCAGTCATTCTCTATTCAGTTCCAATCTCTTAAAAAAAAAAAAAAATATTGTTAGTTGTTGTGTTTTGGTGGGGTTTTTTTGTGGGTTTTGGTGGTGGGTTTTTTGTCTGTTTTTGTTTTGGTAGTGGGTTTTTTGTCTGTTTTTGTTTTCAGTTTTTTACTTTTTTTTGTTTGTTTTTGTTTTTGGTTTTGGTTTTTTGTTAGTTGGTTGGTTTTTGTTTTGGCTATATATGTATATTTGAGAGAAATATAAAGGCAGATAGATGGCAGCAAGAGAGACCATACTATGTGTTTCAGAGAGGATACTGCTACCATGCCTGAGCATTTCAGTCTCTCAGTTGTATGAAATTTATTTTATATATCCGCACAGCACTCTAATAAAACCATAATAACACTGTAGAGTGAAAATATATCACCATAGAAAAATAAAGGAAAGGAGACCTGAAGAGTTTTCCCCAAAGTAATCCCCAGAGTAATAAAACATGCCAATGAAGAGCTCAGAACTGGGTTAATGCACCTACGTGTCCAGATGCCTTTCTTCATAACATTGCAAATAAGAAAGTAATCCTTACAATATAAACTTGACTTCTCCCAGAACAAGGTATTTGTTTTTGTAGAAGAGTCTATGCCCATTCACATTAGAAAAATATCTTTCTTTTTTAATATAAGGTAAGGGATGTTATATAGCATATATCATATTGATTTAAAATATTTTTCCCAAAAAGATTTTTTTCAAAAATTAAATTCTTCAATTTATGTTGCTTAGACTATCTTAAGACTATGCCTTTTTCCTTCACATAAATGCAGACGTTCTTTAATTTCGCTGGGCACAAAGATTTTACTGTGGGAATAATATTTTCAAATCCTTGTACAACATGAGAATATGTTCAAAACCGGGCAGATCCTGAAGGTGTTTCACTTGAGAAAGATAATGTGGGTTTTGGTATGTTCTGAATATCTTTTGAAAATCAAGGTATTTGAAAGTGTCACAAAAAATCCACTTCCCCAGATCGTCTCTCAGTAATCATTGCCATTGATTCAAAATAACATCTAAAAACTGGGGTACAGGAACAAAGCTGAGAAGGAAGGATTAGACTGAAAAGCTAGTCAGGCTATATTCAGTTCCAAGAAAAAAATAAATCATACAATATTTAACAATTTGTAAATGCCTGGCAGTCATGAAAGTGTTATACAAGCACCAGAGTGGATTTCTCAAGAAAAGTTAATTTAGTTCCCACCAGTACTAGAGCAATGAGTTTTGTGAGAAGAGGAGGACCAGGAAAGAATGAATAGTTGACGAGCAGGGCGGTTCAGATATCACTACTTCTGTTCACTGCCTCTTGTTCTGTCCCTGGATGCCACTGAGAAGAGTCTGTCTTCTTCACTCCTCCCTGTCAGATATTTACACCCACAAGTGAGATCCCCCGTGAGGCTTCTCCAGGCTGAACAGTCCCAGCTGTGTCAGCCTCTCTTGGTATGACAGATGCTCCAGCCCGTGTCGCTTCACTGGACACTCTCAGATCCTTGCCTCTCTTGGAGCCCAGTGTTGGGTACCAAAATCCAGGAGTATCACACCCATGTTGAGCAGAAGGAAAGGATTATCTCCCTTACCTGCTTGCAGCACTCCTGCCCAACCCAGCTCAGGTGCATGTTGTCTTTTGCTGCAAATGCATGTTGCTGATTGATGGTCAGCTTGGTGCCACCACAACCATCAGGGTTTTCTCTTCAGAGCTGCTTCTCAGCTGGTCATTCCCCAGACTGTGCTGTTGCATGGGGCTATTCATTTCCAGGTGTAGGGACAAAAGAAATGCTCAGCCAAGAAAGACCATTGCACTGAAGTAGGCATAGTCAGCTACAAAAATATAGCACATGAAACAATGGAATATATGATTTTCTCATTCACAAGAAAGAGATATGACTGTACAGTCAGTTGAGTTGCAAAAAGAAGAAAAAAAAAGGGAGAGGAAGAAAACTTCATATTATTGTATGGGCATTACTTATGAAAAAGAATATTGCAAAGAAGACATATGAACTCATCCCTCAATCCTAGAACTTAGTGTTGCTACATTATGATATCCATTGTTTCCAATATTAGGCTTTTTTTCCTAAATGAATTATTTGAAATAAATGGTTGTTTTGTGTACAGAAGATAGAGAGGGCCAATGGAAATGATCTCAAGTTAAAAATGGAATGAAGAAGAGGATAATTTGTTCACTTTTTAAGTATTGGGCTTAAAAGCTCAGTGAGAAAAACCTTTCCAATGAAAAGAGGAATGAAGCACTGAAATCAGCTGCTGGGAAGGCTGTAGAGGTCTCATCACTGGATTCTTGAACTGTCTTCTGTTCAAACGATGTAGGAAGATGTGATCCTACTGTTGGACAGACGAGTTAGATGGTATCTTGTGATCCTGCACAGCCACACTTTGATAGGACTGTAAGATTATATTACACGAGAAAACATATGTCCTTAAAGATAAGCATAGGTATGAAGGTTTGCAGACTCAAGATTTATAATATCACAAGAAATCAGGAATATTGGAAGAGAAATAATCTGAAATCTTAGATGGATAGTCCTTCACATTTACAATCCTGTAAACATTTGCTTATTTGAATCAATCTCACATCACTGAAATCAAATTACTTAAATTATTCAAGATCTAAATGTGCTAAAATCCATGTGGGTCCTGTTTGCAGTTAGTTTATGCCTATTAGGCACTCCAGCCAGCAATAAAGAAGAAAGAATCTGGGTACTTGCCAGCTAGAGAATGGCATTGTGTTCACACATCAAAAGCAATAGAAACAAAGCTTCATGTTGTTCACGTTTGCATGACAGCACCGTTTTATCCCCTTTCTATTTAGAGATGAAGCTCTGAAGAGCCCTTTGAAGAGAAAGGGAGAGAGGATTCTGAAAATAAAAATATTGATGATTAATTTAACCCCTTAAGCTAAAAGAAATCATGTCTGGTCAATGCCTACTGAACTTTCAGGTACATTGTAACAGAACCTATGAAGAAAAGGGGTACAAGACTGAGCTATCCAGTAAGAGCTTTATTTTCATGTGTGATGTACCAGTGAAAACAAGGCTTCCAGTGAAATGGGTTTTGAAAAATAATAATAAACAAAATTTTCCTTTATTTTTTTTCCCCTCACTAAATTCCTATCCTAGAACAATTGAAAAGTGAATTTGCTGTTCATAAGCTTATCATCCTCTGTCTCTCCTCTCTCTTCCACAAACCTGCACAATATACTGAGGCTTACCAGTCCGATTCCCTCTTGCAACTATAAAAAAAGAAGACGTTTTATGGTCAGCAAGATACTTTGGTTTTATATAAACTGGCTTAACATTGTATACGTGTGATTTTACATGTGTGAGTAGTTACAGCACAGTCATCAGTACTATTCGAACACCTCTAAAATAAACTGATTTTTTTTTTTTTTGTGAATGTGGTTAAGATCCTTTTTCCTGAACCCTTTTAAGAAATTTTTAATCTTTCAGGAAAAAAAAAAAAAAACAAACCAACAACCAGAAACATATTTCTGCCCCTCAGCCTGTCCTTTCTGTGGAAAATCCTCTTTACTATGCATACATACAATGATACACATACATTAAATTTTATTGTTTGTGTGACTTGTTTTGCACCCCAGGAAAATAGGTTCAAAGGACCCAGATATCTGCTGATTTCTGATAGAGACACACTGAAACAGTGAAGTCTCCTACAGCCAGTGTTGGAGTTCCATGGGTACCATGGGTTCCCAAAAAGAAGCAGAACCATGTCATGTTACTCTCCAGAACACAAAGATAAATTCTCCCAGTGCAGAGAATGCTGTTGTTGTGATTCACAGTGGGGAGATGATGCTGCCCTATGTTTTTAAGACATCTATCATAAAGAGAGCTCTGATCTTTGCAAAGTTCCTAGTTTTGACATTGATAAGAAAAATTATAATCATAATAATTGCAAAATTACAGTAATGATAACAATAACAGCAATAAGAACAGCAGTGGTGATTTAGTGTGATGATTTATCTCTGATGATGAGGGTAATAATAACAAGAGCTAGTTCTCTGTGAAAAATTCTGTACAAAACACATGCTTCACAACTGCATCTTTTGTTAGGCTTGAAAATGTACTGGCAGTACCCCACCCAAATAGGGTTTTAATGTATATATTGACTGCACTGAATAAAAGTGAATAAATAAATAAATGAACCTGTTTGAACTTATAAGAAATTTAACTGGTCTTCTCAGCCTGTGTTCTTGATAGGCATGCAAAAACCATGACAGTGTTAATGGAATGTTAATATATTCTTAAAAGGCTGAGAGAGTTGCCTTTGAAATGATTTGAAATTAAACAACAAAAAAAAAAAAAAAGAAAAAAAAAACGGTGGGGAAGGAAAGAAAAGAGAAGAGAGGGAAAAAAACAAAGAGAGAGAGAAAAAGAAATATATATGGAGAGAAGCAGTTTAATTGTGGGGTTGCAGATATTCCCTAAGGGGAAGGACAGAAGGACCACGAAACAGCTCTTTCCCTTTATCATGCAAGCAATTACTGGCAATTTGTTCTGGCCAGTAAAACTTCTGATATTATCATGGTTGCTGAGTAATTTATCATCAAAGTTTAATGTGAAAACAGGTGACTGTGTAATCACCAATCTAGGAACAGAAATAGAATCGTTATTATTTCTGCCTGAAGAGAGGGGTTCTTTTTTTTCCTTTTTTTTTTTTTTTTTTTTTACCTTTGTGTAAATTTAATTAACGGCCCAAAGGCATTTAAACACATAACCATTAAATATAAAAACTCTATTAAATATTCATAAAAGTTTTGAAATGAATGTGTGATAGAGATGAAAGCCAGGCTAATTTAAATACCTACCAGACCTGTCTTAATTACAGAGGTAAAATGAGATATAAAAATTATAGCAGCAAGGAAAAGAAAAAAAAAAAAAAAAAAAGTTGAAACAGTTCATTCCATACATTATGTGCATCTTCTTTTCAACCAGTGATGAGTAATTTGTACACATGCTGTAGTATACAGGTCTATTGAAACAGATCAGTTTTTAAGTTCCGTGTTGTTTATACTAATGGGACATTTTTTGGCTCTGTGGGAAGAGCAACTAAATGAGAATTTGTTTCTTGGTATGTGTTTTTGTGAGTATGTGTGGGCATGTGTAAGGAAAGTGTTCAATTACCTTTAAAATAATAAAAACAAAACAGTCACAAGTGTCTGCAGGTATGAGTCTGAAACAGAGTACGGTGGGAAAAGTTGAAATGTTTAAATTGTCCCTGTGATAACTATGTACTTGCTCAGTCTCCTGGTCCTTACTGGATAGTATGTGGGATGTGTGAAGAACGGAGTTGTCCATGAAGAGAAGACCCAGGATTAATTAATTTTAAAATCTGTTGGTAGAGCACCAAAGAGCTGTTTTTGTAAATACACATAGTGATATGCAGAATCAGGCCTTTGCTTTGCAAAATAGCCTGTCAGCTGCACATGGCTAGAAAAAAGAAAAACATTCCTAATTAACAGATACTCACAGAGGAGTGTGCACTGCACAATTGCCCAGCCAGACTGGGATATCTAAGTTATAATTCCTTTCATTTAGATGTAGAGTATCATCGAACTGATGATAGCTCTTATACCAGGCATCCAAAATTTTCTGTTGTTTCTTTAGAGAAACCAGGCTTTCTAGCACTTGAATTATCTCATCCTACCCCAAGTAATTCCTAAATAATTGTATGAGAATTTTTTTCTAAAGAACTGACCTGGATCACAAGTTTCTTTGAAAAAATATGTGAAGATGGGTTTGAAATCCTCGTCATAAGTATACTGCACTATGATGTGTTTTTCCAATGGTAATGGTAATGAAATGAGAGTACAAAGAACAAGCATGGTCTGCTAATAATTATCTGCCCAATAATTATAATTATTTGTATTAATATTCAATTTTCAGATATTTTGACAAAAGAACACATTGACATAGTTATAAGCAAGCCATTGTGACATTTTTCACTTAATAAAAAATCTTATATGTGCTAACATAAAATTATGATCACTCTTGGGCCGTTAGCTAGACTTCTCAAATCTGTTCCAATCCTTTTCCGGCATCACCAGTCTTCTAAGTGGTAGTAGTACTGCTACTATCACTTCCAGTACCACATCCTATTGCTACTACTACTGTTAAACTGCTGTTACTCCTTTTAGATCACAATATGAATTCATTTTCCCAGTATGGAAAAATCATCATAAATTCTATGATAAATTAGGCATACACTTAAGAAATGTTCTTGCTAGAGATGGACTCAGTTATTCACGTAGTATTTTCCCAAGCCACAATTCACGATGGAGGAATTCATCATAGTGTAAAAAAAGAAAGCCAAACCTCAAATCCTTTGAGAAGCAAAATTCAGCAGAAAAAGACAGCTGAAAGTTTGTGTTCATGGTTATCTTATCTAGGACATGCAATCTATTTAGATAAAATTGACATATTTTACTTCATTATTCCCCATGTCTCTGTGATAGACAGATTAAGTTTGTCTAATAGCAGGACTTGAGCTGATTTCATAATTAGCATAGTTCTATGTCTCCAAAAGTTCTTTGTTAGAATTGATATGAAAGAACTAAGGTTTATAAAGAAAAGGGGAGGAAAGCTTTGCTGATGTCCTAATAATTACAAATCTGGACTTCCATCAAACTAAATAAAAAGTCCAGTCTGCCTTGATTCCAGGGAAAATTAACTGGATAACTTTAATGAAGTGCAGTCTTTGTTTTCGTACATCTCTCTGTCTTGTTGCCTTCTATGAAGAGTTTTGAAATATAAGGTCATGGAGCTGGCAGAGCAGTTCAGATTTAAAAAAATAAAAATAGTGTTCAGAGCTCTCACTCAATCTTCAAAGTAATTTTGAGCTAGTCTCAAATGTAAAGCAAGGCTGTCTTACCTGTTTGCTATAATTCGTTTTAGTTTACTTTCTTGCTTGGTTCTTGACTGGTCCCATGAGACTTTCAGTCTTATTCCTAATATAGAGGCAGGTCAGGTAAGAACCTGAATAAATGACCATCAGCAGAAAATAACTGCTGCACTGATTCTCTGGAGGAAACCGAAAAAATATCCCTGGACAAGTTTTCAGAGTATTTGCATTCTGTTTCTGACTATCAGAAAACTTAGGCTAAGGGCTACTGACTGACTAAATTGCACTTCAATCCCAATTTAGCAGACACCACAGAAACTTTAAATATAAAGTTTCGTTAAGACAGTTTTCATGCAAACATGTTCCGACCGAAGCTCACTACATGCAGCATCTTTCTAAAGCAATTTCAACTTGAAGAGCTGAGCTACTTAGGTACCAAGTACCATGACTGTTCTGAAACACAGATAATGAAGTCTCAGGATCTAATCTGCCACATGTGGTCTGCCTTGTCTTGTTCAGTCAACACTGAATATTTTGCACGGGTCACCAGAAACTACCAGAAGGCTGAGGAAGTGACTCCACACATAGCTGACAAGTGGTTACAGTTTTCTAAAGTCTTGATCTGAAGACATGAATCCTACAGTATTTTGGGATGGGACTGGGGGAGGGAGATAACGAAATACCATTAAAATTAGTTGCCTGCAGCCTTTTTTTTTTTCCCCCTCTAGCCAGATGTAGTTAGCTGAAGTCTAAGAAAGGTTTCTGCAGCAGGTATTTCATCTGTCATATCAAAACATTTTCAATACCCACTACCAATACGACACTAAATTTTGGTCTCCCATAAATGTCAGCCCATTTATAATTTTGGGTTGCAGTACCACAAAAGGGAGATGACAAGCTTGTATTTCACACTTGCTGTTGAAATGAATAAAAATGACTAGTCCCTTAAAAGAAAGGGTATGCGGGGGAGTTTATGTGGGGTTGTGTGTGAAAGTGTGTGTGCTCGAGCTCGCTTGTGCTTTTCAGAAAGAATATTCTGGCAAGCATGTGGTGATTTGCAAGTCTGTTCCCATAGAAATTTCACCCAGGGTGTTTGAAAGACTAAAGCTGGGCTATCTTGCTAATATCCCCAATTAAGGTGTGATATTAGCAGCCATGCATACTTTGGCTGGAGGTATTGGCGTGAATAAGAAGAACCTAAAATGGATGAGGGAACCTGAATGCAGTGGCAGGGATAAGATCAGGGATAAAAATTAATAGGAGATGGAACTCTCTCTTCAGCTGACACAAATGGATACTGCTGGAAAAAATAGCAGGCACTCATTCATAATGATCACCACCTAATTGGAATCATTCTTTTGGATACATATCTTTAACAAAATGGTATGTTTAATAGAGATGGTAATGCAGTGCAGGATGTGAGAGCCACTAGACTGACTGAGCATCTTATTGCTGCATAGAATGTGATGAACACTTATTTGGATTCCGCTTACAGGTAGACCCAAAATGAAATCTCAGAACTCAATATTTTATCCTAATACTCCTGCCTCCATTAAAAAAAAAAAAAAAAAAAAAAAAAAAAAAAAAAAGTAATAGGAAATGTGCATGTGGTGTGTGTTGGGGTCACTTTTCTGCTGTGTTTAATTTCTCCTCTTAGTGTCAAAAAAGAAACACATAATTTTTAGCATTTCCCATTAAAAATATAGTATTTAAAATAAGAAAAAAAAAGGCAAATAAAATGTCAGTTTATAAGAGAAAAGTATGAATGGATTTGAATTTTTGACGTGTAACACACCTCAAAGAAGCTGGAGTATGGAAACCTTTGTGAATTCAGGGTGGTATAACAGTAGGGATTTTCACTGAAGTGTAAGATCCACAACAAAAAAAATATTATTGACTACATGGTACACTTGGTCTGACAACTGTTTCTATAAAATACAAACCCAATCTAGGCAACAAGGATTAGAACCAACACTCTGAAATATGACCTTATTCCCTAATAAACTATGTTTCACAATCATTCTCTTTCTCTGGGCCTTTAATTTTTTTCCAAAGATACTCAGTTTTAGTACAAGCATTAAAGTACACTCATCACAAGACGCAATCTCAGGAGGAAGTTGAAACCAGATCTGCAATCTAATAATGCCTGATCTAGAACACCTAATCTAATTCAAGATGTCCCTGCCTATGGCAGGGAGGTTGGACTAGATGGCTTTAAAAGGTCCTTTCCAATCCAAACTATTCTATGATCCCATGATTCTGTAATCACTTAATGTAGAATATCTGTGTCTAATTTAATGCAGATTTCTAAAACTAAAATATAAATTGAGCCTCAAACAAGTAGAGGCAAATTTCCTACAAACCTTCATGAAAGAGGTGTTTATTTCTTTCCAGTGATCATTAAGAATAATTAATTAGATGTAGACGGTCTACACTGTGGATATCTGAAACATGGTCAGATGATCTTTGAGCTTCTATGTAAAAAGCAATTTAAAAATTGCCATCATTTCTGTCCTATAAAGTGATGTTTATTTCTCTTATAAACAATAATTTAAGTACTTCAGAAAACAGTTTTGATTAAGGAGTTGTTCTTCTTACTAGGAAAGGTTTCCTTAGTAGGAGAAAGTTGTGCCTCAGAGTTGTTTAAACACTTAAAGCTGCTACTTTTGATTCCAGATTTGATGCCAAATTTGCACATCCAAATAGCCAAAACTCCATACACTAATTCAGTCTCTATCTGTACCAGGAAGTTGAATAAGTCTTTCATCTCTGAGGTAGAGTAAAATCCTCTTTTTTAAGTAAAGAAACTCTTTTGACTAAGCAATGTGAGTATTATGAGGTTAATGTATTTTGATGAAAAAAGAATAAATATTCCATAAATGGAAATATAGATAGATATCTCTCCATCTCTATGTATGTAAGTATATATGAAGAAGAAAAGCTCATGACTGTGAGGATAGAAGCTTTTTCATCCATCAAGTTATGCAGGCAGATGACTGGTCATTGACATGAGATTTATTTCTCTGAACAGACATGAGAAGCTACTGGACATGGCATCAGTAATTACTGGATGTAACAAATCAAAGAGGGAGAAGCTGACAAAAGCTACAGATTTGATGGTAGGATGGCTGGATTTCACAGACTAGTGAGAACAGAGAAGTGTTTTAGAGAACGGTCAATCCTCACAGAAAATTAGAGAAGAGTTCTGGGGGTATTTTGGAGACCAGTCTTGCAAGTCCATCACTACCAAATCAGACCAAGATTAATCTAGTAGCAAGAACAGAAACACCAAATTTAGATGCCAATGCCTCAAACCTGGGACCAGTGGGGAAAATGTAATTAGGAGTAAGTTGTTGATTTGGGAAGGGGCCAGCGCAGAAAAATGCAGGGGTCAAGAGTAATGTGGGATCACAGAATCACAGAATATGCTGCTTTGTAAGGGACCCACAAGGATCATCAAATCCAACTCCTGACCCTGCACAGGACCATCCTTAAGAGTCACACCATGTTGCTGGGAGTATCATCCAAATGCTTTTTGTACTCTGTGAGGCTTGGTGCTGCGACCACTGCCCCGAGGAACCTGTTCAGTGCCCAAACACCCTCTGGGTGAAAAAAGTTTTTCTAATATCCAACCTAAACATCCTCTGATGCAAATTCAGGCCACTCTCTTGTATTCTGTCAGAAAACTTGGGGGAAAATGGAGGAAAAAGGTAAATTGAAGGAGCTGATGGCATGTAAGCAAGTACCTGCTCAATGCTTATCTGTCTTATATAAACACCTGATCACTGCTCACGACATTCAGGCTGATGTAACCACTGAGCAGGAGGAGAGCAGCCTTGAGACCCAGTCTGTGAGCTGGTGACTGGATGAGGGACTTGGATTCAGAGCCTGCACCGCAGACGGACTGAAACTCTGTGTTAATATTAAAAATGATCTGTCAATGCACGTATGCTTGATAAAGGCACTGCTCCCTGCCTTTGCTGCTCTGTGCACACGTGTGCACGTGTGTCTGTGTTTACTGGGCCCACACGTGCCCTCTGTTACCAGCCAGGCCCATGTGGGCAGCTGCAGCCTCACTTCTAGTAAAGGAGATTGCTAATCCTCGGATCTTGAAGTCCGCAAGATCCCAGATGCCTTAAATCTCCTGCGATTTTTGGTGGATAAATATCTTCTGGTTCTAGGGGAAACTAAGGGAAGTTGAGTAAATTAAGACTTTTAAGGGTTTTTTTTTCACTCTTTTTTCACACTCACTTCTTTCGTCATCCACTGCTTGGTGACCTCTTGGTTTACTTCCACTGTCACATCAAAGCTTTATTTTGTGTTCCTTTGGACAAAAATGAGCTGTCTTCTTTCCAAATACACATTGTCTTGGACTTTGTTCTGACATTGTACTGATGCCAGTAGTCCTAATTCACTTGTTCCCTTAATCTCTGAAGCTAGTCCCTCTTCTTTCCCCTTTGCTTGTGTTAATCTAAAGTAGATACTTTTGCCTCTGACTCACTTCAATTTGTTTTTGGAGGCCTCCAGGATTCTTAGAAGGACTGGACATAGAATTAGAAGGAATTTTTTATGCTCCGTATTCATCTCCTGGGAATAACAGCAGACAGCACTGCTCGTGTGATATTATGAGGAAAGCAGGTGATGCTTTCCTCTCCTCAGGCAGACCACATCTTGGTAACTGACTGTTTTCAGTAGACAGGCAAATGAAGTGAAAAATAATAAGCATGTTTCCGTGTAGCTTTTTTTGCATCTGACTGCACAGAGAAATAATCCTACAGGTGCTGCCTTCGTGTTTTTTTACAGGAAGGATGTCCACCACCCTTCATTAACAGGGCAATGGGTCAGACAAGGTTCAACAGCTACTCCATCTGCAAACCAGATTTCCAGAGACACAAAACAACACAGGTGTTTGTTGTCTCTTTTGGATCTTCCCACATGCGGATGTTTTGTGCCCTGCAAGGTACTGCCAGCATTCCCTGGAGAGATTCTCCTAAAGCTTAGATGATGATGTGAGGTTTGCGGCCAGGAGTGTTCA
>JAWWES010000094.1:64985216-64995265 GCA_035583135.1 Lophotriccus pileatus
TGACACAGGCCAGGGGCCATTGCCCATCTGGGCTCACTCTGGCTCATGATCAGCCACTGCCAACCAGCACTCCCCACAGAGCAGCTTTCCAGCCCCTCTGTCCCCAGCCTACAGCACTGCAGGGAGGTGTTGTGACCCAATGGCAGGACCTGGCACTTGGCCCTGCTGAACCTCACACAGTTGGCCTCAGCCCATCGATCCAGCCTGTCCAGATCCCTCTGCAGAGCTTTTCTACTCTTCAATAGATCAACACTCGTACCCAGCTTGGTGGTATCCTCAAACTGACTGAGGATGCATTGATTCACTCACTTAGATGATCAACAAAGATATTAAACAGGGGTGGGCAACACCACTGGTGTTGAGATGCCTGTTAAATGTAGACCTTTTCACCACCACTCTTCAGGTCTAGTCATTGGCAAAGATTTTTAGCCAGGGAACAGTGCACTCATACAAAACATGAGCAAGCCATTTTCTCCAGGAGAATGCTGCGAAAAATGGTGTAAAAGGCTCAGTTAAAATCCTGGCAGACATATTTGTAGTCTTTCCCTTGTCCACTGTCATAGACAGAGATGTAAGTCAAGTAGGACCTGCCTTTCATGAACCCACCCTGACTGGGCCTGATCCCCTGGCTGTTCTGTGTGTGTCACATGGTGGTACTCAAGGTAATCTGCTCCATGACCTTCCTTGGCACTGAGGTCAGAGAGACAGGCCTCTAGATCCCTAAACTCTTTTTCCAGCCCTTTCTTTAAATGGGCATCACATTTGCTAACCTCTTAGACCACTGGGACCTCCCCAGTTGAACAGGACCAGTGAGAATGATGGAAAGTATGTCAGTGACCTCTTCTGATAGTTCCCTCAATAGCCTGGGAGGTAGCCCATCCAGTCCTGTAAATTTATGTGTGTCTACACAGTACTACAGGTCACTGACCATTTCCGCTTGGATTATAGGGACTTTATTCTGCTTCCCACCTCCATCTTCCAGCTAGGGACAGAGTACCCTATGGAGAAGTGGTCTTGTACAACTTCAAAACATCCTTGAAGTCCTCTGGAGATGACTGCACCTTCTTCAAAATCCGATACATTTTCTTTTTTTCCCCGGAGCTCCAGCCAAAGCTCTGTTCAGTCAGGCTGATCTTTACCGCCAGCTCATCTTTGGGTATATGGAAATGGACTGCTCCTGTGACTAACATTTCCTTCTTAAAACATGTCCAGCCTTTCTGGACACCTTTGCCCCTCAGGACTGGCTCCCAGGGGACTCCATCAACAATCTCCTAGACAGGCAAAGTCTGAACTCCAGAAGTCCAGAAGACTGCCCTCATTAGTTCTCCAGGAATCAAAACCTCTGTAATTTTGTGATTGTTATGTCCATGGCAATCTCCAACCATCACATCACCCACAGGTGCTTTCATTGTTCATAAACAACAGGTCCAGGTAATTCCTGATTTGAACAGAAAGGGTCTAATCTGCTTCCAATATCACTGGAAAAACACTTCAGCTGGGTTCAATCAGACTCTAAGACAATCAGACTTTTTATTTTCATTGCTGAAATTCAGAGTTCATAAATTATGCACATCTCTGATATAATGGACATTGCCTAATTTCTCACATTGGCTGCTTGATTGTCATTTTACTTTTAAATCACTAGCTTTCCCAATTACAAGGCAAACCAGTTCATAAAATATTGACGTCTCAAAGAGACCTGATTGTACCAGTTAAAGAAATGTGTGTCTAATTTTAATATGCCACTTTCCCCTTTCCAAAGAAAGAGGATTGTTCCAACAAAGAAAGTGAGTGATTTTTTCATCCTTTGTTCTTATAAAATGAAATATTAAGTTGTACATGTGTTCATATTAATTTTATATCTTATAAATAAAAATTGCACTTATAGGGGACACTATTAAAGATCTTGTTTTTATAAATAAAATATATCCTGTAAATATTCAGTAAGATCAAGGTTTCACACTATTTTCACCCATTAGATTTAAAAGAGTTTATAATCTCTAAAAAATTATGATTCAGGTTCAAAACATAAACAATAGACATGGTTCTTCATAGCAATGAACTTCTCTGGCATAAAATCCCTAAGTTTTCACAAATTCAAGGTATAACTGGACATGTTTCCAGAAGATAATTCTGTTACACATTAAAAAGTATATAGAAACTATCTGTGGGTCAAGAAGTTGCTTTGCCACAAGTTTTCTATCACTGGAGGAATTTTCGTTGGTGATATCACGAATGCTTGCTTCATTTTTTTATATACCACCCTTTGTTATCTGTTTTGGCTGCAGTAACAGCCTACTTGCAAAGCCAGATGGACTTCTCAGTGACTGAGTACAGTAACCCACGTTTCCATAGCGAAGGGAAACAAGTGCTAAGTTCACAAAAATAAGTATTGCTACTTTCAATTTGTTAATACTGTGCCCAGAAATGGAAAAAGTAAACTCTCAAGGTTAGTCAGCAGCTGTTAAAGATTTTCAACAGTTTTTGTCTTACAGATACGTGTAACAGTTACTTTGATAGAATATAGCTGACTGCTCCAAAGTTTTTTATTTCTTATTATTTAATTGTTTATCTAATGTTTGCAATATATGATATACCAAGGGAACGTATAGTATAGGATAGACCAAAACCTGTTCTGTTTCTTTCGATTTTAAAAGTTTAATATGGACATTTAATAACATTTTAAAAATGCAGCACCAAAATATTTAAATCCCAGAAAATTGTTTATTTTCAATTTTTTCTTTTGTGGAAAGTGCATCAATACTTCATGAAGTACCATATATCTATATTTACTGGCATGTTTTAACTATTCCTAGTCAATTATTATGAGACAAGCTATCTAGTCTTCAAAAATTATAATGTTAAATAGTTGCAATGAGATTTATGTGGTTTAATACACCACAATGAAAAAAGCCGTAATAGAAAATCAGAGATGTACACCAGAGAAGCAAAGACTTATTCTATAAAACAGGGAACCAAGAAGATATTGTTAGGGTCTTGGGAGATAATCAGTTCCATCAAATCCATTCTATAAAAGGTCTTGTGATACAGTCAGATCTAACCAACAGTAAGTAAAAGAGCTTCTAGATGCATATTTTTCTCTTTTGATGTGAATGAAAAAGAAATTCTGTCAAGCACAGGCAAGACAGTGGCCTGATATTTTAAGAGTTGACATTAGAGTATGATGTCTACTTTTAGTGTTCATGATTCAGGATGCTGAAGTATCAAAAAATAGTTCAGAACTGCATATACAAATAAGAAACAGCCAACAGATTGGAAAATTAAATCTACACTATGATCAGAAGGGACTAAATTTATGCAGTAGGCTGAAAAAGAAAAGATGGTGATTTAAACAACTTCACACCAGGTACTTAAAACTGGAAAACATCTGTGATTTAGACAAGGAGCAGCAAGCAGAGTCTCTCTATTCCTGATATGGGCAATATTGTTTTCAGGTCTAAAAAGACCCAGAGGAGTGTGCTAATGCTTGCCCTGGTGTTCTCATATCATTGTAGAGATCAGAAAACTGCTGAGCTATGCTAGGATTTTCATCTGACCTCTATTTGGAAGCCATATACTGTGAAAGAGCCACTATACTCCCGAGTATCTCTCTGGGTTGGAATGAGGATGCATTCACAATGTGCACCTGAATGCAGGAACTCAAAAATGAAGAGTCACTCCAGCAAGTAAATGTGTGAAACTTTAAAACCATTGAAAATCGTTGGTGCATTATCACTTAAAGAATTGATGGTGATATCAGGTTTGGGGTTTTTTGTTGTTTGTTTCTTTTGTTTTGTTTCTTTCTTTTTTCTTTTCAAAAATAAATGCCTTAATCTCAATTTTAAGATCAATTCATTGTTTCTGTAAATTAGTGGGAGTCCCCTGTTCATCCTCTATTTCCATAAGCACTTAGCAGGTAAAGAGGAAATAATAAAGTTTGCATTGTTTTTAGCAGGGTTTTAGTACTCAGAATTCAGCATAAATATGTTGTTAGTAAGAAAATGCTTGACTATAGAGAAGTACTTGGCAGGGCCAGAAGGATTTTTTTCCTCCAATGCATCACATAACTTCAAAGCATGTGTTTTACAAACAAAGAAGAAACAAATAAAAAACCCATCAAGCTAACAAACAAACAAAACCCAACCAACCAAAAACAATAAAAACAACAGCAACAAGTCAAAACCCCTCAGTCTGAGACTGATCATGACTAAAAAGGTACTTGGTGACAGACAATCCCTTTAGGTTCTTTTGTTGTTGTAAAGAGGCAGAGTCCTCAGGTTGTTCTGTGGTTTGGCCTCTTCTGCCCTTTGCTTGTGACTTAAACTTCCTTAAGGCTTTTATATTCAGCATCATTATCAGGGTTTATAAAAGTGGGGTTTTGTTTTGGTTCAGGTTTTTTTTTGTTTGGTTGGTTGGTTGGTTTGGTTTTGTAGGGCCAGGGATTGGGAAAGAAACTAAAATCTAAATCAAACACATAAAAAAAGTCCGTGAGATAGGATATATGGAAAATGAGACTGACATCTAATAGTTTACTTCTGACTTCACTGTGACTTTTACCTGAAAGATTGCCATTTGGAGGCCTTCTAATTTGGCTACAGATCTCCACTGATTATTTAGAGGAGTAAGTAGAACATGGAGTATAAACTTTAAGTCAGAATACTGAGCCTGAAATATGTAGACTGGAACTCAACTGTCCTTAGTAACATAAACTTCCATTGTTCTTTCTTTGTGTATGGAAAACCAGTATCTGTTTTCTCCAGAAAAGTTCCATCAAACTTGGGGAAAATAGCAATACATGGACTCCAGGTCTCCTGACTTCAGCAGCAGCTATAGCTTTAAAATAACTTCAGCAACCATATTATCAAGTTAGCATTACTTTTGACATCATTTGGCAGGCAGCAGCATTAGTTTCAGTATTGGCTTTAATGTTCTTCTGTGTCAGTCACATTTTCTAGGGTTCCATCTATATGTATGTAGATAATCTTTCAATATGATCTATTCTAGTCATTATGCACAAAAACTTTAGATATGGCTTAATAGCTGTTTGTTTTGTTTTGAAAACTCTGCCAAATCATGCTTCTACATCCAGAAATGCAATAAATGCTTGACTAAAGTCTAATCCTAGAATTTAGATAAAAACCGAAGATAGAATTCAGACTTCATAGATTACAGAATTTCAGCCCATTACTCTGTGATGAAGGATGTAGCACATTTTTAAGGTTCATTTATTTCCTCATGTACTGTTATTTTCAATCTCTGCATCAATCTGAACAATGCTCTACCTTTGCTGTTCCTACTTTCAGCTTGTTTATAAATAGCTATTTGATGTTCTGTTTTTCCTTTTCGTTCTCCTAAGATTACCTATACAGCAACAACAACAAAAAAGTTTTCTCAACAATAAGAAAAGTTAAACTCTGAAATAGATTGTCAAATGACATTGTGAGGTCTCTACAAGATTTTTAAAGGAGTTAAATAAATGCCTGTTTAGACCAGTTGTGAGTTAATCTTTATTTTAGGATAGAGGGATAAAATTGCATGTCCCCTCAAATTGTTTAGCATTTTGTTTTTCCCTCCAAGAGCACTGGCCCCACATGGTGACTGATGTACTAACCTAATACAAACTAAATACCACAGAAAAACTCTGTTCAATTCCTTTTCTTTTACATCACTCTGTATTTTCATCCTGATGCTTCTGTTTCTCTTCACGTTTCTTTTCTTCTGCTGGTTGAATGTTATCTGGATGTCTTTAAACATAGGATTTTAATCTGTTAATTAAAGGAGCATTTGCTCAGTTGCATCCATGCATTCACAGTTAATAATGAAATGGGCTTGGGGTTTTTTTGTAGGACAAATTTTACCCCAAGCATGTGACTGAGTCTGCTATTTTTGCTTAGGAGTTGTTTGCACACATTTTGGATGGTATAGACTACAGACAAATATATATGGATTACATATATACGGATCTAGAGAGAAAGAAAAATGTCTTTTCTAGCCTATTCTTTGGCATACTTGTGGGTGCAGTTCCTGTAGCTGCCTTTGTTTATTTTGTTTCCATGATAATTACCTTACACTGAGAGAAAAGTTATTTAGTTGGTTAAATCAATGTTCTTCTCTTTGGGCTTCTCAAAGTTCCATCCAACCCCTTTAAGTGGATTATAAAGAATTTATTTCCTGCCTGCCTGATCTGGTTGTCTTCTACAATGGAGTGATTGTGTCGGAGGAAGTGTTCGATCTATAGCCATAAAATTTAAGTTTCTCCTCATACTGAGGTTGGAACCACTCTGCAATGCTCAAGCATATAAAAGTAGTGAATTTTGGCCATGACACTGTGGTAATACCTCATACTCTGGGCTCTGTTCGTGACAAATGCTGATAATGTCTGAGTAAACACTCAGATTGTAGCAAATACATTCCTTCTCTATTTTTGTGTGTGAAAGGTGATGATTTAGACAGCCAAACATGCTTCTAACACACCAGATTCATTATTAGACCATGTCTTTTTATTGTTGAATCACTTACACTTCTACAGACACAGCTATTACTAATGAAATGTGAGCCGTATATGCTGTTCTTTCTTATATATATATATATATATATATAAAGTGACAAATATAAGCTAAGCCTCAGAATTCATTTTTCTAGAACTGAATAAAATGAGTATGTAAGAATAGCCACAGTGTCTAAAAACAAAATGTGAGATAAGCCTATATCTTATCAGTCAGAATGATTGGTCAGGCATACCTGGAAAAAAATATAAAAAAATATATATAAAAGCATAAACCTTCATTTAATCTGTAGTTTATCACCGGTCTGTGATGAAGTTTGCTTTTAATCACATAATTAATTTGTACTGATGGAGTCTATATAATCTGTTTTATGGTGGTGAGGGAAGGGGAGATAATGATTTTTACAAAAACAGTTAATCTCAGTGAGTCCTATAATTTATTTTTCCATTGATCAAAAACATGTGTTTGGTTTCAGACAGATGGCCTGACAATTCTTTGAGTTTTCCTCTTGCTGCTTGACCAACCCTTCAATTTTTGAAGTCAGTGGAAGGATATTCTAGATGCCTAATTTAGGGAGTTTACATTTATGCCTGTTCCTACTTGAAGATAACATTACAACCATTACCGAGTCAGTGGATAAATGTAGATTCTGTCTAAGTCAGGCTTAATTTAAGCACAGGAATAATCACACTGCAAGTAATGATCATGTCTTTTGCATACATATTGGATAGAGTTGCAAAAGGTGATATTTTAGGGGTGTGGAGGGGGGAAGCTTTCTTACTCACTGCCTGCAGGATAGAATTCCATTTAATTCCATTTAACATCTAACCTTTTGTCAGTCCATCAGACTTGTGTGCCTGTGTCCAGATCTGCCCCATGCAGAGTCCCTGGTCTTTGGAGCTCTGCTAGTTTGCAGGAACCCACCTGTAGCAATCAGGTCCCTCACAGTCAGTCTGTGAGCTTGGCTTGTTCACTTCCCTCCACCAGTGCATTTCTCTCTCCATGCCCCAGGGAAAGGAGGTATGTTGTTCATAAAGGGGCAAATATGCTAGTGAAACAAGAATTTTGGAGAAGGAATACAGAACACCTGAGCCTAATGCCATTTTAAAAAGGCTTTGAAATCTACACTGTGGCTTCTTAGAAGCAAGGAAATCGTTGAACTGTCATGGGAATCCTAGAAATCCAATACATACAGCATGAGATGTGTTGCAGCATTCCATCTTATGTTAATTATTATAGGTCCTAAGATCCTATGCCTCTAGATCAAAAATATGAAGAGGGCATGTATGTTGAATAACAGGGGCTTTTATATACCATTATAAATTGCAATCTTATTGGCAAGATAGGTTAGAAAATATCAAATATATATTTAACTTGCAGTGCAATAATATTTTCTGCAAGGAATGGAAGAAAAGAGGGAGAAAGAAGGAGAAAGCTAATCCCTGAAAGATGAACACAGGGGACAGACTAAGATGATTTTGTTAAGTGCTGTGCTGAACCCATTACTGTAGTCTTCTTGTAGCAAACAAACAAATAAAATGCAGGGAGGCATTGCTTTTAGTAACTCAGATAAACCCTCATGCACCTTGAACATGCCTAGTTTATTTCATACCCATCTGTAAATTTGCAATACATGTTTTAAAAGAGAATTTATGTTTCTAAATGCCATTATTAAAAATAAATCTGTGGTAATCTCCTCAGATTCCTTCTCTGTACATACATTTTCTAAGGTGAGGGAGTAGGGAGGAGGTAGTAGTGTCCTGAAGTAATGAATAACACGTTTTGAGTGCACAGGCTCTGCTTTGTCTAAGTACAAATGCTTTCTAATGCTGGTTAAGGAATGTTGTCTAGTGGCTTATGTAGTATTTTCATGTATTTGCATATTTAATGATGAGGGAATAGTTGAAAACATAGATACAAATAGAATCACACAGAGAAAGGAGTACGGAAATAAAAAAGAAGACAAACCAAACTGAAGTATACCACGCAAACACACCACACACACAGTAAGGCATACCAGTAAAATATATTCCACAGAAGGGAATCTGGACCAGTGCAGGCCATTTATTTTTCATTTTCCCATTAATTTTAATTATGGAATTCAAATGTATTACACTTGCTTTAAAATTTTATGTTATGAATGCATACCGAGAGCTTTGCAAAAGCACGTTTCAAACAATTCAATTTCCAAGATCTTTGCCTAACAAGATACAGAGGAACAGGAACCATATCCAACCCAGGTTTAAATTATTAATATATTTTTCATAATTCTCCATTATCCTTCTTGGAAAACAGCACAATTCAAGTATTCTCAAGTGATGAGTGTTGTTTGTTTTGGTTTTCTTTTTCTTCCCCATTTCTGTTTTTACTTCCAAGTTTTACTTTTCCCCTGCTTCAGCAGTCTCTTTTTGTTACTGACATTAACTGAGGACATTATTCACCTATTTGTATATTGAAAGTGGAATATCTTCCTGAGGCCAAGAATCACCTCGTTTTTCCTACATGTAAAGAGGAATGGACAAAAGTCAGGAGTGTGCATTTACCTCCCCATACGTGGATAGCCACAAATAAGCCAAAATATGCATCCCGCACCTGGGGATGCACCAACACTCTGATCTACACAATTTACGCAAACATGCTGGAAAGCTTCAACCCCTGAAGAAGGATGCCTGCATGTTCCTGAGCACCCAGCTCTGTTACATTAGTTTTAATAGTATAAAGAGAATATGCAAATTCATACATACCCGTAATCATACAGACGAAGGGCCTCATTTGCATACCCTTCATAATTTAATTTAATTTTTTTTTTGTCAAGAGTTGTGAATGCTTCATGTTTGCTTTAATCAGAATGTTGACATTTACACTGAAGCCAATTTCTCTTTTTCTATTCCATGTTTTGTTTAACCGTGACAAGTGACAGCAAACTGGAGGGAACAGACTTTTTAAATTGGCTCTTTGCCTGGAATGCATCATTTCTCTTGTAGCTGTTTCCCCACCACCCACCCCCTCCCTGCTAGGCATTGCAAAAAGAAATGTGAAAACATACTCTGCGAACACAGGAGTGAGGTGTTAGTGATTTTAGATAAAGATTTGTGTTGTATTTCAAAACTAGATTGCTGTATAGTTTCAAGCTATTAGCAGGAACCTATTACACCATCGCTTTGGGTCCTTGGAGAGATGTGCTTAGTGTATTTCAGTAATTCAAGGCAAATAGAAAACCTACATGCGAAAATATTTAATGGCAGAGGCACCAACTGCTCAAGGCTGCTGGAGAAAGGAGGCATGCTTTCTGTTAACTCTTTCCTTGAGTTTTTCAATGCAACAGCTTCTGCTGCCCTCTCCAAAACTCTCAGTAGAGCTCCAGTCCTTTGTGGATGTAGGAGACTAATGATAATGAGCTGATTTTCTCTGACTTCTTCAGTGGTGTGTGTATGTAGTTATCTGCTCACCTACTCGTAGTGCTTCACTCTGCTGTTAATGTCTCTCAGGGTTCAGATAATTCAAGGCACATCCTGAATGGGAATAAAAAAAAAACAAAACAAA
>JAWWES010000094.1:65013836-65038124 GCA_035583135.1 Lophotriccus pileatus
TTAGATATTTTATATATATATATATATATATATATATATATATATATATGCTATATTTAATTGTGATGAAAGATAAAACAGGATTTTCTGGATGATGAAGGAAGGATCAGTCAAGGATGACCAAGAGCTCAGTTCAATCTAGTAGCATGATTGCAATTAACAATAACAGTCATAAACAGTACTCCGCTGGGATTTGAGGAAATACCCTAGCCTTACAGAAAAGAAAAAGGGTAACTTCTGCTGTAGATTGATGAGATGGGACAGCTGGTATTTGCAAAAGGAAGAAATTTAGTCTTTTGCTTTGGGACTAATTATCAACATATATTCAAAAGTATCCGTGATCCACACACATGACTGCAGGGAAATTCTAAATAAGTTGACCTCAAATTCTTCGTTAGATGATATCAGGAAACAGCCTAAAGAAAATAGGTGGGGTGAATGACTTCTCTGACAGAAAAATAACTCCTCTAGGATGTGAAAGTATATTTAAAATCCGTGGTTTTATGAAATTTGTTAAACATTCATTCAGTGAGTATCAAACAACCACTATTCAAGCAGAAATTTTTTCAGATCCCAATCAGTCATCTTCCAGTAAAGATGACACGAGACACAAAGGCCTTAAGAGGTGTCCTTTGGGGAGTTTTCTGAAGCCCCTTCAACCTGGATACTTATGCAGCAGCAAGATTACCATCTCAGTGGGGTGGCTTTGTGGTCTTAGTAGGAACAGAACACTGAGAAAAGCCACAAACAGTCCTTACCTACTCTTTTTCAGCCCTACACGAAGTGACTTAAATGTTTCTCTGAGTATTCAGACTCCTTTCTATGATTTCTCAGGCTTTGGACTTCCATTTCTGGAGCAGTGCCTGTTTGACTTGAACAACCCCTTCAACACAGAGATTTACATTTTCTCTCCCTCCTTCCTTTCCTGTCAGAGGGTGTGCAGGCCTTCCATGACTGTTATGGCTGTGGCATATCTATGGGAAAAGGAGATGAAGGATTTCAGGAGAATGTTTTCAACAGCTGAAATGGCAGGCAGGTGTGAGATTCCTGTTAAGGATCCATGTATGTTGAGGGCCTTCAAAAAGCTTGCCTTTAATTTCCTGGCTTGTGGAGCTAGCATCACCACACGTTCCATTTTCTTTCCCTTTTCTCCTAGTATTCCATTCAATAGTTTAAACTTACGTTGTTATTTTTAGTAGTTTGGTTGGTATGTTGTTTTGTTGGTTTTTTTGTTTCTTTTTTTCCTTTTTTCACTCCCCTGGGAAGTCAAACTTATATTGTAGACAGTATTACTTAGTGATTCATCTGTAATTCCTTCTTGAACAAATTCCTGCTTGTTGCTTAGGACTTACAGATGTTTTGTAGAGATACTGTAAAAGGCAAAGAGTTCTCAGCTTCCAACAATACAGATTTTAAAAAGTCATAAACCCTCCAGCTTCTGAGAAAATAATGGAGAACTCACACAAAGAGAGCAGGTGGGAGGGGGAAAGATTAAGAAGAGGCAGAAAAATATCACCTTTTTTTATTTACTGTGTTTGACTTAGATCTCATAAGTTCCCTTTAATGTAATGTTGTATTTTTTTCTTTTTCCAAAGAAAAAAAAATCTCTGAGATCAAAATTTATCACAGTCAAAATAAAAAATGTAATAGACCATCATAAAACATTTAACAGCAACAGTTAATAATGTATACAATAAAATATTGCACTAATATATTGACAAATATAGCAATAAAGTATTAATGTGATTATGCTTCATCAGTGCAACAGCCTTTCCTCCTTGTCTTTCAAACAGTTTGAATAAAGCCTCTCCCCTCCAATCAACAATTTCACCATAATCCTTTAAAAACAAACAAACAAATAACAAGCTGGAACTTAAAATAAAGATCCCCAAACTAATTTTCCTGTGACAACATATACATATACAAACTAAAGGAGCAGTAATTTATTCTTGGTTTACACCAGCATAAGTGAAATGAGAACTTATTCCATAACAGTTTAATTAGAAAGACATTTTAACTGCAGTTCTTTTATACTTATTTTCACCACTCCTGGGAAAAAGGCAAGAGCTACTGTTACCATTTTCCAGATGCTGACTGAAGCACCAGGAGAGGTAGTGTCCAACCCATAAATGAGACCTACTTTTGATGTGGGAATGTCCAGCTCTTTGCTGCAATATCTGAAGGCAACTAGTCACCTGAAACGGCCAGAGGCTCTTTAGGATACACATGGGTAAGAATGAGGCACCTAAAACTGCAGTTCATAACAGACAGTATCCAGAAATCCCTTCAAATTTGTCTCGGAGACAGAATCTGACTGGATCGCTGGAGACTTCTTCAGCTACAAATTCCCTCACATAATTAAACAAGCCAGGTCAGCTCTTTCTCATATCAACAAGGAAAGGTTCACAAGGTTAAAGCAGTCTCATAGTCCATGTCTGCTTATGATTCCTTTCCTCTGAACAGCTAAGAAACCATGGATATAAGGGGTTCTATTTAAGGAATGGAACATAAAGGGTAAAGCAGATAACTGAGTGTGAGCCCCTTCTTGCAAGTATTTTATTTATTACTTTCATATGAGCTCTGTGTCACCAGATCTTATCAGCAACTAGTTCATATACCCCAGCTGTCTTATGGAATTGAAATGTTCTGGGAGGATAAGGCCCCTTAAAACTACTGGTTTTTTTCATTCATGCTTCCTCCTTAGGGCTGAGAAGATCTTGGCATGTTGTTGAGTATAGATGAACCAGATAGAATCTGGTGCCACAGCTGCAGGGGTGTGTGTGTGTTCTGGTGGCCATGGCATGCTCACAGACATGCCATTGCTAAAGCTTGCCTTGGCTTTTCAAAACAGAACACCAGATATTTATTTCGTGTGCAGTAAAATATTGCATCACCTTGTGTTTTGCAAAAAAAACCTATTCAGACATCTCAGCTGAGGATATGTATAAGAATTCAGTTTTGTGGTTCTAAAAAGTCAGTGACTGCTCAAGCAATAGAAAAGTTACATGTAGGCAAAAATGATAATCTTGTCTTCATGTCTGTGAGAGAAGCTCAGATAGCATTGTTAATGGCTTTCAGACGTGTTTGGAATTAATCCCTTGCATCTGTTTGTCATCTTCTTCAGATTTAATGACTTGATGTTTTTTTAGGTAAACAAAGAGGCTTACTTGTACATGCTACTTAGAGCAGTGTGGACACCTGTAAGACGAAAAAGTGTCTAGACTGAAAACTGCATTTGCCATGACTTTGTTATGACCTTTTTTTCAGGCCAAATTCCAGTTCAACATGAGTCATCTCAGTCTGATGGATGGAGTTGCAACTATTGAGACTGCTTCTGCACAGGCCAGGAAAGAGACAGGCATACTTACAGCTAAATGCAGACATCAGCGTTACAGAAATCTGTATTTTAGCTACTCACTCATCTTCCATTATATTTGGTGGAGAACAGTAGATACTTCCAGGTCTCAATTCATTTGATCTCTTTTGGATATCTACTTTGGTGTAAGATGAATGGCATCCTAAAAATGCCCACTGACTATGCAGAGCCCCTAAGGTGATATCTACATCCTAGACATCCACAATTTATCATGTGAATTCCTCTATAGGTATAAAGGTGGTGGAAAGCCAAAGTTAATATTGGAAGCCCTACCTATTCTTTATGTTAAAGTCACTATAGCCCTTCTACTCCATAAGAAATAAGGGTTTCCCTGATAATTACAGAGAACTACTTTTATGTGTAGAAAAGACCATTTTTGCAGGGAAAAAATATTGCAAGAGTGAAACGAATGCAGGAAACAAAAAAGACTGAATTGATACTGATTGAAATTGATTTTATTCTTCTTATACTTGACACTGGCTGCTGGAAAATTAGGTGTAATACCAGATCTTATACTAAACTATCAGAACTGGAAATGCCTTCTATATTGCTTTCTTGCATAACACCAGAGATGCTGTTTTCCACTGCAATCCTGAGAGTGAAGGAGGCAGATTCATAAAGCATGACATTTTCTAGCTCACTCTCCTACAGAAACCAGCTGTCGATGAATACCAGCAGCCATCGAGCTGAACGTCTTTACTGGCTCCTGCTGTTGTGTGGGCAGCTTTCATGCACATCACATAGAGAGGAGTGTTTTTGTGTTACTGTCTTTGCAGCTTCAGCATGGAGATGATCTGGGTCAGTCCCTGTCTAATGGTGTGGCCGCGTGAGATTGGAATTCTGTTCCTCATTTCCAAACTACCCAGAAATGTGACAAGCATTTCCATCTTATTTTCCCAGTCTATGCTCCTACTCTCTTCTTGGACTGAAAAACAACTAGGTTACCAGATCAAACTGAAAAACTAACGTATACATAGCAGAAATTGCAGGTCAGAGACAGAAATGAGAATATGCATTACAAGGTGTAACATTAGAATATTTTGACAATTCTGAATTTCCCATAGTTATTGCCAAAAATCAAGATATTAAAATCACCATTAAAAAAAAATAATCATATCTTCAGAATGTTTTTGGGTTTTTGCTGTTGCTTTTTGCTTGGTGGGTTTTTTTATGTGTGTTTTTTTTAGGGGGGGTTGTTGTTGTTTTGCAAAAACATCTCTACCTCAGACTTAAAGGTGGTCCCTTAGGACAAGTTTACAAAATGATGAGGACCATATTGGCTCACATCCTTGCAGAAATAATTTTTATGTATTCCAAGCATGATAAAAAATATTGGCTGTATTTCTTCCAGTCTATCAGGTAAATATGTATATGTGCAGTTCCTTTAAAACATTTAATTATTTACTCAGGAGACCAGAACAGCTGTTCTGCCAGGTAAATATATTTTGAGGCAGCTTTTTAAGATGTGTATTATGTTAGATCTATTTCCACTTAAATGCATTTTTTTGTAACACAAATTCTTTTAAAAGGCAAAATCTATTACCTTCAGAGTGATTCTCTTCTATCATGTAAACATAGATTTGGGGGTCATGCTTTGAATAATAAACCGGCAACAGCAAGATTCTTTGAAGAGGAATTCTTGCTTGATCTTGTGGGCCAGAGTCTGATGTGCTCCATTTGCAAGAGGCACAACAACTTTAACTGATTTTAGTGGAAGTTTCTTTATGTACTTACATTAACAGAGCAGTTTCCTGCCCAGCAATGTAACATACAGCAATAAATTAGCATGAGTAACATGTGTGGACATACGGGTCTTGAACCCTTGATCCAGAAGAATATTGAGTGTGCTGAAACACTGGTTTGTGTCTCAGCATTCAGTCTGCCTTCCAATTAGAAAACTCAAAGTGATTCCTTGATCAGAGTACACCTCAACCAACTGTTCTAGAGCTGGGAATACCTTTGACTCTAGGGCTGTCTTCTCCAGTTTTATATCCACAACCTTTCTGGGGAAAAAACTGTCTTCAGAGGAGTTAGATTATCCAACAGGGTGTTATGCCTGGCTTTTGAAGGTGATTTCTCCCCTACTTGTTTTGTGAAAAGCTATTTCTAAAATTTAGCTTTTCTAATTTACTTTCTTGCTCATTTTCTCTAGAAATAACAGGGGATTATCACCATGGCTATCAGTATTAAATGTACTGCTGCATTTCTAGAAGTAGTGGTATCCTTGTTCTTATGATAGTCAAAGATTTGTAGCAAGAGAAATCAACTTTATTGCACCAATCTTCTCCAGACCTCAGGTGCTCAAAAGCTGTTCTTTCTACCTTTTCTCAGTTTTTCTAATCAAAATATTTTTGGCCTTCTTTTCTTACAGATTTTTACCTTTCTATTACCATTAACTTACACCTCACTTTATTAAATGTTACACAAATGGATGCCAAAAAGAGGAGCCCAGTGTTCCACCCTGTAAGCATTTGTCACCTGATTTTGATTTTACACATTCATTAACAGATTATTTGAAATAATACAAGTTCTTTGAGTTATTAATCATTTTAAACTTGTCTAAATTTTGTAAGAAAATAGTGTATTATGTAAGGATAGGGATCCTTACTTGGGTTGAGTTCCAAGTAACTGCTGAAGAAAGTATTTTAATAGTTAACACAGAAAGATGTCCTGGAAGGTTTTAATTTCAAAACTGGTTAGAAAGAGTCCCAGAAAAATTGATTCTTCCCTTTCCAGTGGTTCTTGCTTTGCCTAAATGAGAAGTACTTTATGGACAGCTGATTAAGATTATATAACTGTAGTGATGGTATCTGGCATTTGTGTTTTGTTTGATATAAGCATACATTTGATTGTGAGCAAAGAGGTGAATGTCAAAATAATCAAAATCTCATAACAATCAAAATAAAATTGTTGAACTCCATAACTAACAGTTCATTAAAAAAAAAAAAAGAAGGAAAAAAAAATATAGAGAGAAATCTTCACCTGAACGTTTTTCCACATTTTGTAATCTCACCCACAATGCTCTGCCTGAAAGTTGAAAATGTTCAAGACATTCCTCTTTCCATTTGAAGTACCTTGCTAATCCATCTGAACAACTTTAATAATAACTCAGCATCATGTCTTTTGCCATTCTCCCTCCACTCTTTCTCTTTTTTCTCTTGGGCTACTATGAGAAGTTAAATGATCCAACAACTTTGTCTTTTGTCACCTGGGAGTGTTGCAAATTTTATTTGGTGGAATCAAGGCATTGGAAAGATACTCTAAGTGAAACACCAGGATAAATTGGTACTCCCCAAATATGTTATGTTCAAGTTGGTTTTCCCAAGCTATCAGTCTTGTCTCAAAGAACAGGTTTCTGACCACCAAGTAGTTGTTCATCTTCAGTGGGTACAGTTTAAAACTTTCTATCTTTCCACCAACATTCTCCTAAACTGTTTAATGTAAGACTTCTTTCTTCAGTTAGCAAAGCATTTCAAACTGAAAGGAATTAATTTATTTATATAAATATAAGTGGAATGACATTTCTGTCACAGGCCTGAAGACCAAAATTCATTTGATGATATTCATGCTTTAAGAACATTTCAGTAGTTTGATCATGTGTTGTGGTTCAACAGTTTACAGCTATATAAACCTTCACATTAATCTATATCTCAAAATTGATCTCTATTATCCAGGCTCCCATCTTGGACATTAGTTAGTATCCGATGCTTCAGTAGAAAATGTCAGAAATCAGTGAAACTTTAATTACATGTGTGTTTCTAAAATGTATTTCTTCTTAATACCAATGCTTTATTCGTTAAAACATCTTTGTTGACCATGAATTGGTCTATATGTCAGACATGGAGATATATTTAGCTGTCTAAACCTCCATTAATTTCAATGGAGGATTTAGTACCAAAATTAAGGTTATACACTAAAATCCATTGAGGAACCTCTATTCCCACCACATTCCTGCCCCATTTCATTTAAGTTTGTATACTCTGTTTGCATATGCAATTTCTAAGGTCTCTGTAGAATGAGATCTGCAAATCCTTGCTTCAGATACTACTGTCTCTTGCTGTCTTCCCCTCTAGATGTTTTTCCTGCTCCTAGACCTATAGCAGCACTGGCAAAAGGCTACATGTGATTAGACCTCAGCTACACCATAGGAAGACTGGTATTCTCATTAGGCTACAAGTAACACTACCAATCTGGAACACCTCAGGGAAGAGTGTATTTTTCTTTTACTGAGTGTTCAGGGTGCTGTGACTTGCAGAGTCAGAGTAAGGTGAACTTCTGAGCAGGGTAGAGCCATAAACACTGAGAGATTTCCCAGAGATAATTTCTCTGCATTCTAAGATTTTTTTTCTGAAGTTTTGCTTCCCAGCTTATCTTGAGGCAATGAGGTCCACAGCAGAGTTGGTGTCTGTTACAAAATAGACACGTACATTTAAGTATGTATGTAGAGAGATATTTTCTTCTGTATTATTTACTGAATAGAGATAGAAATCATAACAATACACTTGAGGTATAATTTTTATGTCTACAGGGTTGAGTGTAAAGTATGCTGTCTACTTCTTAAGGAAAAGCAAGACAATTTATGAAGTTGAATGAATAAAAGGAATTTAAAAATAAGAGTACAATGTTGTTGTTTTTTGTTTACCTATTGTTTGTTTGTTTAGTTTGGTTTGAATGAATATTGAACAGAACTTTGTTTAGTTTGGTTTGAATGAATATTGAACAGAACTATATTCATCCCTTAAAAGTTCCTTTTAAGGGATGAATATAGTTCTGTTCAATATTCATTTTAAATATTCATGTTGTATTGTTTCTTATTTATGGTGTTTAAAAAATAGTTGCAATAAATTCTTATATTGCTGTCCTTTGAAATGTTTATGATTTAAAAATAAGTCATTCAGGAGTGTCAAGACACAGTCTTTTAATTTAGGTAAGAATTGCTTTTGTAGAAACAGGCTTTTTTTTTTATCATACCAAAGGAATTCAGGATCAGAGAAAAACACAGGTTAAAAATAATTTGTAAGTCCAGCTGGAGAAGGCCTGAGTGATTCATATAGTTTCAATTCTTCCTGTGAAGTTGTCCTTTGTTTTCTATTGTTCTTATTTACATATAGCCTAGTTTCAGAGCAGAGACCTTTTAAACACATCAATAGGTCAATAAATCTATGCTTTTAATAGGGATGTACTTTTGTCCATTCTTTATTTTGGAGCTTTTCATTATACACTGTCCTGCATGACTATACACTGCTGCACATGAAATGTTTACGTTGAATTGATTGGTTCTTTCAACACATTTGATTATTAGAAAGTGCAAAAAGGATGTTTTCAAGGTTTATAGAGGCATACGTTGACCTTTCTTTGAGAATATAAAGTTCTGATTCTATTGCCATTATTCCCTCCACAGAGGAGATTGCGATGCAATGCTTAGGAACATACAAACTCCCACAGAGCAGCTTAGAAGAAACATTTCCAAGGACACATGACTTAAGGACACTCTTCTATTATGGATGTAGGCTTCTCTTCTTCTTTCTGATGACTTCTTCCAACTGTCCTTGCAAATCACACATAGAATCGAAAACATGGTCCAGAGTCTCACACCTAATAAAATCAACCTCTGCTTAAGCAAAGCTCTGCCTGAACTTTGAGGCACTGATCTCAGAAAGAAGTCCTGGGCATATTTTCTGTGAGCATGGCCCACTTTCTATCCTGCAGGTATCTCACAAGTGCACCTGTCAGCTACCCAAGCAAACAGGTTGCCTTATGCCCTGGGGATCGTGTTCCTTTCAACCAGGAAGGCTATTGCAGGTTCGTCACCATCTGGGAATCCAGTGGGCTTAGTGGAGTTTTACAGTGTCAACAAAAAACCTCTCAGGCCAAGACTCTCAGGTGTGCTAAGGCATCAGATCCCACTGAATAAAAATAAAAATAAAATCCCCAAACCAAACAATCAGAAAACCAAACCATACCAAACCAAACAAAAAAGCTACTTCAGGGACTGTCTTTTAATATATATGCAGGAAAATTATTTTCCAATGGTAAATTACTACAAATTAATCCTGTGCTTGTTATGTCCATCCCTATACATAAGGAGAATATCCTCTATGACTGACTTGAGACTGATGGTAGCAAATTCTCCGAGCTATAATAAATGGTGTCTAAGTGATCTGGTAGAGACGCAAGCAGACAGGGAAATGATGAATATATATAGTTCCCAGTATTTAGCTCCACAACCAAAATGATAGCAACAAGAGCAAACAGAATAGATAACTGGTTATCCTTATCATGGTGCTTTTCATCCTGTCTTTTAATTATATCCAAAGGCAGATTCACAGTGATTAAAACTTCCCTTCTTCCTCCCACTGCTTGACACGACTAAGGCCATGAAATGGTTCTGCCCATGGATGCTGTGGATGTACCTGTGCAGTCTGGGGTCAAATCAGTGACCTACTCACGCTCTCAGAATCCATAACTTTAAAGAGTGCAGCTACTTTGCTTGCTTAATGACATCAAGAGTTAGTGTGAAGGGTACTGGAAGGAAATGTCTAACTCTCCTCTGCTGGGTCATACTTTCACCATGCAGCTGAGGGGAGTATCCAGTTGAAAAGTTTCTGATTTTTTTCAAGCCAAGATGTGTGGCTAAAATACTTGGCTATTGAGAAACATGACAAAGCAAAGCTTTACCCTGTGAAAATGTTTCTATAACGCTACTGGTTTTTTGAAGGCTTCTGTAAGCTAAAATTGTGGTATTATCTAATACCTGGGACTGAAATAGGAAAATCAGTGTCAGAATCATTTCCTGTTGGATTGCAGAAAACAAACCAATAAGATCGGATTCCATACTTTGAAGCTGCACAGTCTCTAATCCTTTGCTAAACAAGGTCAAAAAGCAAATAATAGACAATATATCTTTGTCCAATTTGGGGCAAGAATCTGTCTGTTTTGCCTTCTTCATTGTAGAGCTTCTTAGTCGGGTTGAATCACTTCTTCTCCTTACTACTTATAGTTTTCAGACTCTTTGTACTTCTAAAAGCTGGACAATTATAAGGTTACCTGTGTTATGCTGTGGCACAGTAGAAATTCAGCAGGTCAAAGGAGTTCTGCTGTCTTTCATATTATCACTGCCCCATTTCTCTCACAAGTGTTGCAGTGCATATTCTGGGATACTTTTCCTCAGTCAATCTATTCTCCTAGGTTTATTTTTATATCAGATCATCATCGAGTGGTCTCCATTGTACAAAGCACTATTCTCAAAAGTGGCTATTATAATTCAGCATACAGTGATGAACACAATTACCTTTAGGTTCATTTAAAAAAAGATGAAGAAAAGAAAAAGAAAAAAAAATAAGAAATTCATCTGAACAAAGAAAATCTTTGTAGGAAGGTCAGTTGGGTAAAGGGACAGTTAGTTAAAAAAAAAAAAGGTACATTGATTTAAGCTTCAGAAGTAGTAAAAAATATACAAGAAAAATTGATAAGTCAGACTCAAATTTAAATTAAAGCAGAGAAAATAATTTACTGAAAAATTTTAAATCTTATACCATACTAGTAGCTAATACTGCTCTAAAGTCATTATCTGATGCTTTTGAAGCAGTAAAACAAGACTGGGACTCATGCTTTTCAGTGACTGGTGGTTCTGAATGTGGGTTGAAGTGGGGTTTTAAAGAGAATTCACCATAAGCAATACATTCAATATTTCTTTAGCTTGTTAATTAGGCTGAATTTCCACATATTGTGTGGAAATGCAGTACCTCTATTTCACAGATGAGCAATAGAGACATGGGGCATATGAGTTATCCACTCAAGGTTGCAAGCAAGTGTATTTATACCAAATCAGTGCTCAGAGGACTGGATTATGTGCTTTCTCCTCTCCTGAGGGAGGTCAAACAGGATGGAAGTAGACTTCATTTTAGTTTCTTAAAGTAGAAGATTATTCAAATGGCAAAATCAATTTAAAAACTGTGTATGGTGCTTTTTTTACCATGTGCAGAAGTCTGAACTGGGATTGACAGACTGTCCCAAGCAGCACACAGCCCAGGAAACTCAATACCTTTACATTTTGACTATTGTGATAAAGAAATATCTGTCTGTCTACTGATTCAAAATCAGCCACTTCATATCTGGCCAAATGTACATAGGGGACTTAGTCCAGAGCTTTTGTTCAGTTCATGGGCAGTATGAAGTTTTGTGGATTGAAGTTGAGTTATAGGATCACCTTTCACCTTCAATCCTATGCAAAATTAACTAATTAATTAATTAATTAATTAAAATCTGGTTGGCTGAACGAGTTCAGTGTGATATCAGCCCAAATGAATGAGTAGAACAGTGTTCCTCTAATTGCTGTAAGAAAACAACAGTAATATTTTCCCCAGCAGTGAAGTACCACAGTTCTGAAAATCCTGGAGATTCAGATCCCCCAGGAATTTTAAGTTTCCCCCAAGATTGTATAACAGTTCATTTACCCCAAGAGTTTTTGAATAATAGAAATCAGTGAAAGCTCATTTTTTAAATGATTACAGTTTCACTGGAAAAATTTTAGCCTTCTCTATCCTGTTCTTATATCTGCATTTTCATTCAAAGTAGAAAAACACAGTGCATTCTGTTTTGCAGAAATCGTAGGCTAGAAGTAGGGGGTGTCTGTTCCTGTTGTTGTTTTTTATATCTTTCCTCATTTTTATTGGTAAACTATCAAGCAGGATGTTCCCCCCTCCTGTTTTTAAACAGCTTAAACTGATTGTATTTCAAAAAAATGCAGATGCCTATATCTTTTATAGGATGAAAGTCATTAAATTTGTAAATGTTAGGAAAAAAAGAAACTGTGAATGATATTCTGGAAAGTGACGGCATCATAAAATATGCACAATCTGGTCAAGTTCCAATTAAAAAAAATGTGTTAGCATAAACAACCTTTAAAAATAGCAATGTACAATTTACGAGCGCAGAGTGGATTTGGAAGTTGTCACCACGCCCAACCACATTTTCAGTTCTCATCAACCTGGTTTCTAATTCTGCATACATTTTAGATTTGCTGACATTTTCATATACAAAGAAACTTTCTGTAGCTGATGTGGAGAATCATCGAGCCCTGCACAGCACTGAAGAGGGATCCTTCAGAGGGGGGAGAACATTGTGCTGACAATTCCATCTTGATCTGGCAAACATTTCCTTTTACTTTTGTTAATTGCTGTTGTTATCTCTTCAAACTGCTTGGAAATCAGTTATGTAGGACCATAGATTATTTAAGGTTGGAAAAGACCTCTAAGGTCATTGAGTCCCACTGTTACCCCAGAACTGCCAATTCCACCACTAATCCATGCCTCTATGTGCCACATCCACATGCTTTTTAAATACAGTCAAGGATTGATTCTTCTGCTTCCTTGGAAAGCTTTTCTCGATGCAGTGAAAAAAACGTTTCCTAGTATCCAATGTAAATATCTTCTGCTGCAACTTGAGTTTATTATTCATCATCAGAGAGTGTTTAGTTATTCGTGTTAAAATACCTAACTAAGCTAAGCTAAAGGAGATAACTCCAAACCCCAAGGCTTTCAATCAACACATCTTCCTTGAACTATTACTCTCTTGTGAGTTTTTTTTGGTTTGTTTTTTTTTTTGAGATAAAGAATGGCTAAGCCTTTAGGAGTTGGTGGATTTCTTTTCAGTCCTCTTAGGTGTCATGGAAGTTCCTGATCACTTTAACTCAAATCCTCAAATTAATGTCTGTCACTATAATTAAATTTAACCACCTCATTCTCAAAATCTATGTTCTACTGTTGCGTATCCATGAACTTTCCGAGATCATGAAGATTTCTAATGTATAAACACTTGGGTTTTTCTGGCAACTGAAGGTTTAATTCTGGTTTTCTGTGCACAGCCAAGAGTAAACAATACTTCAATTGCCATTCATCAGTGTGTTTCTTCCTTACTCAGGGATTCCTCCTCTAAGGTGGGATACATCCAGAATCAAGAGCGTTAGCTAACTAAAATTAAGCCATTACTTAAATTTATTAACTCTAATGTGGAGAGACTAAAGCTATTCTGTGTTGTTTATCCAGAGCAAGGGACTATAAGAAAGAAAAGTATGACAACATACCTCCCAATGGCTAGACTGCTCATCTGAGAGGGGGTGAGCCTGAAACTAAAGAAATATTTGAATTTCACATGAAGCAGTCACTGGGAAAAAACAATTAGAGACTGAAATGTGGACTTGAATCCATAACTAATCTTCCTTCCCAAATGAGCACACTAACTACAAGGCAGTCCCTTGCCTTATATTTTGACTCTAATCAACTATTAAAACATGCTAGCAAAACTATAATTCCCCACATAAAATATTGATTCTTCTTTATCTTTATCTGAGAGACGAGTTTCAATGCTTTTGCCTATTTTTTTCCTGGTCTGTGTAAGTACAGTGAGAGATGGACTGGTTTTAGCTCTTCCAAGTTGCTGAAGGAGGAGGTTCAAGCACTTACTTTACAGCAGGTCTGTCGGTGCCCACTGAAGAGAAGGGTCTTACTGATAGTAGAAAGGAAAAGATAATCCCACATCTGATTACAGGGTCATGGTAATCAGAAAACGATCATTGATGTCTTTCCAAAATGTCTCACTTCCTCACCTCCAAAGAAACTAAGACAAAATATGTTGATTTTTTTAATTCAACACACGCTTATGAACTGGTTTGGCTGACCCAGATTTTTATATTCTGGCAAATCAGCTATTAATTAGAGAAATATGTGACTCTTGTCTTCCCAAATGTAGTCAGTACCTGCCTCTGCTTTCCTATTCATAGTGGATGAGAAAAGCAAAGACATAAACAAAGAAGTACTGGCTGCTGAATAGAAACTGTTCTTCAAAAGATGCATCTTTTCAGCTACATAGTTATTCCCCATCTTCACCTCCAGAATCCATTTTTTTTGTTCTGATTTACCTCATTACCTAATACACCGTTTTATCTTTCTATCCTCCTCTTCACTGAAAGGATGAAAAAAATCAGAGAACGTTGTTAACCAAGAGATCTGTGTTTATAACTAAATAAATGAAGATTCCAAGGAGAGCCTGCTAGGAAACAGTACAGCTCTCAGTGGTGTACTGTTTTGCTGCCTCTTCACGTGATGAGAGAAATCACATTTTGAAGAATACTTTCCACGCAAGACATTTTTCTTCCTATCCTCCTCATTCGCAGCACCTGCTTCAGGAAATATATATTTTCCACATACTGCTCAAATGAACTAATCTATTTTCACTATGTGTCCTTTTTGGCAAAATATCTACAGTATTTTCTTTCATAAAGACAAATTCTGCTCTTTTGGTATTTTTCCCCTTCTTCTTTTTTATTAATAAAAAAATATGATCCCTTATTTCCTCCTTAGAGACAGGGGGAAAAAAAAAAGAAAGGGAAAAAAGGCAAGAGAAAGAGCTAGGAAAAAGTAAACAAAAAACCTCACACTGAAGCCTGGAGAAAATAAAAACTTAGGGCCAGAATCCCAACTATCATTGAGGCTAACTTCATTGAAAATCTGCTGTGAATATTCAGTTGTTTAGTATCTTTTACAATGACAGTTCTACAGAGATCAGCATGAAGGAAAAATTGCCATTTTTTTATCATTTGGACTGAAACTGCCAATAGTGTGTCAGCTAGGAAAGATGAATTATTCCTTTCAGCTTCTCCAGAAGGTGCTTAAGCAGTTAGTTCCATGGGAGACCAAGTTTCCCTAACAAAACTACGTTTCTTACCCATGCAGAAGCTATTTTGCAACAAGATTTCTACTATAACTTCTCTATCAGCATGTGCACTTATCTATCCACCTTTCCAAGCATTCTTTGTTTTTTTTTTAGGAAAAAACAATCCTTCCAGGTGATGAATCTACAGCATCCAAGGCAGATTTCAGTGCTTTTAAAATTTTATTTATTTTAAATTTAATCCCCTTCCTTTCCTCAAGTTCTGCATGACTTTTAATCTTGTTTCTGCTGATTCCTGGTCTAAATGAAGAAGGATGCCTTAGTCCCATGACATTTCTCTGATTTTCAGCACTTCCATACAATTTTTGAGCTTCACCTGAGTATCTAAAACAAATTTATGAAGGTCATTAGTAAACAAATAAATCTGTAAGGCTTTTCTTTGTTGGAGTGTTTTCAGTTTTGGTGAGTTTTTTTGGATTTGTTTTGTTAGCTGTGGGTGTATTGGTGTCGGACTTTTGGGGCTTTTTAATTTGTTTAGTTTTTGCCAAACTGTTCATGTTGTGAAACCATGGTGTAGGTTGTCTGCCTCTTTAGTCCTCTTATGCATATTTCTGACAAGGTGCAAAGTAAGCCTCTGACTCACTCCAGTTCTTGTGCTCTGTTTGACTCATTACCTTTCCTTGAATGTTTTGAAAACCTCAAATCTCGAGCCAGGGATTAAAAGACATTTGTATAATGTCCTAAGGTATCTAATTTTATTTTTCATAATAATCTGTGAATATTTGGTGTTTATTTTCAAAGGATGATACCTGATATCCTCTTAGTCAATATGGAGAAGTCACCAAAACTGGAATTCTTAGTGATCTGAAAATATGTATGTGAAGGACAAAAAGGCATAAGCTTTTCATCACTCAAGGAGAAACTTCATGCCATAATTACACTAAGAACATCATCTGACATTAAAATGTCACATGTATTACTACTGAACCCAGAGAGAGAAGTTTTATTAAGTGCTGGACTCATGATTTTGTCTTTTAAGGACTGAATTGACTTATACTTAGGATTGTCATGCACCATTTGTTTAGTGCCCTGCTTTCTACTGGTATCGGAATTTGATCTTGTCCAGTTTTAGGAAGCAAAGACTAGGACTTCATTTTATGAAAATTAATTTCTACTGCCTTTGTCTTCAAGTCCTTCAATTTGATCCAACTTTCATTTATTTTCTTTGTTCTCAGGTTAGCAAAAGAGAGAAGATACAGACTGAAAATGTTGCTTGATTTTCTTTCTAAATAGTCATGCTCCCATAAAATATTTCTTTTAAAATAGAAGCAGGACAGAGCAGCTTAGAAGGTGAAAAAGCCCAAAGGTGTAGCTATCTGTAGGGAATGGTCAATTGCTGCAAGCATGGATCTGTGATTTTGTACACTTGAGTTAATTCTCTTTTCGAAAAAACACTGGCAACAGTTAATGTCTGAGCTGGATCCTGTTTAATACACTGCAGACACCTTTTCAGACAGCATCTGTCTTCCCCTGCAGGATGCCAGTAAAGCAGGTAGACAGTCTCACTTCTGAAGTGAAAGGAGCCCTCGGTATTTTTGCTATTGCTTTCAGAAAGGCAGATCTCCGGACACTAGAATTTACCATGAGAAAAAAGATATGGAAAAAGTTATGATTGTATCCAGCACTGAATTTAATACTGTTGGTCTTGACTATCAGTCGTTACCAATGTCTGAGTGCTTTCCATAGATGAACACAAGGAGTAGACATAACAAGGGAATTTAAGGATGCCAAAGTTTCTCTTGTTTCATAACCAGTACTTTTTACACTTAGAAGGACACAGTTCCCTTTGTTAATGATGATGTCGTGGTACAGGTCTGTGAAGGCTGCAGTCAGGATAACAGGTACTTGGAAGGTCAACAGTGTTGATCTGTTAAATGGATGCTGAGAGCCAGAGGCACAGCACTCTGTGTCTGATACCTTCCAAAAATAAAAAAAAATGAAAAAAAACACAACAGAAAAGGAACACTGATGGGCAAGAGATCATCCTCAGTATACAGAGCAAACTTCATCAGCGGATGACTTCCCTTTTTTTGAACAGAAGACTTAGTGAAAGCACAATAAAATCCAGGAGAGACTTTCTCTTGCCTTCAGAGTTCTTGGGTTGTTTGAAGACATGTTTTTAAATATTATTAATGATACAAATGGGCCTAATATCACTTCCTCACATGAGTCATTGAATAGTCTGGGTGAGAGCAAGGATATCTAATATAATGAGAAATGTTTCCTTTCTTTCACATAAGAGCAATGGGAATGTCTGTCATGGATTACACGAGTCTCTAAAGACAAGAAATACCAGAAGGAGGCACTAAGGCGTAGATAGTGCTGGAAACTGTAAGGCACAGATAAAACAGACTTCCTCCACTTCCATATCAAAATTCTTACTCCCTCCACTCTACTTTCTACTGCATTTTCTTTCTTCCAAAACTGAATGCCATAACCAGGGAAAGACCTCTGAACCAGTAAGGAGAGGATCTCACGATCACAGCTCTGCAGGGCAATAAGCGGTAAAGTGGGTTATTACACCCATGTCCCAGCCAAAGGCAGAAATTGAACATTGGATTGCATGCTGGTACAGGGCAGAACAAAAGCTTGGCAGTGCAGATGCAGCTCACGGGAACACCAAGGATGGGACTGTCTTGGAGCAAGCTCAACAAAGCAGATGAAGAATTGTGCCTGATTACTCTATTTGGTTGTGAAAAAGCATGAATGGCTTTAGGAAAAACTGGTTAATCCTTGTTGGTTAGAAAAGCAAGAAAACCTTCCAGTAATGCTTTTAGAATTGATATTCTAGGAGGAGTAAAATGTAGATAATTTCTGGAAGCTGATTTTAATTTTACAAGCCATATATTAGATAATGTTACTTGTTTGGGATTGTTCAATAATGGTGTAAAGGCTTTTGATGAATTAAAAAAAAAAAATTAAAATTCACAATGTTTAATTTTGAAACTCTTACTGAACGTGCAAGTCTATTTCCTGGTAAATGCAGTAATGAAAATAGAAATTGGATCACAAAAACAATGAGATCTGAAAAATCTGTGATTCTGTGTCCTTTCTGTAAGAATAAGTATGTGATCTCTCTCACAAAACATATTTTACATATTTAGCAGGAGTTATAAACAATACATATCCCTCCATTTTCCAATTTGAGACATACCAGATTTGGATGTGACACGATTCCTTCTTAATGGACTACCATCTCCTGTAAAATTTTCAACTGTAATTTGCTGTTACTCTCTTTTTTTTTTTTTTTTTTTTTTTGGGAGGATGTGGAAAGATCATTTTAATCAAGTTTGGGGGTAAAAGGGAAAAAACACAGATGCAGGGGTATTAATCTACTGTGAATAACTTATGTATCTCAAGGTCCATATTTTAAGTAAATGTTCACTGCATCATTAAACTTGGGCATTTACAGCATGCATCAAAAATAGAAAATTTGTGCAGTCAGAGAAGGCAAAGGTTTGCAAGGGAGGGTGTAAAATGGCACAATCCCATTGATTTTCATGGAGATGCAGAAATTTACATCAGCCAGGAGTGTGGCCCATAATCTCCTCAACAAAGAGTAAAGTCAAACTGTGAATATGGAAAAGCAGGAATCCGCCTAACTTCTCCTGACTTTGAGAAGGTTACAGACAAGGTTGACAGTGTCAACGCATACAGCATGATTTATCTGGAGTTTCAGAAAGCCTTCAATAAAGTTCCACATGACAGGCATCTGTTTAAGTTAAAAGCTACAGGGATCCAGGATAAGACATGGAAGTGAATAAAGAAATAGTTAAAAAACAGAACACAAAGACTACCTACATGATGAGCTAGACTGATGCCCAGACAAGGTTGATAACGGCAATGTTTTTGACATAATTGTGTTAGTTCCTGTAGTTGCAGGAGGTGTCTGAAAACATTTATTGCAAAAGGCTAAAGAAAAAAAAAAGAAAAAAGAGGATTAAAAAAAAAAAAAAAAAAAGATGAGTAAAGAAAAGGAAGAAAGGCGAAAACTGACTCCAGTCATGCTATTGTTTCACAGATTGTTGCAGCATGTGATCAAGCAGGACAGTAGAAAATAAACACTTGCAATGAAGCAGGAAACCAGATCTCCAGCAGCTGAGTGGAATGCAGCTCCTTAAATACAGCCAAGCTACAATCAGCTCCAAGTTGAGAGCTTGTTATAATGGAGGGAGGGGGTTACAATCAGGCTGGATCAGTAGGGAGAGCAGGCTCCCCTTTGATCTTCTTTCAGCTTTCATGAATGTATAAAAAATGCAAATAAAATAGACTCACCATTCTCTATAAATTAAAGGAGTTTTTTCTCCCCCTCAAATTATCGAGCCATATTTTTTCCATGTTCTTTCAAACAAATTAAAAAAGCTTGAAAAAAATGGACTTAAATATATTGAAGCATAAAAGTGGGAGTTCTGCATAATCAGCTTCCAAGAGTTCTTAAATCTCTGTATATAAACTGTTTAAAAGTAAATTAAAATTATTCCTTAATGAAATACAAATCTGAAGTCACTTGAATAACTAATCGTTTTATGACCCATGCAGTGAATTTTTAATGCCTGCCTCTACCTGATTATTTTAGATATGTCTGCGTTGTAAATTAAAAGCTACATAAATCATTAATGTGTTGATACAGATCAGTGAACTGACTACACTGTATCTGATTCCTTAGGACATCCAGTGTCTGATTCACCTCACTCCTATTTTATAGAGTCCAGATTCATTCCACATTTTTTCTTGGATAAAACTTACTTTGAAGACTTTGAATGGACTTGCTTTAGGATTTACAGCACAGAGATTACCTATGCCTTATAGATAGGCCTACTCTGTGCAAAAATCTACCACAGGTAAAGAGGCTATTACTTCTAAAACAACTACTGTTTACTTGCAGAAAAGTATTTTATGCATAGTACTCAAATGGCTTTGGAACCATTAAGTCTTACATTTCACAAAACATTTTTGAGGTAGGTAGCTATTAGGATTTCTACCTATAGTCCGGTAAACAAGGACAGAGACACTGACCACTTGAAAAATGAATAGATTTGGGAATAGAAGTCAGGTGCCCTCACTTTCAGTTACCTACTTTGATGAGTAGGGGAAAACAAACAAACAAAACAAAACAAAACAAAACAGAACAGAACAGAACAGAACAGAACACTAATAAAAAAAGCCCTAAAAACAGTCCCTTATGAATAAAAAACACATTTTAAAAATACAAGATGAGTCTCTGAAGTGAAGGAGAAAAAAACGAGGTCTGTAAAATATTTAGAACTCATGGACTACTAAAGTTGGCACAAGTTTGTATGTGGAAATTTGCTGAAAGGAGAAGAACAAGCCCAGTGGAATAGCATTTTAGCTTTACCTGGACCAGTAATAGGGATTTGCCCTGTCTTATTGAGTCCCACGATTCCCTTGCATTAACAGGCAATCATGTGGGACCACTCCTTCCCCAGTGAAGTGCTGTTCCTGCTGTTTTGCTTTAACAGCTGCCATGATCATTTGCCTTGAACTGCAAAAGCACACCTTCTGAATCATATTTGCTTGGTTTGTTTTCTTTGATCTTTCCTTTCAGCTTCCATAAATGAACTTTGTTTCTTGACAAAAGTACTCTGCTGCATACAGTCAAACAGCCACAGTTTAACTGAAAATCTGATGTTGGTATTCAGGTGCATTTTTGCTTTTTATCAGTATATGCATCTGGGCTAAATTAGAGCCCAAAATAATGAATGTTTCTGATGGAATAGGGTGCTATCGAACAATCCCATTGACGTGTGAGAGAGCATTTACTTGTGATCTTACTGCCAGATAAAGTTTTTACAAGACCAAACCCTTTGTCATTGAAATACATTCCAGTTTTACTACTAAATAAATGAAAACAAGTCATTTTGCAGCATGTGAAGATACGGCTTGTGAACGTTAAAAGATGCAGTCGTACAGAAAAGGGTCACTCACATGACCCTCTGGCTTTTTCTGTACTGATAATTTAAAAATGAGGAGAATATTTGTAGTAGAGAAAATACCGTAGATATTTTAGAATGGATGAAAGGATAAAAACTGCAATCAGGTCAAAATATATTTACTTCCCTTCCACCTGTGTAAATCCAGAATGACTTTACTGGAGTCAACAGTGTTACCTTGGATTTTAAGAGAGTTATTGAAACTAGAATCTGTTCCATTATATTATCAATATGGAAACCTGCAATTACCTCTCTAAAAGATAACGAAGAGCTTGTCAATCCTCTTTCTTTATCCTTGTTTGATCTGGATTGCTGATGTGCTGGGATTTTTTTCAGCACCCGATGTATGTTAATTTACTGAGTATGTTTGTGACTCTTCTTGATAAGGACTCATTTATTTTTGTTTGATTCCTTATAACCTGACCAAGGGGGAGAAAAGCCACTTTAACCCATTTTGCACATGTATTCTACACTGTATTAATGTAGTATTGAAATAAAAAGCAGGCCATGAAGACTTGCACACATAGGAAAAAAGTCTTTAATAAGTTTGAAGTGTACTATTGATGGATGAAATATGTATGCAACAGGTAATTATGCTGGAATCCATAAGACAAGAGCCTACTGATTTCCATAGGAGAAGGAATTCATTACTTTGAAAACAAGAAGTTACATGGTCTGCTTTGACCTCCTGGATAAAGTGAAGTACAGATTTTTACCCAGTGATCCTTTTGGATGCAATGCAGAAAGTGTGTTCAGCTTGGATTTATAAGTGAGAGCAGTCAAGCTGAGCTGTATGTGGTGCAACCAAGGCCTGTCTCAGCAAGAACCCTTAATAAGAACGGTATTAATTGTCCTGGCAGTCAGTGGCTAGTGGAGCTCCTTTATTTGATAAATATTGTTTAAAAAATCACCTGTGATTCAGAATTCAAATACAAACAGTTGAAGGTTATTTTGAGTCTTATTATAAGCTGCCATGAAACTAATATTCTGAAGACATATATATGTTATCAAAATAGCTCCAAAATATGTATTTTATTTTTCCTGTATTTCCTTATTCATTTTCTCATTTTGTTTGTTACTTTTACTATCATTGTAATGGCTTCTCCTGGTCTGGAACATTTTCCTTTGTTTTTTTGTTTTATGGTTTTGGTTTTGGTTTGGTTTTGCTGGGTGGTGAGGTCTGGGTGCTGTTTTGTTTGGCTTTTTTTTTGCTTTTTTTTTTTTTTTTTTTATTTGCCTTCACCATGTTGGAGTTCTTACAGTTAATTCTTTCAGGTGACAAGTAATTCTCTCCAAGCCCATAGTGGAGCAGAGTTTCTCTTTCAGTGGATTCGTGTCTAGTAGCTGACTGCCATTAACATCTAAATGGTAAGAATTTGAAACTCTTGTTTTGGTTGGGATATCTACAGTATATCTCACATGTGGATTTGGTGATGTGTCTCCACTCTTTCTTGATGGGAGTAGCAATGGAGTCTGCGTTGTCTGTCTGCTGCTTACTTTAATTTTTAAGATTTAAGCTTTCCTAATCACCTCCTTGCAGAGTATTTCTCCACTGATTATGGAAGGAGCCTATGGAAAAGTAGGGACCAGAGTAAATCCTTCAAAGTTAGGTAGGATGGATCCAGGTCCTAATCTCCCACTAATTGGTTAATGTGAATAATTAAGATAATAGTGCTTCTCTGGGTCCCCAGTAGGTGTGATGGTTGTGGGAAGAACAGAGCTCAAACAGGTCAGATGATGATTTAACTGATTTTTTAGTTCTGTCATGTGCATCTCTGGGGAAACCATTTGCAAAATTAAAGTGACTTTCTTGTCCCCCCAAAAAGAATAAGATCAGCAGGAGCAGAGATTACTCAGAAGCTCATAACTCACACAAACAGTCACTCTCTGCTCAGAAATGATATTTTTGGAGGAACATATTCACACTCCTTATGTGCCTTATCCTGGTTATAATGTTCATATATTTATTTTTTAAAAAATATTCAAGGAAAAAAAGGACACTTTTAACATATTTTCATTAATATCAACTCCTAAATTACTTCTTCCACAACCGTTTCTCAACATCTCCAAAGAATTTGCACTCCAATCTGTCTTATAATAGTATCAGCAATTTGCTAGGGGTTTTTTCTCTCTCTCTTTTTTTTTTTTTCCCTTTCTTCTAAAGAATCTAAGTGTCTTCAAGGAGTTTCTATTCCCTTCAACACACACATGTACAGACTCCTCAAGCATCAAGAACTTCTTCATTTAGAGCATTTTGTAGTGCCTTCTTCCACAGAGTAGCACTGGCAAACCTATTAAAAGCAGCATCACACAATGTTCTTTCACACAAGAAGGTGGCACAGAGGATCCTACAAAAACAGAGTTATGAGTTGAAATGAAAGTTTGCACAAAGCAACTCTGACAAAACAACATATTTCATGTACTAACTGAAACTTTGAAATGTTTGGTGTTGATACTGTAAATGGGGCAAAATTTTTGGTAGCATTTTATTCTCTCCATATAAGCCAGATTATTTCTGTGAACAAGGCCAGTACGAATTCCTGTTTGAATTCAAGGACTTTTCAAATTCATCTTTATGGTAATTTCAGACATATCTTGTTCCTAGTAATATAGCCCCTGCTTGGTGTTTCAAGGCCTTGAACCTTAAATGACAAAAGTCAGTGTAGCTTCAATCAAATAATTTTTCTTCAGCTATAGAGCTGACATCCAGTCAATAGTCCTCTTGAAGGCTCCTGGTGAATACTGGTAAAGTCTTTTATCAAACTTCTTGGAATAAGTAGCTGTTGGGGGAAATTTCTAAAAGGTAAATTTCAAACCCTAATTCCCCTTGACTTTTACTGAATGTCAATGAGACTTTGAGTCATAAATTCAGAAATAATTAGTTGCTGAAATAAAAGACAAGGCAGTTAGTGATATTCTGGAGGGGAAAAAAAAGGAGAAAAGAAAGAAAGAAAGAACAAAAGAAAGAAAGAACGAAAGAAAGAACGAAAGAAAGAACGAAAGAAAGAACGAAAGAAAGAAAGAAAGGAAGGAAGAAAGGAAGGAAGGAAGGAAGAAAAAGAAAAAAAAGGAAGAAAGAGAGAAAGAAAGAGAGAAAGAAAGAAAAAGGGAAAGAAAGAAAGAAAGAGAAAAAGAAAGAGAGAAAGAAAGAACGAAAGAACAAAAGAACGAAAGAAAGAAAGAGAGAGAGAGAGAGAAAGAAAGAAAGAAAGAAAGAAAGAAAGAAAGAAA
>JAWWES010000094.1:65039615-65051945 GCA_035583135.1 Lophotriccus pileatus
AAAAGAAAAGAAAAGAAAAGAAAAGAAAAGAAAAGAAAAGAAAAGAAAAGAAAAGAAAAGAAAAGAAAAAGAAAAAAGGCCGGAGAAATCTAAACACCACTGTGGGATGGTTTGGAATCACCACAGAAGGAAGGCAGACAGATACAAGCAGTGCTGTGCTTGGGGTAGTGCTGAAGGCAGTTGTGGCCTGATGTAGGAGGGACTTGGTGATAGTGCCTGGAGAATATGGTTGTATAATTTGTCTGCTATGTCCTTTCTTGGAGTCACAATACTGGTCAGGTCAACCAGTCTGATCAAGTAAATTTTTCATACTTCTATTGATTGTTTGCAAGAACTAATGCATTCATAATTGCACTTTCATATATCTACTTTTTTATAATTTAACTTTTAAAAATTATTTCAAATCACTTTGTAAAGATTTGTGTTACATGGTCACTGAAATCTACTTGAGCTTCTAAAAATTTCACGTATATTTTTTAAAATATTTCCTTTTCATGATAGCACTTAGTACATTACATGCTGTTTAATTCATATCACTTGTTGTAAACAGACCTAATTCTTCCTTATATGACTCAGAGGATTTCCTTTACAGCTTTTCTAAGAAAAAATCAGTTTCAGACAAGATGAGGGAATATTTATTAAGGTAACACTGTTAGATACAAATGACCTCCTAACAATTGTAAGCAATTGGGAAAATTAATTTCAGTTTAACTCTATAAAAAATTACAAAGTCCTTCTAATTTGGATGGTTTTCCTGAAGAAATTAAAATTATAATTCATTAGAATTAGTAACAAAGAAACCATGAGCAAAATTTGAATTCTAAAGGAAATACAAGTAATGATAATAAACTGATGATACAAAGACTGACATTTAAGCAGTAATCCTTACTACTGAATGTTTGACACTGAGATAATTAAATGTAACTTCAGTTACATAACTAAATGAAATCCAAGGTGTACAATGAAAACACATCTTTTTCATAATATTGCAGTTGGATAAATAGAAACTATAACCAAAGTGGTTTGCATTTCTAGTTTAATTTCTTTCTTTATTTTATTTTTTTTTAAATCTATGTATGATATTTGCCCATCCACACTGTTTTTTTAAAGTACTTCAAGTAAAGCAAAAGCTTGAAAGATTTCAATAAGCTCTAGCCCAAGCTTCAGTGAGTGCAAATTTATCTGCATAGTCTCAGTGTGTCACAAAGTAGAAGTGTGAACTTTTTTGCAAGCAATTTTATTGTTTAGTGGGAAAACTTGAGGAACTTATTTTAACAATTAGGGTAGCCAGCAGAAACACATGTTAACAAGCAATTGACCTCACATCACTAACAGTAAAACAATCCATGGAAAGACACACTAAAAATTTTTAGAAGGGAAAAAGCAAACCAAAACAAATGAAGCCAAACAAACCAAAGCAAACAAAAACAACAAAAATGAAAGAAAATGAATCCAGAAATGTGGCTAAGTTTATGTTCTTAACTACATTATGCAACCCTTAATTTCACTTAGAGTCACTTCTTAGGCAAGCAGCTACCCCAGAAATGAATTGAACTTGTGTGAATAAGTGATTATCAGTGCAAATAAGGAATTCACAGTTTGGCCCAGAGGCCATTCTTTAGAGTTATTACCTCTGAGTGTTAGATGTGATTCCTCACAATAATTATAAGTTGTATATACAAAGACCCAGATGAGCAAAATAGCAAACCTGCATCTCTAAGCCTGTACTTAAAATTCAGCAACAGTAGTAAGTGTTAAAACTGTGAAATATAGTTGAGACTAACATACAAATACTCAGAATTCACCTCATTTCAGTGCTGTGCGTGACACATTTACCATCAATGGTATTTTTCTTAAAGCTACCTACAGAGAAGTTTGTCAGCTCCAAGTGAAGGTTTTTTGGTACGTTGGGTCCAAAACATGCTTCTGGGAGTAATAGTAGAAGATAATTTGATTTGTGTCCTCAAGGGAAGCAAATGGATTGTGTGTGTTTCATCCTATCCAAGAGTATCTAGAATATGTCCTGTTTTTCTAGTGCCATAATGTTAGGCTGTACTTAGTGACCACACCAGGAATGACATAGTGGGAATGATTAACTGCTATGAGTTGGGAGTCATGAGTATTTTCCTGCCCTTTAGCTCTCAGAGAGCCTCACCCACATGGAAAATTCCTAAATGGTTAAACAGAAATCAGAAGGGTTTTCAGCTTTCCATTTTCAGTGTATTAAGTACTGCCTAAAACATAACCCTGTGTGTAGACAGAGGTTTATGTACCTAATTTCTTCCAAGAAGTTAACTATAAATACTTGACAGTAGAGGGTCAAATGACAGCTGAGTAAAATTTGTTTTGCTTGGGGGGATGGAATCACTAGGTATTGACAATTTGGTTTTCTTAACATATATTTCTTTCCCTTTCTTTCAAAGTGTTTGTAATGATGACTTCCATTAATTTGGAATATTTCTTAGTTTAAACATAGTTTTGGTTTGGGTTTTTTTTTTGTGTGTTTTTTTTTTTTTTTTAATGGAATTCTACAAAATAAAGAACAATTATTCTATGCTTCCGCAGATATATTGTTTTGTGAATCATATTTCAAGAAAAATGTATTTATTTATTGGAAGCGAAGATGTTTGAGCATTTAAAAAGTAGATTTTTAGTGTTTGTTCAGTTTTTTTCCCAAATCTGCTTAAACAAGCTTTTAATATACTAAAAAATAAACTTACAAAACAGTGATATTGATTTGATACTTGTTTAAAAACCTGTAGAATATATAGCTGGCATTTCCTCATCCATGTTTCCCATCCCAGTTCTCATACTTTGTGTGTTTTTGTGTAGTTATGGTCATTTATGGAGTTAAGTTGCACAGATTTTTATAGCTGCCTGTTTTATCACAAGAAAAGAATATGAGTGTGAGTTGGAGATTGGAGGCGGTGGAAAATAATAAGAAAATTTATTTCTACTCAATAAAATACCTAATCTTTTCAAGAAGGAGTAAGTGGACTTCATCTCGCAAAAGGAAAGTCACAGTTTTGTCCACTTTTCTTCTTTTTAATTCCATCTCACACTTCCCAAACCTTCAACAAATACGTTGTTCTTGAATGTGCTGTAAAAAGGCATTTTCCAAATCTCCAGAACACTCTTTTAGGTATTAGTATTTTTAATCCAATGAAAGGTAGAAGGTCCTTAGAGGATAAGTCTTTACTATACTAAGTTCATCAGAAACACTAAGGGGAAACAACAAATAAACAAACAAACTACTCAAAGGACTTGCAGACAGAACAAAGTTAAGTATTTGCTAGGTAAGTTGGAGCAGAAGTTCAGAGAAGCAGCAGCATCTCTTTGAGGTTGTTCTTTATCTGATATAAGAAAATGTTTTTTATGTCTTTATTAAAGAAAAAGGTGTACAGGACTCTTGTACATCAATGATATGAAAAAAAAATCATGGGTAATTTTTGAACTAACGTTAGTAACAAATTAGAAATCTCTTCACTCTTTGAAGTGCTCTAATCCCCAAATTGTTTGAAACACTCAATAGTTGTTTTTATTCATTGAAAACCTGTCAATTTCTGTTACATGTCTTTATGGCTTTAGCTCACAGTAATCTCAGTCTGTAATTGAAGAAATTATCAAAATTTTGAACAATAACAACACTTTTGGTACTTGTAAAGGTGAAAGTTGCAAAATAAAAAAACTTAGACTCACCTTAGGTGACTTTGAGCCACATTACTGCCTTGTCTAAATAAAATATCTAAGATTTTTCTCCCCAGACTGTCTACATAGTTAATGGAGAGAGACTGGGTTGTCTCAATATTGATTTCTCTTACCTATCAACTCAAATATAATTTTGGATTTTTTTTTGCCTTCAATGTTCACCACCAAGAGGAATTGCAAAATTATGCTCTTAACTTAAACTTCTACTAGGTGTCCAATGTTAGGCAGGGTGAATCTCGCTTCATTTTTGTTATTTGACCCCTCATATACTCATACTGTCATTACCCAGCTGATCAAGAAGTGGTTGGATGGGAAATGTTGCCCTGTTTGCAGATCAATAACCAGACATCAGCTTTTTTGGGAATTTTTTTGTTTTGAGGGAGGATGTTCTGCCAGAATAAAATAAATATAAATATTAATATTATTAATAATAATAATAATAATAATTCAACCCATTATATAGACATTTTCTTTAGCCATCCTATCACTGTCTGAGATGTCTCATCTTATACAATTGTGTTACACATATTTTGCTACAGTTCTTTTTTTAAAGGTAGATATAGCCAAATATCAGCCATTTGATTATACAGAACTTGCTCTGGCTTCTCTTCCAACTTTTGTCTAGTATTAGATAAACAGCATGGTAGGATGTTATAAAGAACAAATGCTATTTCTTATTATCCAGCCAATCTTTAGATAACTTGAGCTTTGTTAATAAAATTTGGAAAAAAAAAAAAAAAAGAAAAAAATACAAAAAAAAAAAGAGGATGGTTGGGGTAGAAATTGCATGGTCCACTTTAAAATCTAATTCAAAAAAGGTCTCTGTGATTCATCCTTTCCAGCTCCAAGGCAAACAGTGAGATTGGTAGCACATTCATAATTCAACATGGTTAAATGCCAAGGGCCGAACAGAGAGCACCCTCCCGGCCAGTACGAGCAGAATGACATTCATGGTTGATTCAGCTCCTTGCAGCAAGCTGTGTAATTGGAAAAGCCAAGGGAAATGACCCCAGTCTCTGTGTCCTGCTGATGTCAAAATGCATTCGAATCACTCTGACAAGTGGCCAGTTTGGAGGCTTCCTTAGAATATGATACTGAGAGGAAAGGCAAGAGGAGCCTGAAACAGCTACCGCACAGGTAGGGCACATGCTACAGAGCAGTTGAATTTCTGCCTGGGTTTTGAAAGGGATGGAGGAAAACAGGCTCAAAAGAGGACATCTGTTTAGTGTAATTTGGTGTCTTAATTACACCACATGATATGCACCAATGTGCTTAATGGCACTTGTACTTAATAAATGTGTAGACACTGCTGTAAAGCTGATCAGTGCAATCAATAGGAATGGATAGAATATCTGAAGATGCTGACACTGTGTTAAAACCAAAATAAAAAAAAAATATGATCTGCAGTTTATCTGGTCTTGAAGGAAGGAGAAATTATAATTTAGGACGTGTGTGAGTGGGAAGACCTGAAGCTCCCTATCTCTTTGGAGCATTCAGTTCTCTTCAAGGGGGAGAAAAGTTGATCTGAGTTAATCCCATCTATGACATATTTTTTCTGTTAGATCAGTAATGCCAAATATCATTTAGCTAAAGCATGCCCAGTCAGGACTTTAAAAGTAGGTAGTACTACCTACTTAGTAATAATAAATTATTGATAATATGTTGTTATTAATAATAATTAATATAATACTATCATTAATAATATAATATTATTAATCCATGCACACAATCTTGCTCAACTGGATTTTTCCATCTATTAAAAGAAGAAAATGAACAGCATTGAATAAATGAAGAAATTGGTTTCTATTCATTTCTTCTGAGCTATGGACTGTCACTTTCACAGTGACCTGTGGAATAAGGGTCAGCTGCATTTATACACCATTTAAATTGTTCAGATATTTTTTGGGGAGGAGAGGGTGTCTAGAAAATTATGTTCTTTAGTATTTTCGTACCATCCTGTATCAGTTCTTTCATAAATTTATTACAAAATGTTTCCCAGTGGTAATTTAAAGGACAGAGTTTCTTTTTACTAAGCTTGGCTTGTTCTGTGTACAAGATGAATAGCTTTTTCGAGGGGGTATTTCGGTTAATTTATTACAAGTTTTATTATATCCAGAGCACGCAGATACTAACATTTGAATATAATAGCTGAAGATATATGGTCTTATGCTTCGTTTACCTGTATCAGTTGTAATGCTGATTGTAAAAAATAAATGCTTAATATTTGTTAAGATTATTTTACATCTCTCTTATACTAGTTCAGGTAAAACGGTTTGTGTCATTGGTCAAAACACAATTAAAAAAAAAAAAAAAAAAAAAAGATGTTCCATGTTCTCTGAGTCAGTCCCTGGCTAGAAATTATTTCCCTAAAAAAACTAAATTAGTAAGACTCCCACACTGGGTCACAGAACCACAGCAAACCCTGACAAATCTCACTTTTTCTTTTTTTTTTTCCTCATTCACACGAATATTTCAGTGCAAATTGTGCATACACATACACATTACCATTGAACCTTGCTTCTCAATAATACTTCACCTGAAGTGTTTGCTTTACGGCTAGAAACACTTTGTCTTGTCTTCTTCACCTGTTTATGTGCCTGCAGACACCTGATAGCAATATTTGTGTTTGTTTCCTAGCAATTTTTTCTAATTTTTCTCTTATTAGGCAAATAATTTTGCCTAATAATAGGCAAAGGTAATCAATTAATCAAATAATTAATTAATAAAAAGGTGATTAATTCACGTCACAGCTTTGATCTTGTGTTTTTCTTGCACACATAGCACACCTGTTGCTGTTATTATCCAAATTATGGTGACCTAAGGACATTGTAAATGCAATGACATCTATTATCTGTTTGGTGTTACACTATAAGATTGATCTTGCTCCAGAAATGTTATAAAATATAAAGATTAAGCTCCTAAAATTTCTGAAAAATGATTGGTTTTTGGTTTTTTTGTAAACCAGTAGTTCAGAAAAGAGTTAAGGTTTCAGTTTTGGAAAAAATATATTTTATTTCCCAAGGGCGAAGACTTAGTCTATCCAGCATGGAACATGCCAAAAGAGTTATAATTAGAGTAGAATTGGTGAGAGCTCTGAAGACACAAGTAAATTCTTGTGGTTACTCTCTTAGAGTCTTGTTCTGTCTTTGATGTCTACGATCAAGTTCTTCAACTGGTGTAAGTTGAAAAAATTCAGCTCTAGAAAAGAAATGCATTTACACCAGCAGAATCCACCCTATGGAATTACACGTTTTTAATAAGGATTACCAAATTTTAGTTTTTTGTGATCCTTAATTCTGCAAGGTAACACATAAATCCTTCAAAACACTGAGTCAGTGAAAGAAAGTGAGGGAGACCATAAAGTGCAGGAGCAGAAATGGGCATCCTGTGAATTTTTTATACCAGCTGCCATGTCTAACAAACCTGCATACTCTTGCTAACATTTCCTAATCTCCTGTCTGCCTGAGCATGGTGTGTATTTTTTTCGAATCAATTCCTGATGGGAGCTGCAAGGGAGACTAAAGAAAAATAGCACCTAAATTTATTTTGAATTACTCATCTATGGGGCATCTAATTCCCATAGGTGCCTTTCAGAATCTAACTAGTTGAATGTATAATTCAGTACAAATTATTTGCTCAGCTCTACTCCTAATAATGATGCTCAGCTGTAGCTGAGTAGCATTTTTCATCTTCAAAGTGCTTTTCATTCATTAACCAATTCATTAACCTTCTAGATCTCACTGGTAAGATTTTCCTGATACACAGGTTACATTTTCCTTTTTCTCTAATCCTTCCCATGGCTTTCAGTTATATTCCCTCAGACTTACCTTAACAGCTCTTTGTTCACTCTCACTCTCTCATGGACAAATTCATCCCTGAGGTAACCCTACTGAGGTTGACTTGACTCAATTTACATCACAGATGTATCTGGCCCTTGTTGATGACAACATTCTTCAAACAGAGTCCTTGTAGATGTTTATTCAGCTCTCCACCCCTAGCTATCATTTGGCCAAGTTATATATATTTACTGTCGCTCTTTTCATCTTTCCTCATAAATCAATCCCTCCAGTCTCTCAGTCATGTTGGTTGATCTTGTCTTTATTACCTCCAATTTGCTCACAATTATGTAGTGTTTAATAGCTTTTCTGAATAACTTTAAGTCAAGAATGACACATGGCAGGGGAACGGCAGTGGTTTTGAAATAATTGCAAGTAGTGGCAGTGCTCTGGAGAGTGGAAAATTTTGCTGTTGCCAATTATGTTGCTTTTTTACTTCTGCCTAGATAGCAAGAAACATAAGCAAAAATTAATTCCACTAAATATTTTCATTCAAAGACAAAAAGAAAGGGAAATATTTTTTTCACCAGAATAAATTTCATAAAAATTTGAATAAACAGTTTTGATTTGTTTCTGAAAATCACTTAAATATATTATATGAAATCACACACCTAATAACTTTCTGAGAGTGGGAAATAGAAAATGCATATTTAGCCTGAACTGTCTTTTATCAGAGACATCAGTTTTACATGTATTCTCTTCTTAATGGAAACACAGATAAATAAACTTATAAATTACCTTTTAAGTTACGCTTGTCTACATTTTTCTGTGTGCTCCTTATTTCATAGAGTACGTATTTGTCATCTCGTTACACAGTTTTTTCCTATTATCTTTACCTCCATTAATCCAGTTGAAACACTTCTAAAAGCTGATTACTTGCCCTGACTGCTTCCAAACTGTTTTAGAAAACCACATTTTACTTTTCTTCCCAACTGTACTTTTTATCATCTTTATCTTTTTCCTCCTCAAGTTTACCCTACCCTGCCCCATCTGATCTCATCTCTTCTCCCTCTGGCCACTCCATCCCCTGCATCAGTGTCCTGAGCTCAGAGGTCCCTGCTGGCTTCTCAGGAACAGACTTCTCAGACTGAGCCAAACTATGTCCCATCAAACTCAGGTCTCCATAGTGGGAGGATGATGTTCTACTACCATGCTATGACAAGATGAGACACCTTGTTTGACTCAGTCTCTGCTTAGTCTGTGCTTTTCCTCGAAAGGACGCTATAATTATTTTTGTTCATGTAGGTATTTGAAATTTTACATCTTATATGAAAATTAAAGTTAAAGAAAGAGTTGGAGAGATAAAGAACATCTTTAAGGGAAACCCTAGAAATAGTGAATCAATTGTAACTTGAGGTTTATATTATAATATTATTTCTTCAGATACTACAAAGCAAAATCCAGGGTGTAAATTTCAGTTTTATATTTTTTATAATGAGCATAGCTCCCTTTATGTGTATACATCTGTGTAAGGCTCAGTGTGGTATGGGGTGCATTATATTGTAAAAGAAGTGTGAGTTTGACAGAATTGATTTGTTATACAAAGAATGCCAACTGAGTTTAAAAATATGTTTCTCCAAAGAAAACCAACAGGCCCAGCAAGTCTATCATATTGATAAATACGATACGTGAAAATGTTTCATTTACATACTGAAGTATTTCCTTGAAATTGAAGCCATATGCTTAGTCTACAATATCTCCTCATCTGTAATCTTTAATTGTCTGAAAAGTGTTTTAACTATTTGAAAAGCAGTGTGTTTGCAATAGCAACTGGTATGTTATTACTTATGCATGAGAAAATTCAGTCATGACTCAACTTGTTTGGGTTGCTAATAACATCTAGGTTAAAAATCCCACCAGGGTCAGTTTGAAAACCTGAGTAGAATCTCGTATTAATATTATTATTAATATTATTAAACAGAAAGTTGAAAGGCAAAGCAGGAAGTATTATGCATACATGTAAAAAAGATGTTCCTCTGCAATGTTTGATATTGACAGATATGTCTATAAAGCTGGCACACAGGGGGAATGATAGTATGAGGAACTTTAATTGAATCTGAGCTACAGCAAACTTCTGAAGATTTTGAAGAAAAGCAATTTCAGTCAATTAAATCCGAAGCAATTAAGTGCAAGAACAAGGATGTAAAACCAGTAACACCGGAGTTCCAGAACTTCACCTAGACCTTGAACTTAACTCTGTTTTCGAAATTTTAAAGGTTTTTGCATCTACAAACACTGGTAGTACCATCAGATGTTTCAAAAGTTCAACTGATTTAATGAGAAATGTTCTAAACAAGTCTTAATTTTACAATCCACAAACTATTGTTATCTTAGAAAGTCTCTATACTGATAAATGCACATTAAGAAGACATGATAAAACAATAATTTTTCTGCTTTACACTTGAGCATCAGCTATTGATCGCAAGTAGAAATAGATGATGGGCCAATTTGTTACATGATATTATCCAGAAAGTGACCTCAAAAAAGTAACTTTTTTAGTAACAAGAACAGAGCTGTCAGATCTTTAAGGACAATTTCCTTAAAGTACAAGAGGTCTTGATCCACAGGTGTAAGAAATCAGAAAAGGAAGTGAAGAGAGAAGCATGGCAGCATGGATGCTGGTAAAACTAAAGGGCAAGAAGCAAATGCACAGGCAGTGGAAGAAAGAACAGGTATCCTGCAAAGAGTACAGGGATGCTGCCTGCTGTATAAAGATGAGATCAGAAAGGTCATGGCACAGATGGAGCTTTACTTGGCAAGGAATGAAAAGAATAGTAGGAAGGACTACTACAGGTATGTCCCTTCCTGATGAGCAAGTCCCACTAAGATGCATGAGAAGGAGGCTGAGGTACTCAAAAAAGCTTTGCCTCAGCCTTCTTGGGTGTTTTCTCTTCCCACACCTCTTAAGTGCATGAATCACAAAACAGGGACTGGAAGAGCAAAGTCCCTCCCACTGTAAGAGAAGATCAGGTTCATGACCACCTGAGTCTAAGGGACTCAATGAGATGCATCCCAGAGTCCTGAGGGAACTGGCTGATGTACTTGCCAAGACACTCCCCATGAGGTCTGACTATCATGGCAGTCAGGTGAAGCCCCAGGTGACTGGAAAAAGGGAAACACTGTACCTATCTTTAAAAATGGTGGAGAGAAGGACCCTGTATCAGCCTCACCTCTGTGCTCGGTAAGGTCATGGAACAGATCAAGGAAGTGATTTGAGACAACCAGCATGGCTTCACCAAGGGCAAGTCATGCCTGACCAACCCAGTGTCCTTCTATGATGAAGTCACTACACCAGTAGATGAGATAAAAGCTAAGATATAATTTATCTGGAATTCTGTAAGGCCTTTGACACTGTCCACCACAACATCCTTCTCTCTAAACTGAAAAGAAAAGGGATTTGATGTTTGTGTTGTTCAGTGGATGAGGAACAGCTTGGATGGTTGCTTCCAGAGGGCAGTGGTCAATGGCTCAATATCAAGACAGAGATCAATGAGAGTGGTGCCCCTCAGGGGTCCATATTGGCACCAACAGTGTTCGAATGACAGGGACAGGCAGTGGGATCAGCTGCACCCTCAGCAAGTTTTCACACAGCACCATAGTTGTGCTGTGGTTGAGACTCCTGAGGGACAGGATGTGAAATGATTGTAACCACGATTTGGTTGCAGCAAGTGTCAAATGAGTGGAATAAGCCAGTGTATTCATTAATTGGCTGTGACTAAAAATCATAGAGGACTTGAAGAGAGGAGAGGCTGGCTGTGGGAGAAACAAGCTTTACTACTTTTATTTGTTGGCCAAGCTGCAGCAGGCACCAATTAAACTAGGGCCTGCAACTCAGAAATTAAAAGAGAAAGAAAGAAATGGAAAGGAGGGTAGGGCTCCAAGACTGATTACTGCTGCATAAGCATTTTGTTATAAGCAAAAAAGGAAGGCAAATCAGATAGGGGCCTCTAACAGTGTCAGAGATAAAGAGGCTAAAGTTTAAAAGCACAGAAGTTTAACTGCCAGTGTTTATTTATAGCTTCACACATACAAAGGCACTGCTATTTCAGGGAAACGGCACTATTTTTTATATGTGCCAGTTTTGAATAGTCCAGACACAGTAAAAGTAAAATAAAGTGAACCGCATGTGTTAAGGAACAAATTTAAATAGCAATGGCTCTGAGAATAAAGTGTACATTAAAATAAGGGAAGAGGCTATAGCTCATTTAATTTGCAGAATAAATCTCTGACAAAGATCCTTGTCTTGCGTACAGAGATGATATTAGGAGTTGAGAAAAAGATATAAGCCACAGTCTGATATGTGTTTTGGTGTGTGTGTATAAATACTGCCACTTATCTATCCCACTAAGAATCAGTCCATCAGTAATACATGCACGATCATAAGCAATCATGTTTATTTTATTCATTAATATACACAGACTTGCCTATTAGCAGTATCAATAATTTATCTGGAGGTAAACTCTTTGAGGCAAGGATTTTCCTCGTTTTTATACATTGCACATATATAGCATGGAGAGATAATTGGTTCTGTAATGACAAAAAAGTTGTGCTTCCTTGCCACCTTATTTTTTACTGACATTATCAGAGTTGTTCAATAAATGCCAGCTCTTCACCCTCTGATACACCACTTTTACTCATTATATGCCACATGATTTATAGAGGAAAGAAGTATTAGGTAGTATTAAAAGTATTTTAAAAGTTACCAGAACTTCAATAGAATATTGTTTTCATTGTCTATGTTTCTAGAGACAGTTTTCTAGCTGTCAAACTATTTAAATAATTGGGG
>JAWWES010000094.1:65052045-65082482 GCA_035583135.1 Lophotriccus pileatus
GGGGTGAACTTCCTTAAATGGAAGATACAATATTGTTATTTATGCTACACAATACATTTTCAATCTCAAGGTGAAGAAAGAAAAACTATCCTAAAGATCCATCCCTATTTTTTCATGGCTAACATGTATGTTACTTACAAAGTGCTGAATTGTATGTAGACTTCTCTACTGATTACAGAGGCATAAAGAAGGAACCTGCTTTATGACGAATTTTTGACATGGGCTGTTTTCCATTGCCGTATCTCTGTCAAGGGAAAGTTTAAGTATTTCAATTTTTATACCTCTCATTCATGGAAATTGCCTTTCTCTGAGATGTCATAAAGACAAACCCCTCAGTTTTTGTAGTCTGCTGCTATAGCTGCCCTTAGGAAGATCAAGCTCCAGACTCTGTGTTTCTCCCCAAGAGCCCAGAGACGTCTCTGCTCACAGGAAATGGACCACAGGCTGGGTGATTGCCCCACAGCAGGTAACCAAAGGGAAGAGAGGGCAGCTCAGCACTGTGTTGTAAAGGGGGTGCAACCAGCATGCCATAGAGCACCAAAATTGGCTCTGAGAGATTCAGTAATTAGTACACAGGTTTTCCCAAATTAAGGTACCTTAATTCCCAGAACTAAGAGGCAAGAGGGATACCAGAATTCAGCCTGGCACCATCTAGTTTTCCCACGTCTGTAGAAGGTGAAATCTGTTTTTTTTTCCCTATCAACCGTCTTTAAAAGAAGGTCGGGAAATTAAAATCTGGAGTGAAATAACAAGCTGGACTTTGATTTAGAGACAACATTTGTTGGCTTTATTCTAAACAAACTGTTTATGAACTGAGAATTCCCACTGCACATAGTAAACTGCCTCAGAACTGCCTCAGAAAAGCTTAGCCTTCTCTTTCCTCATCTTTCTTATTACAATTGTTGCTGAAAAATTTGATACAAACATGCATTCTTGATATTTCTCTTCTTTTTTATTTTTTTTTAATTTCCTATTTACTGCACATTAATTTATAAAACTGCAACATCATTTTCTGGAAAACCAAAACCAGTCACAATTCTCTCATTCGAAAAAAAAATATTATTTATCTTATTTGTCTCAGTAAGGAAAAAAAGCTTCTTGGTGATCACTGATTTCTACGTCTTCTTTATTTTCTCTCAGTTTCCTTATTATGATTTAAAAAAAATCCCAGTTCCTTTCATTAGTTCAACAGAACACAAAAGTAGCAAAGTCTGAAAGAAATCATCTCAGTTGATACTCTTCATTGTCTTTATCCTTTTCACCTTCTTCTCCTAATGACTTTGTGACACAAAAAAAAGAGGCTAAACTCCTAAGATTTTAATGAACATTTATTTTTTCTTATCTAGTAATTGGTCCCTTTGATTTCAGAGGTCCTGCTCATAAAGTAAGATACAACAAGGTATTATCAAGGATATATTAGTAATTAACAATTATCTAAATGACTAAGAATCTTGATTTTACATTAAAAAGATTAGACTGTTTTAAGATTATATGCTTATAAAGAAGCCTGCAACATTGTAAGAACTCCCAAGTCTAATCTATTTAAATCTTTCCCTTAATACTGAAGGGGACTAATCAGTGCCTTTTTACCTTCTTAGTGAGAATAAGTGAGCATTATTTGGTTACTCCCCCATTTTCCATCAGGCAATATTATATGGGTAATAATTTGCTACATGTATGAAGCATAACTCTTTTCTCCCAGGAACAAACAGAAAGAAATGAAATCACACCTATTCAGAGACTTCAACCCTTCTGGGATATTTCTGCAGTAGTTCACTATGCTTCTGACTTTCACTTTGCTCAGGGCTCATTCCAAAATCAATCTGTAGCCTTATATGTGTTCATATAGCATTGTATTGGCACATCTAACTATACAACAGCACCTCTTTCCCTCCATGGTGACTTCCAGAATCTTGCTGCAAAAGATATTTTTGGGATGAGATTTTGCCTGCCAATTATTCTGGGGTGACTTTGTAAAGGTCAAACAAATTACTCTTAGTTTGTTCTAGGCAAAAACTGACATGCCCATGTGGGGGCAAATAAAATCCATGTGGATTACATTGACATTATAATACTGATTTTGTTGGTTTGTTTGTTTGTTTGTTTATATATAAATATGCATGTGTTTGTGTGTCTGTGTGTGTATTTTTCTCCCCCAAATCACTCTTAGACTTTCACCACAGCCCCTGTCATAACTGAAGGGAGAAGACAGTTATCTCATGACCTGAAGGCATTAGCCAAATTATCATGGATCAGACATCCGCAAAATACAAAATGAGGTTTCATTTGACATAGACATTTACATCAAACATATACAGAATAATTATTTCCACTGGAGCATTGATGAATCAACCAATGGCAATTTAATGAGAATACTGTCTGTCCTTGTAAGTTATATTCCCCTTCAGTTGCAAAGGTGCTAGCCAAGCGCATTGTATCACTCAGTCTTGTCAGAGTAGATGTTCTGTCACTGATTAAAGAGCTGGATGTCCTCTTTAGTCACAAAAACATTTCATGGAATAACCTTGTTTCTGTCTTAATGGATTCTTGCAATGTAATGAAAGGCTCCAAACTGGACTTGAAGAAACCCTCAGAGAGACAGAGAGTGTCACTTCTCACTTAGTCACCGCTGGCAATTGCTGCCACTCTGCCCATAGCACACCTGAGAAGAGATGTACAAGTCATTTAAAAGGCACATTCCGTCAAATGCATAATGGGCAAGAAAAGCATCAGAAGAGTATTTGCTTCCTTCCCCCTCCCCAGCCTCCTCAACTTTCAGATTTCTCAGATTTGTCACAGCCAAACGAGGGGGTCAGGCATAAGAACGAATATTTGATACCGCTCTGTGAGCTGCGTGTGACATGCTGATGGCACCTTGGTAATCTGTGCCAGGTAAATGATTTCTCAGGGTCTGCAGAGAGGAAGTGGGGAAAAAGAAAGGAGACCTGACAGTGCAGTTTCACTCCACATCTGCTGCCAATTTTAAGGAGTCACTAATTCACAAACTATATGGTAAGCACATTTAACTGTTCTAGTATTTTTCTCATGCTTCATGAAAACAGAGATAATAACTGGTAAACCAACTGTAAAATTAAAAGAACTAGATGTTGCCAATAAAGATCATCATTTCAGGAAAATAAATTTGTTTCTTGGAAGCTGATCTCTAACGTATGCTTTAGGTGCCCACAAGAAAAGCAATTCAACTGGAGAGTAAATTGATCTTGCTCCACTGGTTTATATGAACAGAGCAAAAAATATACACCAACAGGTTATCACTTAATAACTCTTTGTTTCCCTAATATTGAATCAATAGCGGGATCACTTGGAGTCATCAAATCTTGAAGTGCAATGTAAAAAGTAATTCAAGGACACACACCCATAGACACACACACACACACACATACACACATGCGCACACACGCACCACTGAAGGAATAAACATTTCCAAGGCAAAATGTTCCATCACACTTAAGACAATATTGGTCTTTTGAAGATAAGAAACAGCAGCTTAATATCGTCTCACAGAACTCATGGTCCAAAGCATCTGCCAGTATAACTCTTCTTATTTCTGCGGAGGAACTGGCTGCCTAAGCAGTTACAACTGTGTTTTAAAACACACACACACTGTGCGCAAGGTGATCTCATCTCCCTGGTACCCAGGGACAGGACTTGTGGGAATGATGCAAAACTGCACGAGGTGAGGTACAGACTGGACATTAGTAAGGGTTTCCTAATTGAGAACATGGCCAAACACTGTAACAGGCTTCCTAGAAAGGTAGTCAATGCCCCAAGCCTATCAGTGTTTGGAGGCATTTGGACAACAACATTAACAATGCACTTTTACTTGGTCAGTTCTGAATTTGTCAGATAGTTGGATTAAATGATCACTGTAGGTTCCTTCCAACTAAATCATCCATTCCATTCCATTCATAGAAGTAAGCACATACATGCTGAAGGTTTTGTTGTTGGACCTAAAATTAGGTCTATTTTGCTGATAATCTCAATTTCCGTAGAGTATTTTTTTATCTAGAATTTGGAGAGAAACCTCCATTTGAAATCTTTTTCCTTAGAAAGGCAGGGGAGACAAACTGCTAGGGTGGTCACTGACTAAACTGCAGTTTCTAGAAACACCCTTGGCATGAAATTTTCTCAAACTCCATCAAGGTACTAGATGGGTTCAGGACCTAAACTATTGTATATAAGTTTTTTTTCCTGTAAGTAAAGAGAAATAGGCAGGTTTGGGGAAATTATCACATAATAAAATTTAAATGACTGCATTAAAATAAGGTAAACAGCATCTGAAATTATCTTGTTTTTTCCTTTTGGCAGTCAAAAATGCCTAAGGCACTTAGCACAAAGACAACTATCTACATAAAATAGATGCATCCAATGAAAGATTGGCATAAGATGCAGACTTGTTCATACCCATATGGCCCGATAACTTAGGTTTAAGTACAATTTCTATCAACAATGGTACACATTCTTCCTCTGGAAGAAAATCAAACTACTTTAGCTTCTTATTTGAAAAGCTAACTTTCTTGGGAAAGAGCCTCCACTTAAATTGAAAATAATCTGTGAGGTATTCAAATTCCCTCATTCCCAGGCAAACACGCTCCAGGAATCTCAGTAAGAATCCCCTATATGTTTGTATAAAGAAAAAAATTTAATAAGCTCTCATATCTCAACACCAGTGATACTGGTGCTGGCAATTTGGGGAATAACAGTATTTTCACTGCCAAAGTCTAAACTAGGCAAATGAATAAGAAAAGGTATTTCTTTATTGCTGACCTGTAAAAAACACATTCACGTGAGTTGTGGATGACATTGTTGGTTATTTTTTGCATACAATAGATAGATCCTAAGACAATGGCTAAGTTTAATGCTTCTAATACTAAACATAGTGCTTACCAGCACCATCCTACCAGTGGTCAAATTTCCACTCCTAGTGAGTGAAAAAAGAAAAAGAAACAGAAAAAAAGAAAAGGTTATATTTCAGGGACATGAATTAATTGGAAAGCTGTATTTCCAATACAGTTGATATTAAGCTTTTTCATTGACACCAGAGCTGTGAAATATAGCTGACTCAAGGGGTAGGAAAATAGAGGAATATGTTTTCCTGACAACTGACACATGGCCTGCTGTCTCCTTAAAGGGCTGCTGGCCATCCACTCTGCTTCCTGACTCCCACAGGCCACCCTGAGTCTCAGCAGCTACGGGTGAATTTCAGCAAAGTTTGGCTGCTCAAACATTGCACTTCAACCAGGGAATGGGACTGGAAATCACAGACGATTGATTCATCTCACTGGGTTCCTAACATCACCTGGTTGGGGATATAAATCAAATCCTCTATTTCTCTTAGTCTAGAAGGAAGCAGAAATGGCTGCAACCCATTTATATTAAATTAAACCTGTCTGTTTCTTTCTTTTATTTTTTTCTTTCAAATTTTAAGTAAGGTTCAGTGCTAACCCCAGTCCACACAGGTGAAAAAATACATCTGTTCTAGCTTTTCATCAGAACTAGTTCCTTCATTAGTTCAGACTTTATCTTAGGTTTGAAGAATAAAATGAATAACTGATAATGACAAAAGGATAGCATTTGTTTTATGGCTTATGTATTCTGAGCACCATAAACATCAGCAAATCAATCCTTTCTGACTGCCGTTACTACTAACAGTCAATTCAGAGGAGAAGAATCTGAGGCCTAAAAGCCCCTTTTCAAGGGCTCTATACAGGAGCAGATATGATATGATCTTTTAGTGTCCTTATCACCATCATTCCTCCAGAAAACAAACAAACAAACAAAAATATTCCTGAATTCAGTTATCTACTTATGTTGTACTGAACCAACTTTCTTTGTGCATGTGTGCAAGAAGTTTCTAGAGGCTCAAAAAGGAGTTTACAGTTTAAAAAAATCTGTGATAAACACATTTATCCACTAGAGGATGCCTGGACAAGCTCTTCTGGGTAGAAAACAGATTCTTAGGCTTCAGCGACTGATTCTCAGGAGCACAAGTGTGGGATGACAGCCCTAATTTGCGTTCCTCATCGCCAGTATGAGGACGGCCAATAAAGCAGCAGTGACCGGGCAGCTCTCTGTGCACCATCAGGCATTTTAGCAGGTGCTTAAGGAGGTGTCCTGGTGCAGACAGTGCAAAGCACACAAGGAATTTGGAGACATGGGACTGAAAATAGACGTGTTTTAAAGTTAAATGGATGCTTTACTGCGGCTTAAGCAGTTTAAGCACAGGCTGTTTGCATCTAAACCAGATCTACCTATTTTCCATGAGTTCCCTGCTCCTCATCTGGTTGTGAGGAGTGTTATGCATATGGCTCAGCCACAGCTAGGAGCAGTGCTGCAGAAGGCAGTGGGAGCTGCCTCCTCAGAAAAGGGGGAGTGGGGAACCGGACTTTGCAGGATTTAAGCTTATTCTTTTAGAAAACTCTGCAGAATTGATCTGTACATTTTGGCTTTGTACAACCCCATGACTCTCTAGTTCTCCTGAAGAATGTGGCTTCACAAGAGCTTTAGCTCAGGATTAAGAAATAAGACACAGAACTTCTACGAAGTTGTCATTCTGCTGCTTTGACAGGGTCCATACTACAAGTTGCTCTTGCTGAGCAAGACAGCTGAAAAGCAGTTCAGAAATTTTCCCCATCTGTGACAACTCTGCATTTAGAATGTTCTCACCTTAAACAACTGCACTTCAATACACATAACAGCTATTGCTAATTCACTCAGCTTTTGCATGCACAACGTATGTGCTCATCTCTGGTGCTACCAAGAAGTTATTGTAACATAAAACACAAAAGAAAATAATTCCTGAGCCTAAAATCCCAAGTTGCAATGTGTATACTTTAAAGAAATTTGTACAATTATTTTTATTGGTTGTGCCCAGTCTGTTTATTACCAAATGTTTAACGGGATGAAATTCAACAGACTGAACAGCTAATAGTACTAGGTATTGAATTTACAATTGAACACAGAGTGGATGAGTCTATTATAAAGCTTGTCCAGGGAATGCATTTATGAGACATCCTCTAATCAGCAAAGAGAGGGGGCATGTTTGTCCTTTCTTTGTTGCATTGTAAGTTAGTGTTATTCTGAAAGACTGGCTTGTATCCAGGAAACAGCAGATGTGGGCGGATAGAATTTTTTTCCCTTGCCTTTCACTTAAAATAGGTCACTACTCAAAATATAATTAAAATAAAGATAACCTGTCTTATTTCTTTGACAATTAAAATAATTAATAATACAAGCTCAGAAGACTCCTCCTCCAGCTCAGGTTATCTTTTCTGACTCTGACTCAATGGCACATCTTTTAAATACGATTTTTGCAAGCCATGCAAATCTTGAAAAGTTTCATAGAGCTTTGAATATTTGATTTATTGAGTTGTTTTAATGCAGGTTAATTCAGCTTGTACCTACCTTACCTGGATACTGGAGAACCTGTGGTGTTGGTTTATATTATGAAAAGGAAACATTTATCTTGTTGTAAAATTGATATTATCCTCTTAAGTTGTGATATTCAACTATTCTTAGTAACACTGAGAAGAGCTGATACCAACAAAATAAGATAAATGCTTCCATTTTGTTTTAAACCAAAATTCGTGAAAATAAAGTTTCATGGCCCCTATTTGATTACATTCTCTTTGCTCTTCCTGGACATCCTATTACCAAATGAAAATGCAGATAATGGGCTATTTTGCTCTTTTTCTGTCTAGATTGGCAAATCATTATCTGTGTCCTCTCATCCATTCATAGCACAGAAAAATTATCTCTTAATACTATTTGATTTTCAGCATATATAAAATACTTATATATATGCAATAGTTTTATCCACAGATCTTAGAAGTATTTATAAAGAACTTTAATATTATAATTTTCTCTTGTCATATTACAAAAAGACTATGACATTCTTTTGACAGATGTAGAAACTGAGGCAGAAAGTGTTAAGCCTTTTCCAAGAATATCAGACAAGTCTTAGATCTTCAACTATATTTTTGGGATAACATTGGCCAAATACAAGGATATCTAAATACAAAGTGGTCTTAAAAGATAGTGTCCACAATTATAACAGAATATAACCTATAATTTTTGCTAAGAATTTGAAAATATCTAGTAACTTTAATATAAAAGAACTGTCTGCATTTATGTCTCTAGCATATTCTTCCTGTGTTGTATAAGAATTCCATGTCTATTATATACAGTACAATAATATTGTAATACTATGTAATATATCTATAAATATAATAATTATATATAATATTATAATAACTATATAAAATATTAGAATAGATATTTTAATTATTTTAAAAATAATTATTTTATCTTATGTGTTGCCTCACACTGAAAATATTTCACCCCATGTCTATACTCCAGGAATAAGGGTTTTCTCTGGATAAAATGGGAATTATCCTCAAGAACAAGACAAGTTAAAGCAGAATTGCTCTATTGATGAGTACACTTTTTGCTCAGTGGAGCAAATATATTCCCAAATGTTTTATCTTCAGAATTCCTTAATTATTTGTTGATCATTCCCTCTTGCAACACGGTACAGATTGTTCTCTGTGCTTGGCTGGTGTTTTAGTACCCTTAAGACTGGTAAAACTCTCCCAAAGTCAGACATTGAACAAGTATTTCCAGGAGCACCAGATATTTCATAAAAATATATACTGTATTTGAATTATTGTGTTTAAACTGTAAAGATTGAAGCATTATTTAGTTAATTCAGAATGAAGTAGTTTAGTGTTTGGGATACAGACAAAAGTTTTTGTGAAAAGAGTCTTGGAAGCACGAAGTGTATTCTTAGTTACCTTTTCATTTATATCTGTGTATTTTCAGGTTTTTATTTATCCATTTGTTTATACTAACGTATGTTTGCCATGGGAAAAACAAAACAAACCAAACTCCCTTCTTTGGAATAGCTCATTGGTGGTATAAGTAATGTAATATAAACAGGTCTTTCCAGAAAGAAACAATCAGAAAATCCACATTTATGGCAATACATTAAAGTTTCTTTTTTACAAGAGTCTTTCCATTCCGGTAATTAGAAATCTTGAATTGAACTTAAATAATATTTAAAAGACCTTTTCCATAGGACTATCTGACAGGTTTCTCATGTAGAAAGTCAGGGAGTTTGCCCATCCTCCTACTACACTGCAATTCCAAAATCAATGCCTTGTCCAGTTTGAGCTGTGGGAGTTTAGATTTACTTTTCAAGATTATATAGATATTTTAAGCCAGAATTTTACACAAAGAGTCACTCTAACCTTACTCAATGACATCTGACTGGAAAATCACTAGATTATCTCCTTTTTATTCCTCCACCTGTGGGAGTCTCAGGTCAAAGATTTATGTACATATTTAGGACTAGAATAATCATGTACAACACCTGATGCATATCTTAGCTCTCTCCCAGCCACCTCCCCTGACAATGACTTTTACCTTCTTACTACAAGTATACTGTGCAGTGGTAGCAACGAAATGGATGAACAGTGTGCTGAGACCCCCTGCAATGACCTCAGCCATGGCTGTGTGCCTGAAACAAAACACCCTCAACCCTCACTCAGACGTGTTAAAGCAAGGAACCACCACAACGGGTTCTGCTGTTTTTCAGCGTGTTTTTGTTACTGCTTGCCCAGCGTGCCCTTCAGTCCTTCTCCTCCTAAGCTAACAGAGCCTTGAAGTGCTTCCTTAGGAGCGCTGTTGTACTCAAGATGAGAGAATAGAAACACCTTTATAAGTGTGACTGCAATTCTCTATCAGCTGCTGCACTCGTAACGTGAACAAAGGAATTCACAGACGGACAGACAGATGAAGGGGCAGGTCAAATTTGCCGTTCTTGATATGAGAAATTAAAGATGAGCTTCAATCCAGGGGGAATTTTCTCTGTTGCTGTCAGCGTAAGAAGGAATTTCTGCTAGATTTTACTATAATTTAGCTGCTTAACTTGAACTGAAGATAGATAAGTTGTTTTTTATTTGTTCTGAAGTAAATAAAAATGAGGAAAAGCATCTAACATGGCTCAATTAATTTATTGATTAGGACCATAGGAGACCACAACCGATTAACAACATAAAATATGTTACCAACAATTTGTCTATTGTGGTTCTGAACCAGTTAAAAAGCAGGCCAGCTCAGCATGACTTTTCAAGCTGCCTTCATAATCTATTTCTTTAAAACATATAGTTTTATAGAATTTAATAAGCCCCCATCTGCTTATCTTTAGAGCAAATGTACCAAAAAATATCAACATGTACCAGACACACAAATTAGTATTACTGGCATCCATTTAACAATTTTGAAAACAGAAACATAAAAGCAAGAGAAAACCATCTAAGCTCAGTACAAGGAAGAAAGATTTTTTATTTATATAACAGAACCAAAGGTTATATGAAGTTTAATAAGTCTCTTGATGTGAGTTTTGGAAGTCCAGTTCAGAGCTTAATATGTCACAGAAAGGACCTTTATGCACACATTTTAAAATATCCCCCTGAAAATATGTCAGTGGTTAAAATACACCAGGTTATAAAGATATAGGATTGGTTAAGGGATCTTTCTCTACTTTATCTCTTCTTTTTTTCTATTTCTTTCCCTATACCTCAATTCCTTAGTGACCATGATGCAAAATGGAACTTTCCAACATTTGTTGTATCTGCAGCACACCACAAATCATTCACTTATCTATGAATTCTTAATTGATGTTCATGATAGTTGTGATTTCCAGACACTGGGTAGGTCAAAAACTGTGTAGTGCCTAGCACTGCACAAAAGGTAGTATATTCTGTTCTCTCTCGTTGAAGTTTATAAGGACTTAATCCTTACACTGTAGTCTTCATTCCATTGAAGCCCAGTAAAGAAGCAAGTCAGATGGTATTACTGACATTTCCTCAACAAATAAGGGAGAAAACATCTTGCAGATTTGAATTGTGGTAGGACTCTGGGTAGTTTTCAAGGCCTTCTCTTAGTGGAAGGCAACATGTCTCTCTGCGGAATGATACCTTATGTATTTTAAAAACACACCTTGTATCAGGTCTCCTCAAAGCAGAACGTGATAAAGTAAGTTGTTTGCTTTTTGTTGTTGGCTTTTTTTCTCTCTGTAAGTTGCTTTTTTATTTGCACTATAGCGAACACAAGTTTTTATTAATTCTCAACTTTCTCTTCTATCTTATCACTGTCCTAGAAGACTATTGTGTGCCCCTTCATACAAACAAATATGTGCCTCTTGCTGCTACCATTACAGGAAGAGCTAGTATTATTCTAAAATGTGATTTAAGTAGATCCAGTTTCTGCTCTGTATAGCAAACATAAGCTTTATTTTGTGAGACAAAATAGAGTTTGGATTTTACTTTCATTTTAAATTGAGATGAAAAAGAAGGGGGGAGAAAGAAAAGATAGAGGAAGGGTAAGGAGGGAAGAGGGGATGATAGGATGAAGCATAGAGAGAGGAATGAGACGGGAGGAAAGAAGGAAGGAAGGAAGCAGCAAGGAAGGAAGGAATGAAGAGAGGGACAGAGGGAGGTAGGGAGGAAGTGAGGGCATGTTCATGTCCTTGTGTAACCTTACAAAAGCTAGTCTTATCTTAATTCAAAAGAAAGAAACAAAACATCCAGCTAACACCCCTAATTCTTCAAAGAAAACACAGTATTCCTCTACTGTCAGGTTTCTGTTGTTACTGAATACAGCCACCACAAAGCAGAGAAAATTCAAATATCATAGGCAGAACCCCCAAATCTAGTTTCTATAAACCCTTTGAGATGGCTGGTATATCCAGGATAAAACCCAGGTTTACTAACAAGCAAGCTCCTCTATCCCAATTTAAAATATTTCAATTGAGAATATTCTAGCCATGATCTTAACATGCAAGGCACACACAAAGTTGACAAAAGAAATTATTGAAGACAATGTCCCACTGTAATTAAAAGAGTGGAAAGGCAGAATGTAGAAACTCTCCCACCCACCACTCACCCTTCTCATCCTAATGCAAGTAGAAATACATGCTTTGTAGACCACAAATACCCAGGCTGATTAATTACATGGCTATGCAATATTACTCATGCATTCCTCCTGAAATGTCAAAAGGATTAGGAGTGCCACATCTTTCCTCCAAAACTCTAATCTAAAGGAGCCCTGCTGCAATGAAAACAGTGCAATTACTTTCGTACACTGTCAATTTTACAATAGGGGGAAAAAAGAGCTTTACTAACAGCAAATAATTATACCACCACTTAATGATTGATTTAACATAGAAAACCCATCTAATTCCTTTTGTCATTACAATCTACAGTACTAACACTCTAACAATGCTGCCTTAGTGGTTCAGCATTACATTAGCATTAAGAATAATGCTAATATAAAACATAGCTTAACTTTTTATATTATTAATCTGCATCAATGCACTCTACTCCCAGTGTGTTATGAGGCCTATTAGTGTAGCAAACGTTTGCGATGATACAATCCAGTCTAGCAGCACCATTTCAAGAAAGGTACTAGTGCAGCATTTTATACATTAGAAAAAAGTAGTCTTCTACATGGCACACATGAGAAAGGGCCATGTACTTTCCATTTTACTGCAAACAACAGCTGATAAGCTAAGGAGTAATACCCCAGAACACAATTCCGTGTTTTCAAGCCATGCCTACTTTTAAACTGGTTTCATGTAGGTGATTGCTGCCCCATCCTGAGGCTTTGAGACAGGGATGGACCTGGTTTTGATATTATTTTTCTACATCCAGGCTCAGTAGTACATTGGGAAGGACTTTAAAAGAATATAGAAGGCTCCCATTTTATGGTACAGGACTTTGAAATAGTTGTTCATTTCTATTTAAATCTACAGCACTATGCCAGTTACTGTATGAACTCAGTAAGAAGAAGCACTATTCTGTGCATATAACCGTATAAATAAAATATAAGCCTGGCATGAACAAAAAAAGGAGAAGGAGCATTCTTGTCTTAATCTTTCAGATTTCATTGTACTTCAAGTACTCAATTAATTCTGCAGATAGAAAACTTTTCAGAACTACTGAATTTTTTCAGAGCAAAAGGAAATCTGACAAGGTCATGGATGTTTTGTGAGTTACAGATTTGGGCCAGAAAAGATTAATTTAAGAATGTCTTATAAAACAGGGACATATTTAATATCTGGTTTAGCAGAATGAACAGGTAGAACTGGTCAAGTATTTATCTCATTTCAAAATTCAGGAAACTTGATTGTCTTGCCCATTCACATATTTGATGTAGTGTCAGAGAGTGTTTTAGCTTTTCATTCATCTCTAATAAGAATGAAATGAACATAACAAGCATTTCAATGGAGTGAAAGAACCGCAGTATCAAACTGTACCCTTGAATATCCTATCAGAGAGGGCTGTAAATTCTGCACTTTCCATTTCTCAGTCAGAAAACATGTGGACTAAGACTGAAGGTGTGAAATCATTAGAGTTTATATCTCAGTCTGACTGTAAGCTTTGGCCTATTTCTTTAGAAGTGTCACTACTTCCTGTTTAACATATCGACCTGCCTATTTGGCATTTGACAGCAGTATTGAATTTTTGCTGAATTTTATGCTTCAGGAAGGACATAAAGTAACAGGTTTTCCCCTGGGCTCCCTCCTCCACAGCCTCAAATTTACTATGAACTTCAGAAACACTTTGTAATCTCATGTAAATATGTTATTTCCTCTTTTCTGTTGGAAACAGCCTTTTTTCCTTTTTTTTTTTCCCTTGGCAGGATGGGCAGTGGAGGGTAAGGGTTCCCCTGACTCTGGAGAAGTTGCTTGGTAACAATCCAAAGCAAAACTAAATAATTGCCCCTTTTGCACTTTCTCCTGGTTTGTGTGTATCCCAGCAAGTAAAGTTGTCTTTGATGATATCTCTATGTACTGACTTGGTACCTTGTTCCTCCTTCATAATTTCACAAAGCCCAGGCTCTAGGCTGGAACTGCATATTCCATTTGGTGGCAAGGGATCTGAAAGGCAAATATTGCCACACCGAGGAAGCAAATATCCACATTCTTTTGTAGATTCAAAGCCAAATTTTAAAAAGCCCTTTGGTTCCTAAATCCCAGTAGACAGTGAGTTACAAATGAAATCAAGATGTTCTCCCAAAATGGATGTCATGACACCTAACACTAAAATAATGAAATATTGTAGAATTCAACTTGAACATACTGCCATCTGAATACTGTATAGAGCTAATAGGACAAAATGGAGGATTCTGAACAGTCATCAAACCAAGATAAAAGTAGTTAGAGAGGCTAGTCTGAGGGGAAAAAAAAAAAAAAAACAACAAAAACACGCACACAAAATACAACAAACCAAAACAATCAAAAAACCTGACCTGTATTTATACTAGAATTCAGGTGTGTAGACCTTTTCTTCTGCAACACAAAGTCTCAGTGGCTTCTCCTCACATCAGATGTCTGAGGCATGGACTAAAGCACAAGGGGTCTGGTGAAGCACTCTTTGAAATATGCCCAGACGAGGAAGATTTAGAAGATGAAACGTTAAAGAGTGTGTGTGCATGTGTGTGATAGAAATGTCTTCAGTATGCGTAGGGATCATTTATGGAAAAAAAAAAAAAAGTTCTCTACATTGAATGAACCATAATTCTGACTGTCCTCACCGGTCACATGACAGAGAAGGTTGTTGAGAGAAGACGTGTCTTAAAGGCTCCTTCAGAGTCTCAAAAGAGCATTGCTTATAGGCTAGGGATCCAATTCTTCCTTCTCCTCCTACTCTGCTTCACAGCTTTAAGATACAGTAATTCTAGGTTCCACTTCACAGGACACAATTAGATTTACCAATATTTAATTTTAAGCACAGTGTTCCTGACTGCAAAAACTTCAGCGAAGGAACGGGGACACCCAGAGCTCATAATTCAATTACAATTTCTAAACAGTTATTCTAAAATTTGCCTGTTGCTGAGCCTATTCTTTCCAACCCACATTTCACTTTTTCTGTCACTTTGCTCTGCCAGCAGTCAGCATCACTATTTTTTTCAATTACTCTCAGATTTTCACCCACCAAAATACAAATGCTTTAAAGTTTCATTCCTTTTTGCTTTTCTTGACTAGAAGGTAGTGAGTTGGGGGGGGGGGGGGAGAAGTCTTTTTTTATTTCTTTCTTTCATATTTTCACACTTTTTTTCTCATCCTGCTTTGCATAGGCTTGTCAGAAGGGGAAAAATTGATTAAATTCTTTCCTAATGAGTGGCAATATCATAAAAGATCATGATTACAACAGGAAAAAGATTTTGTCTCCTAACACACTCAAGCTGGAAATTCAATTCCTATTGATAGTTGGGTGATTTTCTGTAGAATTAATATTCCAAACCTGGTTATTGAATAGATAGCTAGGTAAGCACTACACATGACACAAGCAGAATGGAAGGAATGGGGTGATAGAAGGGGAATATAAAGAGAAACAAGTCATTTTTGAAACACTGAATGAGGCTTAGTCAGTATTACCTGAGCACAGCTTTAAAAGGCAGGGAGCTGACTACAGTCAACTCAAAGTCTGATAGTCCATGTGGACCTGCCAAAATCTAAGAATAACAAGTTAACTCTCATTCAGAATGGAATTCTTGTGTAACTTACTAATTTTATTTCCATTCAAATTTGAAAATGTGGGTTACTTCCATCATTATTATCTGGTCCAGTAGGCCAGATAATATTGATGAAAGTCACCCTCTTTTAAGTTACATATTAATCAAATGAGAGACTACTCAGGTGACCCATATTAGCTTTATTAGACTGGTCCTTTCACAGACTTAATAGACAAAGTCAGGCAGCAAAAAAAGAGTAATTTCTCACAAAATCCAAGCCTATCCAATGGGAAGTCATGAACCACAATGCAATGACTCCATTCACTTCCAAAATCTTTATGAACAGATTGTCCAGGGAGCTAAAGAGTGCTCCATAAAATGCACATATTCCCATGCCTTGCAGTGTGGTCCCAGATGTTCACAGTCTCTCCCGCTGTCACCAGGACTCCATCAATCTTTGATCTCATCTCCAGCTGCATACTTCAGAATCTCATCCTCAAGAACTAGTACAATGCTAAAACACTTCCTCTGCTACTGCTGTCAGAGATGGTAAAGAAGAAAATGTACAGGAGTCAGCTTCAGCTGACACAGTCCAAGTTCCTCACCACCAAACAGGTTTTAGATCACAATCTACTCCAAATTTTGTTTACATTCCCTGTGTTTAAGACTGCATTTTCTATGCATGAGATTGCCAAATTTTAGTGAAATTACCATAAAATGAAGTTATCCATGCAATATAAGCTAGGACTCAACAGGTCCATCCACACCAGTAAATTAAATTATCTCCAACACTGATCTCTGTCACTGTAGTTGTTGTATTAAAATATATTTAGGGAGAGATTCATGAGAGAATAACTGCAGGCAATGTCCTACAGGTATGAGTCTCACTCTTGAGAAGTATAGATGATTCTCTTTCCGTGTCCAGGCAAGTATTTTAATTTACTGGTGTGAGCAAAGAGGACAGTATTCACCAGACTTATCCGAAGAAATGGGAGAAAGAGCTATGATGACTAAATCATCGTCAATTGTCCCTCCAAAGATACTTAAAATTATCAGGTATAGACTTACCTTTAAGTTAGCTACATACAATAGTATGTGTAAATAATCTTCTCTGCATGGTAGTTTACAAATAGAAATTCACTCCGGTATGAAACTGAAAAAGGGCTTGAGAAACTTGCTTTCACAAAGCAATAACCAGTTTCAGTTCTAAAGAAAAATATATAAACTACAACGATTACATAACTTCTGGACTATTGCATGGCTTAAATAATGTTTTTAAAGGCATTAACAAAAGATGGTACAACACAAATTATTACTATTATTATTAATTATTATTATTCTGCAGAAACACCACAGCTCTATCCTATCATCAAGAAAGCACATCAAAAATTGGGATAAGCTTTGATGAAAATTACTTAATAATTCTCAGACAAAGTTGATGCAGTGATGTGTTACTAAAGCTGAATGATTTTTCTCAGTTTTTTTTAATGCTCATTAGTAATTAATTTTTCTTATTTAAAGAAGATGAGGTCTTCTTTGCATAAAAATGAACCATGGACAATTTCCAAGGGACTGAATAAGTCTTTTCCTTAGCATGCTTCAGTAAATAAACCTGGGTTAGAATATTCAAAAGAGACTTGATCAGAAAGGCACTTCAGTGACTATGGTTAGTTAACTTCTTATGTGATTTTGAGTTAGTTATTTTTTAGGGAGAAAGAGAAATTCATACCATTTCTAGTTAAAATTAGGGGCCAAAAAATGCCCTGGGGCCAATAGAGAAAAATGTTTAACCTCAGGGCATACCAGTGCAGCAGTCAGGCAGTAGTAAGGTTCTATACTTAGTTATTCTGTTTTGACAAGCCCATTAACCACCCAAAAAGTTCATCTTTGAGATCCTAGAGGAGTAAAAGGAAAAGTTGGGATGAAGAAAATAGAATCTCTCTCTCAACCCTGAAATTACTGTACTGCATGTGCATATGTCTGTGGTGCAATTCTTAACAAATTAAATGAGAATAGCTGCGGGTTTTATTTGTCCTATTTAGTCAAATAAAGAAATAAATTAACAAATATATATATATGGTGTCAGCTTTCACCAGATGATTTTGAAAAATGTGAAAAAGTGAAAAAGTTTTCTGTCAAAAATTCATCAATGCTTGGAATAACAGCAACAAAATACAGAATCTGGAGCAACTCTGTTAATCCAACATAGAAAAGCTGGGACAGCCTCACCAAAAATTGTTCTATCCCACAGCATGAACTTCTTGCTTATGTAATTTCTGACTCCAAAATCTTTAGGTGCACTTTCAAGTGCACCTAAAGGACCTGATGGACTAAATGTGTCCTGATATTCAGGAATACCTGGCAATATTGACAAATCCTCGTTGTAGTCCAGGACGAGGGGGAACCACCCAACTCATTTTCATCTATGACCTACTGGTATAGTAAGAATTAATTTGAATGGAGGTCTTGGAAATGCAGAAGTTTGCTCATTACTTTCTGTTCTCTGTCACATCTATTCTGTGACCTACAGACTCTGTTCCTCTGTTTTACTCTCGGACCAGCTGCTGTTAACTATTATATTTTTTCTCTTTACTGCTTTTTTGCTCAGAGTTATAATAGGCACTTATCCTGAAACCTGTATGATCTAAGGAAGTCTTGGGAAAGGGAGAGAAATACACACGTATGTGTGCAGTGTTGAGGGAGATTACAGAGTGCAAAATAAAGTAATATCTGTATTCCTTGGTATGCTTTAAATTTGATTTGATGCAGAATTATCAAGCAAAGTTATCTGACCTGTGTTATGTATGGAGGAGTTACACAAGGTCCCTTTTGGACTTGAAATCTATGAATCTATAACAGCAATGGCAAGTACGTGTAAGGTGACCTTCCCAGATTCACAGTACACTTCAGTCGAGAATGTCTTATCTGACTATCCATTCAACAAAAAAAAAGGGTTATAACCAACAATCTCAAAAACACCTTAGTATATTTTACAGGCAAACAAGGTCATTTGCAATGGTTCATTAGTTTTCAGAAAGCATTTGAGTTTTTCAGTTTAGGTTTTATGTTGTGATTTTTCTCTTTTCCCTTTTTTCTTTTTCTTTTTTTTTTCTTTTTTTTTTTTTTTTTTTTTTTCAGATTAAAATGTGGGTTGATAGGGATGATTTTTAGAATTTGCTTGGAAAGATAACATTTAGTTCCTAGTGAGGTGTCTTGTCGAGAAGTGTCCTGACAAACTTCTGCTTTTTCTGTGCCCAGAGATCATAAGACAGAAACAGACAATTGCTAAGACACAATTCCCTTGTGTTTACTCCCTTGCTTAACAATAACTATAATTTATTTGAAAGAGCACAAGTAATGGCTAGACAGAGCAATGTGTCCTTCAAATGTAGCCCTAGTAGATACTTAATTCTTACCATTTGTTGACCAAAGCAGAGTGGGTCAAATGCCCCTGTCTGGTCTGTGCTAGCAGAAAAAAAAGTGTGTAAACAGTTCCAATAGTGCGAACCATGATGAATTGGGACAGAGCATCCTGAGGTCTCTGGGTGAAAGAGGAAAGGGTTTCTGGAGGCAGCATGAGGGAGAACTGCACTGCAAGAAGGCAAAGGGAAGAGAATTATGTCCTTCATTTCCTGCCTCCTGAACACAGAGTGCAGGTGAGAGGATGGGATGGAAGGAACCCACATACCCCACTGAATTTTTTCTTCTCTTTTCCCAAGGACAGTCTCTCTCAGTCCAATAAGTCTCCAGGGATGAGTGGACTTCCCACACAGTTCATCTTTCCTTAGAGGTGCTATTTTAATTTCCAGTCCCATTCTACCTCCACTTTAGCCCGTTTCCTGCTAACACATTACAATACAGTGCTTTTGATGAAAAGGAGGCTAAATGAAGGGCAGATCCAGCAAAATCAACATACAGCGATAATGTCTGCATTATCCATCCTCCAAAAATAGGATAGATGTATTTGCAGAAAGCAGTGTGCTAGGGTTAGGTAGCTCATTCACATAAGATATCCTGTGTACCTTCATCAGGAGTGGGATGAAGAAGCTCTGCTGCTGACCATGGAGTTTAAATGGATCTCAAACAGACAAATACACTTTGATCCATACTTTGATCTCCAAGGGCTCCTGCCCTATGCATACACTACTTTTTTTCAAAGGGTCAGTGAACAATGAGGCACCTAGCTCTGGCGTATAGGAAAAAAAATAACAAACAAGAAAACAAAAATCTAAAAACCAACAAACCAACAAAACCAAAACCTGCACAAAAAAAAAGTGGGGACAATTTACTTGATAGTCCAGTGTCCAGAGACAGTGACAACATGAGTTAGTCCATCTCAGCTGGCCAGGGACCAGAGCTAACTCCCTGGTGTAGGTCACTAAGTCAGTAAAAGAGTATTCTTTATCTCTGTCTCTGTCTTGTTCAAGGCCATGAGCTTGTTGCCTTTATCAATCTGCTGCTTTTCTCACCTACGTGTTTTACTTGCAGTTAAAGTTCCCTGTTCTGTTTTGCAACAGAAAAGTTAGTTCCTGACATGAATAGAAAATATTGCTCTAGAGTGAGATGATATATTACATGTATATAATCTAGAATTCTATAGTATAATAAGGTATTCCTTGTATACTGTTCATATCTTTAAACATGAACCTTAGCTAGACTGTCAGTGACCCAAACACACGAGAATGCATGATTATCCCATATTAATATCCTTTAATCCTTCCTTTTTTTTTTTTTCTTTTTTTTATTTATTTATTTTTTTAAGCACTCAAGAAAACCACTTAACAAGGACAGAAAGTCAATAATTAAGATGGGGATTTTGTGGGGCTGAAAAACATAATTTGTAATCAAAAAGGTATCGATGTATACAAGGTACAGAACAGGGGAAATTATCAAGGCTCTCTTCAGGCAGCCCGCCTGGAATTCTGCTGCTTCTGATGTCCTGGAAACATGTCAGGATTGCTGCTGATTATGTGCAGAGTTACGGAGACAGTCTATTCCCTCTCTTGTTGTTCTCATTGCTTGAAAAGGAGAACCTATTTCTTATTTCCTTTGGCAAGCCCTTTGTTTGGAAAGGACTTGAGATTAAACATAAGTAGGCTGATGATGCAGAAGTTCCTCACACGCTTTCCTTACTACACGTGTTTCTTACTTCTGTTTCCCCCGACCCCCAAAACCAAATACATAGTTACATATACACACTGATTTCTTTAAAATAATGAACAGGAAAACTGTCATACTAAACACAATATGTCTGTACCTGCCTTCTCCAAGTATCACCCGAGTCTTCTTCTCAGGGCCTACTTTGGAGTCAAATTCCTGATCCGCACTTCCTCTCAAACCTGCATTCTCAGATGCATTGACTAATATAACTTATGCTGCAATTAGAAATGTTTTTCCAAAGGTAATTATGGAAACTCAAAGGTGACTTATCTCACCAACCCCACCAAAAGTTGTGAATCCCAGCAGAACAGGACACCTGAAACATGACTATGGAGCAGAGGAGTAAGCAACCTCCCAGAATAATTTCATCCTACATCTTACTTTATCATTGCCAAAACAGTGCTGATGCACAAAATAGAGTTTTGTCTCTTTCCATCTCCTTTTCAGTATCTTTTTAGTGGACTGTAATGACCACAAACTCATTTTATTCCATGATTAAATTCATTTATATGAAGAAGGAAAATCTAGAAGAAGAGTCAGGACATGGAAATAAAATCTATAATTTTGTACCAGGATAAAAAAGTGATTTCACCACAAATGAGGCAGTAGCTTCTGAGATCAAGGGTTCCTTACAACAGAATCCTCCAAAGAAACATCCTCTCTTCAAAAGAGAGCAGTAGAAGACGTTTAGTGAAACAATAAGATGGATGAAACCACTACAGAGTGATTTCTTGAAGTTACATCCCCCAAAGTGTGGGTAGCTTTTCACACTAGCACTTCTTAGGGGAAAATACCGTCCATTCCACAGTATTTAATTACTTTCCAGTACCATCTGGACTTCTCTACTGCCTTTTTTAATCCTCTTGAAGCCTCAGAAACATCCTGTGGTGATGAGAAACTCCATTTAATTGTGTGTTGCATGAAAATTTACCTCATTTGTTTCAGATTGTTTTGTCCAAGAATCTCTTGGATACACCCTGTATTCTGGGTTTTATCTGGGATAAAGTGATTCTTTTCCTTTTTTTCATTCTGTACCTGACCTTACAGGCCTCTGTGAGGTACCTGACACAATCAACATTTTCTCAAGCTTCAGTGTTTGACTGTTCAGTCCTTTCTGTACAAGATCATTATTTGTCATGTTTTCCTATGTTTCCTGAGTCTGATATATCAACCTTTTTAGAATCTGTGAGAGCTGCAAGGAATATGTAAAATATGCGTGTGCCTTATGCTCTTTCCAAGACAACTATGTTACACCTCTGTTTCCCCAGTTTCCCTAAGTTCACAGGAACTTACTATTACAGAAGACTGGGATTTAAACACACTCATTCTCCATCTATGGGCCCAGAATCTGCTTGTTATTCATTTGCACAGGGGATGTTTTGGCCCTATGAGCAGTGGAACAAACCCTCAAGATAAGTAAAGTCTGAGGCAGCTGCTTGAGTGGATCCATCATTATCACTCGAATACGCTCTGTGGATAAACAGAGGCCTTCAGTCCCTGGGGCTGCTAATCTGACACCTTTCATGGAGCACTAAAAGAATTCACTTAAAATTAAAAACAATGCACAGCTGTTTCAATGGATAAGTCATGCCATTTGCATGAGGATAATGGATAATCAATATACAATGGTGACACAAATTAAATGTGGATTAAATAGTCATTGTTCCACAGCTATGCTCTGTGTGATTTTCCCAGATACCGTGTGATAGTCCTGTATTTTTTATTATGGCTTCAAGAAAAATGCATTTTCTTCTTTTGGAAGACGCTACTTCTACATCAGTCACACTGCACAAAATAAACAAGTGAAAGTGCTAATTTTCCCTGTTTATCTAGCACTGAATCAGAGTTCACTTTTTGAAGAGTGATAAAGATTATAGAGTGGAACTATTTCTTTTCCTTCTAGTCCTCAGAAATTCTTGGGGCAAGAGATTATGGGAATGGGCATAGTGAGCTTAACTAATTTTAACATTCTAAAAGTTTTCTTATTTCTGATACACATTTTCTGTAGTTAATATGGAGATGTAGAGACTTATCCTAAGAATAGGACATAAGGCAGACAGGATGAATCACTCCCTGGAGACATCTGTCTCTCTCCACTCAGCACAGAATGAGCCAAGGCAAACTGCTCAGTTTAGGTGTCCAAATTCTTGGTGGCTACAATTGTATGAAACGAATCTTACTTCTATTTGTTTTTTAAGAGTTACATAACAACATTTAGATTAACAAAAAATGTTATTCCTGTTCTCAGTTTACTCATACAATGATAATTAAGTATTTCAACATTATTAATGTATTTAAACCGACATTTGTACAGCACTAGGAAACACAGTTATTCTGATGTAGAAGAGTAACCTGACTGATTTATGAGAATTTATACAGAATTTCTTTGAGGCAGAAATATGAGACTCATGAAATCTTAAGCTTCAATCATTCTTCTTTTTAAGCTCCAGTGGAATTTAGGCACTGAACTCCTGCAGTCTCCTTTGAAAGAATTATAATGTGGTATCCAAAATTTCACTCAAGCCTCAGTGACAGGGAACATCTGAAAGAGGCAGCTGGAAGAAGTTATGCACAGGACCAAAGGTGGAATTTAGACTCTGAATATAGCTCTTAATCATTTCAGATAAGTCAACCAAAACCCATAATTAATAACAAAAAATAATAATGAACTTCTGTCTAACATACACTACTTAACTAACCTCAATTCAAATCCCTGACCTAGAAGTATTAAACTCCCTTTCCTATTACTAATCAGATGAGAGAAACATCAAGTGCTCATAGAATTGACTTTTTTTTTTCATTTGTTTCACTGAGACAAATTAGGTTCTTTTCAGGCTGTGTGATATTTTTTCATAGGCAGAGCTGATGGCAAAAAAATCCTCCACTTCTTTTTTTTTGTCAAAACTTTTGTGAAGAGACAAAAAGCTGGAGAGTGTTAAAAACTAGAATTGTTTTATTCATAGTTCTAAAATTCTGAAGCAGTTTTCATCCATGTAACCAAATTATTTGTATTGGAAAAGAAAATACTGTAATGCCTCATTATCTTTCTCTTTATCCTGTCATTTACTTTTTAAAATGGAATATTTCTGGCAATAAAAAAATAAGCAATGTAATATTTTCTGGTGGAAGGTCTATGAGCTCAGGGCTTATCCTTCAACCAGGTTGAAAGAGATTCCACTCCTCTTTGCTAAGTGTATTTAAACATCAGCATTTGCAATAAAAAGGCAGCCAGAGACTGAGACAGACTTAAGATCAGGTTCTGGAAACTATTAGTTTTGTATTAAAACTGGTTTTTTGGGGGGTTCAGCAGTGAAATTCACTCTGACCTCATGGGGAACAGAGGAAGACCTACACTGTGTGGTCCCAAATAGTTTATCTCAAGTCTTTAAAACACATGCCCTTGCTTGGCTTTCCTGTTTGATCTGTGCTGTAGTGGGAATGGTTTCAGCTGCACTGCCACCAGCCATCTGAGCTGCTCACCATTCCCAAAGAATTTTGCTTTCGAGCTGGCTGCAAACTGACATTGCCTTTTTGTAATATATTTATCTGGGTGTTTGCTGGCAAGGGTGGAGAGAAATGCCAGTTATGTAAATGAGAAAACCTGTTTTACAAGTGAAAATAATGTCTACAATCTGGAAGATTTAAATGAGTCAGACATTAGGATACACATTTAAACCCCAAACCCTGATGATATATTTTAATCCAGCAAATGCTTGCGCATTCATGTAATCCTTTGATGATCACTGAAGAAATGCTCACGTGACTTAAATTTTCACAGGGATGACACTTTGCATGACTGCTCCCTCAAATGGGAATATTAAAATTTCTACAAGGGAAGTAGTAAGTGCAGATTCTTATTGAGGGTCACTAACTGGCAGCTGAAAAATCAATTGTATGATACAACCTGCACAGCACACACCATCAGTTAAGCAAAACTGCACTGTGATAAATTAAAAGTGGCCAAATAGCCACCGTTTTTGTCAAGCATCGGTCAGAATTTCAGCTGTTAGGAAAATCAGGGTTCAAATCAATGCCCGTCTATTGATATAGGGCTTAAAAAAGTAAAAATAAGAAGCAAAGATTTTAATTTTATTTATTTGTAATGTTGTCTGGCTGTAGCAACAGCTAATTAGAAATATTTAATGCAGGAAGACATCTGCAAGTTAAAATTGTTTAAAGCTTAAATCTTAGCATTTGCCAGCACAGAAATGATATGTTAGGCGTGTTGCACTCTCTCTCAGTATGATAGCAACTAAAGTGGCTTAAAATTGGATTCATTTATAAAGCTGGACACCATTAATATCACCCCCTGCATGACAGTAATTCATTTCACTCTGGTTTGTCTGCACAGCGGTAGGGTCTCTGGTCCTTGTATTCAGATCACAGTTCTAATTAAGTATTCATTATAGAATACATATTTTTTCATTTTAGACAGAATATCAAACATTCATGCCTGGTATTAAACTTGTTTACCATTGGACTATTGTTTTATTAATAAACACTGCCATACATGTCAGCACTAACTTCAGGGTCAAAAAGAGAGCTGTATTGAAACTCGACCCTTACATACAAATTTCTTGGGACATTTGGGGAAAAAAGCTGTGACTTTTACTTTAGTACCAACCCTTGTGATTTCAGGGGGAGTGATAAAACCTTTTGAGATTCTTTATTCTACTTTCTGTTCTAACGCATCTGAAATTTCATGAGGAAAAGCAAATCAGAGATTTGTGGTGTCAAATAAAAGTCTATGGCAGATATTTAGATTTAGTTTGATTTCAATGTCGAGCTCACAGACACAAAGCTGCATCTATAATACAGTTAGCAAATTCTTCAAATCAAGCAAGGAAAATTTCTTGATTCTGAGTCAGAATACCAGTTTCTGAACCCTGTGTAACATGAGATAGAAACCCATTCTATTCAAATCAACTTGCACTTACAGAATCGCAGGTGACATCATTCTGCTGTACCTCTCTTTTCCCCTCAAGCCTGTCTTAACCAAAACCCACAGCAATTCCTCAGCCCAGCTCCAGAGATGTCAGAGGCCAGGAGAACAGCAAGAGTCTCCTCTCTGTTATGCTTGACTTCTCCTGCCCTGATGTTCCTCATCTCTTCTCGTCTTGGCCAAGTAGCAAAATTCTGTCTCCCCTTGGCCTTCACAGCACACCTCGAAGGTGTATCTTTCTTCTGACCCCCTTTTACAGGTCCATATGAATTGTGAGTCTGTTACCCTGCAAAGGTACGTAGTCTTGTCAGAAAAAACTTTACCAAAGTAGAAGAGAGAAGCCAGAGCTACAATTAATATTGCTTAGCTCTGGAAATGTAAAAGGTGTGTTCCTAGTGTTCTGCTAGTGAGTCAAAGTTTGCCCAAGAGCCAGAGGAAGTAAAAAGATGCAACTGCACAGAAAAACAGAGCTGATTCATTTCATATGTGTATCTTGGAATGAGGTGAATCAAGGGATAATCCAGCTATTCTAATACAGGTTTATCATGTAACTAAAGGTGCTACTGAATGTCTAAGATGCCTTGGGAAGGAGTAGCTGTTAGATGCCAGAATCCAGACCCTTGTTTCCTTAATCTACCTTAGAGAAATTCCTTGGGAGCTCCAGGAAACAAGACTGGGTTGCCTCCTGTTTCATTTGCTCCCTTCATCTGCTAGTTCTGAATGGACTGAGGCCTATCAAAGTTAACATGCATAAATTTTAAGTATTGTGTTCCTAATTTCTGCATTTTTGATCTAAGATAAGACCTTAAAGACAATAGAGATCGCAAATAACTGTACAGCAGTCGTTAGATTTAGGGTACGTTAAAGTAAGTCTAGACAAATCCCAGTATTTGCCTCTTCATCATTTCAACATATAGAAGCTCCAAAAGTCCCAGAGGATAAATTGAGGTAATTCTTATATATATAGAATACTCAGGAAAAATTGAATAAATTAATTTTTAAACAAAAACTCTTCAACATGACAACACACTTTTCAAATAGAAAAACATATTTGTTCTCTTCAAAAAATAAAAAAAAATCACAAAAACCTACAAAATAGAAAACAAAACAAAACATAAAACCAAAACAAAAACAAAAAGGAACAATAATTAAAAACAAACAAACCAACCAACCCCCAAAAAACCAATAAATTAGCAAACAAAAAACTCCACCCAACTTTGAATGGGACTTGTTGCTTTGTTTTTTTTTCTTTTCCCCCTGTATTTCAGAAAAGCTAATACAAAGAGAAAGAAGAAACTTTATAGGATGATACAAACTACGACAAATAACAATAGTTTGAAGAAACCAAGGGAAGGTATTTTCTAAGTGTTTTTTCTGGGAGAATTATTCTGAGAGTCCTAGAAGACTGGCCTTGGAACTATTTGGAGATCTACTGTTTGTATTATCTAAATCTTATCAGGACAATTAGCAGAAAAGGAGAGTGAAGACACAAAATACAATGTACAGTACAGTTTTCTCTAGAGAAAGTTGTGTTTTGTTGAAACAGTCATCAAAAGAAATATTTTTGGATGAAAGTATAATCAAAAGATAAAATGCTACTTTGAAATTTTCCATTTAGTTGAAAGTTCCATTTACCACACAGGTGAGATTTTTTGACGACTCAGCTATTGTCATGACTGCTCTGTGACAGACTTCAGTTAAAAACAAACACAGTATCACAGACCTGCTATTTGCACTGTTTAAGCTAAACCGTTTCATTTGGGACTGAACAGGCTGGGGAGTACAGATGACAAGCTTTGCTGGGAAAAGGGACATTAATGAACGTCTAGTGGTCTGAAAAGGAGGAACTGGACTCTTAATCTGGTTAATATGTGCCTACACCTAAACTCCAGTCAGACGCCATGGGAAGCATTGTTTTGGATGAATACAGATATCCATCATGGAGATATCTCTGATCTAGTTACCTGAGAGTCCCTTTATCATCAAGAGGATGATTCTTTCCATCTAAAAACAGGTATGTAAAATATATTGTATAAATTGCATCCTGGCAGCTCCTAACACCCTCTGTGGAGCAAAAGAAAGGCCAGGAGGCCTGTCTTCAAAGGGAGAGGATGTTGTAAATGTCTCCCAGGTACAGTTAGGTGAGATGGACCCGAGAGGATGCAACTCAGTTTCCTGGAGTGACAACTAGAAAACACACATATATATTTACACCTAAATCATGTAACTTGAAGACTGGAGTCAGCAGTAGGTTAAAAAACCTAGAAAGAAAAGAAAGTAATAGTAATAGAAATGTATTTATATTGCATGGATTGCAATACAAAGAACATCAGAGATATCATACTCATAGAGTGGTTTGTGCTGGAAGGGACCTTAAACACTCTCTAGTTCCACCCCCCTGTCATGGACAGGGATGTTTTCCACTAGACCAGATTGCTCAGACCTTGAATGCTTCCAGGGATGGAGCACCCACAGCATCTCTGGGCAACCTGTTCTAGTGCCTCACTACCTCCACAGGAAAGAGTTTCTTCCTAGTATCCAATCTAAACCTACTCTCACAATTTATTCTAAATTGAAGTTAAAGATAGGAAATTTTGAACACAGTCAGTAGACATGAAAATTTCAAATATTTTCCTACTTTTCAAGGCAGAATCACAAGACATTATAGCCACCAGCTACAAGTATCAGCAAAACAAGGTTGCATCTTGCATTCTATAACCTAATAATATTTAAATTGCATGTGTTTTCTTGGAATTAATGCTTTTCTGACTCATATTGGATTCAAACTTGCATATCCTTCATCTGCAGGGAAAAACCCTTCAGTGAGGACTGTATATTCTAAAATTGTTTTCCTTCAATGTTAAGATAAATAGACAGCTATTGCATAATCAAGCAAGTATGATTATTATTCAAAGGGCTTCAGGTAAGGTATTTAGAAATATGGTACTCACACTGATGCCTTTATTCTCATTCTGGAAGAGGAAATACCTGTCCAAAATTTTTACAATCAAATATTTCTAAATTTTTTTGTGACTCCCTTTATGAAAGAAGCAGTCAATTTGTAATTTGGTTTACTATAAGTACTGAAAATCTTTAAATGCCTTTTTGGAGTTCTTTGATGTACTTGGTAAAATAACAGGCTTTGTTTGTTTGTTTAATTAGCAACTATTAAACTATTACGACTTCATATGTATTTCGACTTGAAAAAATATGCTTTTTTTTTTTTTACAACTTAATAGAAATAAAACAAACATACACAGTCAGAAGTATTTGCCAGTTTGTGATAACAAATAAACAGGTTATAAGTATATATATTTACAGATAATTTCATCATTTCCAAGTCTGACTTTGTCTGAATTGAAACATAACAATACACTTTCATATTTTTACCAACAAAAGGTTCAGGGAAGGACAACAGTTTTGCTTTTGTTGGACTGAAATGTTTCTATTCATTTTGATATATTGTATCTCAGTGTGCCATACATAAACATAAACAAAGAACTTGGAAAATGAAAAATAAAACACTTTTTTGAAATTGTCAAAATATGATGCTTCAAGTCTATTAAATTTGAGATTAGTTCCACTTTTTTTTAGAAAAACAAAATCAACAAAAGAGGCATGATTTTGAGAAGTATTTAGGCCTTGTTTTAACTCCTTTGTCTGGCAGAAAACCAGGAGAAATCAGTAGAAATATTTTCTAACTACTGCTGTTCAGAAAGCATTTCTGAGTAGTAACACCAAGCATGGCAAAAGCAAGACATGACCTGTATTATCTGCTCTCTGCTGACAAGATCAGGTGGATTGAAGTCTTGTGACATTTTCAGAAGCAGCTGTCTGTGATCCAGGCAAGAGTTGGATGTGGAATGGATTGACCTTCTAGAAAGCATTCACTGGTGTTGGGCTTTTGTTCTTTGTGTGTGTGTGTGTATATATATATATATATATATTCAGGTATATATCCCACAGACTGTAGAAAATTCTACATAGGTTCTGCAGGAAAAAAACAAAAAAGGAAAGTAAAAACTTGCATCAAAAATATACCTTTTTAGTTCACTGAGTTCCGCAGGTGAGGTGTTTCAGAATTTTGTTTCTTCCTGGGATGGTCTTCCTTCTGGAACTCAGTTTATAGATCTCTCTTGATCATCCAGTTGTGATCTGAGCTTCTTCGACCAGAAGAGGAGCTCTCTCAAACCATGTTGACTACCTGTTTCTGGCTCCCTTATCACTAGAACAGCCAGGGGCAGCATTGCTTTCTCCAAGCTGCTTTTCATGTCTCTCCTCATTTTCCAGGTCTTTGTGGTGATGTGCCGCAATCTCGCTATTCTCTCCTAGATCAGGTTCGTGCTCAAGCACAGAATATGCCATTGAGATCCCCTGTGATAGTGGAAGGCCTCCTGCACAATGGCAGAAGAGATTTTTTTTTGTCCTTCATCTGTGCCTTTAAACATGGGAGTGAGAAGGAAATTTTCCGGACTATTCATTTATAACAGGTAGAATGAGCTAGAAAAATGTCCTAGTTATTGCAAACCTGTGAGAAAAGGATGTGGTTTGAATATGACTGAATAAAAATGAGGGCACACAAACTCAGTGAAGAGAAGAGATGTTACAGTGCTTAACAATAATGGTTACAGTCTCATTTTCTGACAAACTGGTATAGAATATAATCACAATGTGAGCTCCATAATTAAAGCAAAGATAGCAGTGACATTTTTATTGTATATTTCAACTGCTGAGTAAGTTCTTTTTTTTCTATTTTACTTTTTTTTTTTTTTTTTTTTTTTTAAATAATACAGAA
>JAWWES010000094.1:65089080-65103672 GCA_035583135.1 Lophotriccus pileatus
AGTGTCAAAGGCTTTGCTGAAGTCCAGATAGACACATCCACAGCCTTCCCCTCATCCACCAGGCGGGTCACCTGATCTTACTCTGATCCTTGCTGGAGTAAAATGAACTTACTACTTTCATTAAATATTTTATGTAATAAAAAGTGACCCCAAATTTCTTTGGAAAAAACATTTAGAACTTCTTTTCTTTGTGAATTGTGAAAGTCTTTATAAAAGTGTTTCTTCAGACATTTTGTTCTTTTGTATGTGTTACTAAAGTGTTATTTGGAAAGAAGCAGGAAGTGAGAAGAAAATTAGGACCTGAAAATAGTTACATGCGTTATAACCACTAAGAAGACATTTAAAGATCTGTATTGCTGGGTTTGGTTCTGTGTAGAAAAGTTAAGCTGAGATTTGTTTTATGTTGTCCCTTTGGAACTCAGATCCATCAAGAAGATTTTCATTGATTTCATTTTCTTTGCACTTTACCATCAGCTGTATTGATAGAACTGCTGTGTATAGCTCCAAATAACTCCTGCAATAAAGAAAAAAAACCCTACATTTTACTCCCTCTAAAGTGTCTCTCCCCAGTTGTGTTTGTCAAAAGGTAAACCTATCTTCTATAAGGTGATTTTAGCATCTTTAAGTGGAAATTTCAATTATCAACAGCGAATGATCGATGGCTGGAATAAAGGAAGAGGTGGCTTATTGAGAAAGATAATACACTGCTTCATTCTTGAATAAAACAGATCAAACTATGAAAAATTCATTTCTGCTTGTGAATACAGGCACTGGACTAATTTAATTTAAGTTGCTGGTTACAATTTCCAGTTTTCTTCAGGATTTGCCTGCACCTGAATGTACTGTGTGAACTGGAGGCACAGAGAGGGGGCTCAAGACCAGGTTGCGGGTGTAGCTGTAGTATTTGCCAGCCTCACAGGAGCAGCTCAGGACTGGGAGCACTGGTATAGTTACACCACAGATAGAGTCTGGACTCAGATTGTATGGATTTACTGGTTCAAGGCTCATTAAACCATAATATCTGCGTTGAGTTGCATTTTGCTGTGTGTACATGAGCTACATAAATTCCACTGGGTGTGCAGGCAGTCAGCTGAAGTGAATGGAGGTACAAGAAAAGTAGCTCAGATACTTTCCTGGAAAACTTTTTCAGTGTCCTATCAGCATGGCATGGGTTGCAATATGTGTAAACCCTGTCCTTGGGAGAGCAACCCATTTCCTAGGATGCTGTAGGACGTGATTATTACTGGGAGAAGTTTCTTGGCTCTAAATCTAATGTCAAGTTCTGATGGGTAGGTTAGATATTTACGAGGACACTCTTTTTATGTATTTGGAGATATGGAAATTCTGTGTGCATTACTCTAAGGCTTGAGAAACAGAATGTTGGGAGTGTAGTAGTAGTGGGTGTTACACTAAAGCAATGGCTAGACCACTTTAAGAACCATCCTTATGCGACTTCAGAAACATGCACTATTTGCCTCCCATGAAATACATGCTCCTGACTCACAGACACACCTCACATCCTAAAATAAGTGATCTGAGCTTCTGAAGTCCTGAAAATACTTATTGTTTATTCAAATTAATGACAGCTCTCGGCCTCTCTTTGGTAAATAAGTCAGAATTTTAAATGCATTGGTTTAGAAGCATTCATTCAAGCATTCATTAAAACAAAAAATCCAAAAGAATTAGTCAAAATTCTTTAGGATTCTATTAATTGTTGTCCATGTCTTAGTGAAAAACCTCCCAGATAACTCCAAATTTCACAAACTAACATAAATTTTAGAACAAGTTTCAGCATGTCTAACACTTTTTACAGACTTTGCTGGCTTACTATTCATACTTTCGTTCCTTTTTTAATAACAGTGGTTCAGTTGTCAAATTAATGAACAATATTTCACCACACGACTTAGATGAATACTACACAATATGAATAGCAAATTATTGAAGTGAACTGTTCATATGCAAAGCCTAAATGAAAAAAAAAGCATCTAATTACTCATTGTAATAATTATAAGACTGACTTGGATGCATGATTGATTTGTGACTTGTTCATATACACAAAATCTTTAAATCATAATACAGACACTCAAGTATGCAGATTGTATATGACTGTATAGATTAAATACAGAGATGAATTAAGACAATATGAAAAATCATCAAAATGTTATGTGTCGAATATTTCATCAAACTCTATTACTTTCTCAGTGTGATTTATTAATAAGGACAATTTGAACCACCTTTTCCTCACAAAATCTTCCTGTCAGTGTGACTCGTGAAGAAACTTCCAGAACAGAGCAGAAATAGATATGTTTTAGCTGTGCTGCCAAACACACTATGCTTTCTTTTCCTCAAGGAAATGCAGGAATGGGTATCACACTTAGCATGAAAGTGATCATGCTAATGAGATGATGCCATGTTTGTTGTAAGATCATTATTCCAAGGACTATGTTAATTCATTCAACAAGCCTCCTGTGAACAGTGTGTGGTGGCCGCCCTCTTGGTTGGTACAGCAGAGATTTAACCAGGGGCAGCCAAAGCTGAGCACCTGATTAGTTACTTGGTGACCTGGAGTGGCTCCACTGGGGACAGAACAAGGCAAGTCCTTTGTAGGTCACCAGGGAGTGGGGTCTGTAAGTAAACCTGAATGAACAGTGGGTTTATCCAGGTAGTAAGAACTTTCAACATTTTAAGAGAGAAATTTTCATCAAGCATCTGGAGAAATCAGAACCTAAAATAGTAAAAGAAGAAGAAAAAAAAAAAAAATGTGGGGAAAAAAAACAAGTAAGTCAACTGAAGAAGATTTCTGGTGTCTTTTGTTAAGGTCTTTTTTATATTTAACAAATAATAAATGCATACTTACTCTTAATAACAGGAATATGTTTACATAAAAATACTATATGTTTCATTTTAGAAAATACGTTGAAATATGTTCTTCTTGAACTTTCAGTTCCATTTCCTCCGATAAGCCCTGAGAAAAAAGTCTCAAGAAAGTAAGAAACCAATTTCTTCTGAAAAGAATCATGATTAATAATTAAACAAAATGATTTCTTTAAAAATAACTCAACTTGCTCTATCTGTAAAACACAGTCTTCAGGGAGCTACTTATCTAACAAAAATTTTGTTCTAAAAATTACTTATTTTCTGAATATCAGTTTGAGTAGAGCAATCATGCAGGTAATCAATATTTGTTTCTTCCTCTAATCAATCTGTGTCCTGAGTACTTTGCTGGATATTATAGACAGGGAACTCTTCTCCTTAAAATCTTAACATGAGGACAAAGGAATTATGATGAGAAAGCACACATGGTTGCAGGATTTTTTCCTCACATACGATTCACGCTTTGGCAATACAAAAACTCCAAGATATTTGCATGCCCATCAGTGTTTGGGATACAATAGAATTACCCTGTATTTGAATCAAAGTGAATGAGAATTAAACTGGGCTTTTAGTCTTTATATTCAGCTATAAAAATGCCAAGCCTACAGAACATACAGTATGATTTGCTATTACTACTGAATAGTAATCTCTTCCAACACTTACATATGCATTTCTCTATAGCTATAGGAACAGAAATTTATTAAAAGAGAAAGGCAAAAAAAAATCAACCAAAACCACTCTTCACCCTCCCCACATCCTCATTACTTGTTAATGGGCTTAATTCCACCGTGCCAATGTGATAACTTTGCACTTTTCTTTCACATATTCCTGCAGTGTTTTGTATATTCAGGTTGTGGTTGATAGCTGTTGCAGGTCGAACTTGGCTCCCAGCCAAGTGCCTGGACTATGGGAAAAACTTTCCCCCCTCCCTCTCTTCGGACTGACGAGAAACCACATAAAACTGAAAAAAAAAACCAAAAAACAAAAAACAAACCGAATTCCCAAATATATATATATATATATATTAAAATTATTTACAGATGACTCCAAAAAGGGAAAAGGGAAGGGAAAGGAAAAGGGAAAAAGGGAAAAAAGGGATAAAAGGGACCCGAAACACAGACGCAATCAAACTCTGTAAATTAGCAAAATAAATGGTAAGATAAATCTCACCACGTCCCTCAGAGAGAGAAATCTACAGCCTCCGAAACTCCCGCGTGGTAGAGCAGCAGTCAGCATAGTTCTCAAGCCTCACAGATAAGCGAGACCAACGCAGAGACTCCCTGCTCCTGGATCTCACGGAAGGGAAGAGAGAGAGGTCTCTAATCTGTAACTTATTTATACCCTGGTTACTTAAAAATCCTAGGGAATACTGGGTACAAAGGTCACTTCCCTGGTTACAGGTCTCCAGGAAGGCCTAACCAAAACCATCACAACAGCAAAACCATTTTATCTCATAGGTAAAGAGAATATAATGACTTGAATAAGCTTAATATTTTGGCACTCTGGCCCTTTGACCTTTGGAGGGGAGCGTATTAGCAGAAAGAAAGAAAAAAACACCACTCCAAAAACTGAAAGTAATATTGTGCAATGCCTCAATCCCCAACTTTGCATAGACTGTGCCACTGAGGAAGAGTTCTGAGCCAGGCTTGGCACAGCAGATCTGCTGTTCCAGAGGCAGGCCTGCCTCTTCCCCCTCTTTTTGCAGGGTTATCATCTCGCTAATCAATCTCCAGTTCTTCCTTATACCATCAGCCTTCAAACAGGAGCAAGTTCCTTCCTTAAGAGTGCTAAGCTGGTGTGTGAAAGCAGATATCAAAGTTTAGATACTTAACTTTCTTCTTAGTTATCTGATGCTATGTCTAACTGAACTGCCAGAGTTAGAAGTGTAATTGTCCTTACCTAGCAAGGCAAGGGAAATCCCTCCAGAAGGTTGTCATCTTGCACACCTTCGGGGCAGGTTATAGGATGCAGTGAGCAGACCCTGGAAGTGCTTATCTTTTGCTCCTCTTAAAATTAGGGAGTGTCACTACAGCAGTCAAATTTAAATTTCTAATTCTGAGGGAACTATTTGTGTTAGATTAAGCCAATTAAGCCTCAAATTCTGCGTGAGCAAGAAAGTCACATAATGTTCTTTATACTGGGGGATTGTATTATGAAATTAGCAAAAAACTGTAAAAAAAATATTAATGGGAAAACTCTCCACAAAAGAGCATGTCCTGTGATAAACACACATAGGTGAAAAGTTGGGAGAGAATTTAATGTTCCACAGCACTGGAAACAAGAGAAGTTTATTTAGCTGTAACATCTAGACATGATAGTAGGATCATAAGGAAAATAAAATGAAAAAGTAAAAATATCCAACCAGGGTCAACCCACTACACTCTTTTTTTTTGATTCCAAACACAACCAAAAAATATTTCATAATTGGCTGAAAATCAGAGTGAGCCAACCCTTGAGGGTGTAGAGGTGTACAGTGGATAGAAAGTTTCAAGTTATGTTTAATAGACCAAACCTAAAAATCTTGGCTGATAAGCAACATAGTGTTGATTCACACCCCATTCTAACCCCGAAGTTGATGAAGGAGCAATCTTTTAAATTTTTTCATGCTTGTCCAAATTGAATATGTTATCATGAATTTGAGACTTTTCAGCATCAAATACTTGTCAATATCTCTGAAAGCATATGCTCCAGAGGATGCCTGCAACCCCATTAATCCATTATCAGTAAACAGGATTTTATTCCCTCCTATGAAAAAATTATTATTGAACCTTGATGTAGAAGACAGAAATCAAGACCTTTTAAGTGAAGACAATAAAACTGATTTTAGGAAGAGTTTGTCTACTCTTTAGACTGAAAAGAGGATGAACCAGGACTACTGGTGCAGGATTCTTTTTGCTTTGCAAAAAAAAAAAAAATATTCTTTTTATAGGAAAGGGAAAGTTCCTTCCATGGGACAAAGGTAAAGCACTACTTTTTTTGAAGGTTCACTGCACAAAACAGGCATTACTGGAAAGAACAAGGCCACAAATACTGGAGCATATACAGTGATAAAAGGAGAGCATATAAATAAACTGCAGGTAGTTGAAAAAAAAAAAGCTATGGACTGATAAAAACCCCTCAGTAAAATTAGTAACTGTCCTTGGTAATAGAGGGAAGTAAAAATTACACCCGTTTTGCAAGTATGAGTTACTCTTTAGTGACTGCATTTAACAATAAGTTCCTTGTCCCAATTATATACTTTAAAAATTAATTGCGCACACCCAATTTCCTGTCCCTTTGCCATCACTGCATCACCGTTGCATGAGGTACCTGTTTATAGCTAAAAATCCATCTTACCAAGGCCTTTAGGGTGGCATGCTTGAAAATTTTAATCGAAGCTCTGGGATAAAAGTTAAACAAACAAAACCCACTTCTGATGAATCTCTTTGGTGCCTTTTTTTTTTTTTAATTAATCTCTCTGTTTTAAGAAAAAGGAATCTGCATTCAAAGTTGAGGCTTGGTAGTTTGCAGCTAAATGAACAGAAGCAAAGGTTTTTTGGGAGAAAATTAAGTGATGAAAATTGCTATGGCAAAGTATGTGAGGTAATAGCAGAGAAGATGCAGACTTTGGGCTCTGTGCTGTTGCACTGTTAAATTTACTGTTATAAGTGCTTGAGGGAAGATGGAGTTCCACCATCCATGTTCAACAGGGCTCATTAGTTCTTGCACAAAAAACACAAATTCATGGCTATAGAGCTCCAAAAGGGAACTGACTATAATCTAACCTTCCATGTAGTTGGTTTATATGAGAAGTGTTTAACAAGTCAATATACAACCATGACTGTAAAAGCAGTTTTCTGAGTGGACATTTTGGGTGGAATTCAGCTCCAGATTAAGAAAACTCCAGTGGTGACCTGTGTGAGGGAAGTTGTCCAAACTGCACGGTCTTCACTGTTCTTGCAATTTACTGGCTAACATACGGGGCTACAACCCACTGAAATGCCCTTTGGCTTTCCTACAGACATCACACGATATTTATGGTGAGGATACCAGAAATGGAACTCATCACCTATTTTTAGATCCCTGTGATGTAAATATCTATGAATCCCACTGCTAATGTAGGGTGATATTAAGATAAAGTGTCTTATATGTTTTCCCTCTTCAAGCTGATCATCAGACTCACTCATGGCTACACATTCAATTAATTTTGGTCACCAACATGCACTCCTGTGCAGACAAATGCTTGCTAAAACACAGTTTACTAGCACTGACAGTTTCTGCAGGATGGAACTCCTCCCCTATGAAGAAAGGCTAAGAGAACTGTCATTGTTCAGCCTGGGAGAGAGAAGGCTTGGGGGTGAGCTAATTGAGACCTTTCAGTGCCTGGAGGGAACTTGTAGAGAAGATGTGGCCAGACTATTTACAAGGGCCTGGAGTGACAGAAGATAGGGGAATGAGTTTACACTGAGAGTAGGTTTAGATTAGATATAAGGAAAAAAATTCTTTCCTGTGAGGGTGGTGAGGCCCTGGCACAGGTTGCCCAGAGAAGCTGTGGCTGCCCCATCCCTGCAGGTGTTCAAGGCCAGGTTGGATGGGGTTCTGAGCAATCTGGGATAGTGGAAGTTGTCCCTGCCCACAGCAGGGGGACTGAAACCAGATGATCTTCAAGGTCCTCATCCAAGCAAGATCATTCTATGATTCTATGATTTGTTTTTGGTTTGGTTTGGTTTGTTTTTTCTCTGAGATGCCCAAATAAGAAAATATTCAACACACCATACCCAAGGGGAAAAGTTTCATTCTTTAGTAATATATGTGTTTTTCATCAGTGGTTATTGGGCAGATATTAAAAGATGTTATCAGCCAAACTCTCCCATGTATTCCTAATACTCCAGATTCCAGATTGCTCATCTGTCCCCCACCCCAGGAGTGGGAGAGAGGGCGGGTGGAGCTTAGGTTTATTGCTAAGAAAATGAAAGAAAAAATATGGAGCCGCTTTAAAAGTAAAAATGGGAGATTAAAGCAGATGTTAAGAATTAGCTTGAGAGGGCAAAATCTACAAAGAAATTGTACCTTGCTCCCTAACTGCATAGAGCACATTAAAACCATAGTATTCTGTGTCTTTTGGGGCTTTGGGAAAAGCAGGATGTCCCCTAAACAGTAGAATAAGTGAAACTTCATCTACTGTGTTTGCTCTGCTTGTGATTAAGTTCTCTAATATGTGCAAATTATAACTGATAGTTTTTGTAATTTCATGTTTACTTCCTAACTTTCTTGAAATTGATAATTTTTGAGGTCAAGTAAAAATCATATGTACAAACATACAAGACTACTGCTCTTCTGTTAAATTTAGCTAAATTCAAACACAGGTTCAATTATACTGGAGAGGAGCAGTAGGGAGAAAGACATACAGATGTATATACATGGACAGAGAAACAAGATTTTAAATGCTTTATTTCCTTAGGGAATTAGGCTTACATTGCAGGTATGAGTCAGAGATTTTTCCTCTTCCTCTGATCAGATTTGCTCACATCTTTTCAATTTATCTGGTATTGCTGGCCCCAGAAACAAAAACACAGCTTTAGTTAAATTGAAAGGCACAAGTTAGTGCAAAATTTAAATAAAGTTATATGATATTGCTGGTGGTCCTCTCTTGAAATGAGTTTGTATGATGAATCCAATGAGGAATGTGTGTCTGGACTGCCTAGAACCATCCAATTTCTCTCACCACAAATTTAAACTCTCTAAAATGGTGTAATTTAATTTTTACTTATGCTTTGTTAAATTCCTTGCTGCAAAGTGTTCATTGGTCAAGACCCTACTGGTAATAAGAAACACCAGCTTTTGTTGAGAAAATCAGAATGTAATTGTTACCTAAGGTATTTCAAAGATAACACACAACAATTAAGGTTTGAAATAACCTAACTGCCAAATACATCTCATTACTTCAGCATAGCCAGTAGCACAACAAAAAAAAGGGTTAAATATGATTACAGATAGCATAAGAAAATCTGTTCCTTCAGAAGAGGTCAACTTTTGTTTGTTTCTAGGAGATGTATTTTTAACAACTTGGTATTCCCTCCAGGACCCACCAAAGTTCTGTGAAAGTCAGGAAATTGGACATCTTGTTTTGGTTGGTGTTGGAAAAATTGTATTTATGTTTTGCAGCTGAAGTTACTGAACTCAAGCATCTATTTGTTTCAGTTGTTTCAGAAGGGAATGGGAAGAAAGGAAAGCAGGGGTGGGAAATGTCAGGCAGGGCATGGGAGGGAGGGAGGGAGGGAAGGAGGAAAAGAGGGAGGAAAAGAGGGAGGAAGAGAGGGAGGAAGCAGGAAGGAAGGAAGGAAGGGAGGAAGGGGGGGGAGGGAGGAAGCAAGAAGGAAGGAAGGAAGGATAAAACAGAATTAGTTGATTATTGGACCATCTGTTTTATTAGGCACAATTCAGTGTATTGAGTCGTTTACTGCAGGCAGGTTTGTGGTATTGAATAAAGGTGTGTAGGAATCATAGAAGGATTAACACAAAACAATCCTTCCTCCACTTGAGTCAGGCTTCTAAGATTATTCCTTTTCTCAACCCTTAGGAATACCTAGATAACTGAATGAGAAAAATATACACACAGCATTCTTGTATAAGAAAAATTTCTGATTTTGAATGTAATCTGTCTCAGATTTTCAGTAAGGGGCTACATCTAAGGAAAGATATTATATAAAGAAATGTCTTTAGACAAATGCTAGAAGGGAAGAAAAAACACAGGCAACTCAGAAAGAGAAAGGACTAGACTTAGTGAAAGGAAAAGAGGCTGTTCTTAGTGTCACTGAATTCAATAAGTGATTACATGACACAGGGTTCATTCAGGACCTAGCAAGTGATCTACAGCCTGTGTTCTGCAGGAGGTCAGAATGGAGATTAAAGTGACCTTTTCCAGCCTCAAATTCTATGAATCCAGTTCTGAACCTGGAGTCCCAGTGGAAACTAAGTGACGATATAGAGTCTTTGGAGTAAGCTAACCTATGATTGACAGACGGTTTTACTTCTTTATTTCCATAGAGTGCCCCACCACATTACTCACACAAAACAACTTTCTCATTTGTGATATTCAAAACTTCTACAGACAAAGGAGCAACGGGTGTACATAACCACAAGTACCTCCAGGTTGAAAATGAGGAAAGGTTTTAAAATTACTGGGGGATACAGTTTCTGGATCAACTTTCAAGAGAGAAAAAAAAAAAAAAAAAAAAAGGAAGATGGAACTTCATATGTTCATGTACAAGACTAAAAACACTATGATCTGCAATAGAAGGGAATTGGACAAAGCAGCTGAGAAGCTTTAGTCAAGCTTTGTTGCTTATGTCCCTAAATCTTTGGAAATGACAGTATAGATTTTCCAGTGTCACTTAATGGCTGAGACAGAGAAAACTTTTCTGTTTCTGAGGTGAGCTGAATTACATGAGCAAACAATGCCTTAACACATTCATATAAAAACTCTCGATGAAAGACATAAAGCTGCATGGGTTGTTTGAAACAGAAAACCCCACTTTTAGTCATTGTGCACCCTTTCCTCCCTCTCTTTTCAATTAACAGTCTTCATGGCCCTTTATTTACATGGCAAGAACTTGCTGGACTGGGTAAATCAGCGTCAATTTCTGCACTGACTCCACTTGTGTATTTTTACTCTTGGGTAGACAGAGAAAATATAGGCACAGAGAGGGTTAATCCTGAAAGACTACAATGGGGGAAAAAAAAAAACCTGTGTAGAGTGGGAAATTAGTCAGCAGAGACCTGACAAAGTGCTTCCTACACATGCTGTTCTGTCAGGCTGCACAGCTTCTTCTGCTTCAGAGGTAATTACATAGATTTTCTGTCTTGTACTTGCAAAAACACAGCACAGCACTCCACCACTGCTTGTAGCTCAGTTCTTCAGGGCTCCAGCTGCATGGGGCTGGAAAATGTTTACACAATTTCTTTTAAGATTTTTAAACCACAGTAAGGGATGTGGCTAACTCTTCATCTGAGGGGGGGATATGAAAGAGTCCCCTCTGAAGCTGGACTTGGGTGGAGGGAAGGACTTCCTAGTAAAGGGATATGATTATGTATCTCTCAAGGAAATGTCTTCTGCCATACAATAAATCATCCTTGTTTCTGAATGTTTTAACTAGAGAGAGACTCAAAAGAATTTGTACCTTGATTTGGATTTTAAATTCTCACTGTTTCAGATTCAGAATCCTGCTCTTAAATCCACTGCTAATTTTATACAGTAGTTTTTGGGGGCCCATGAAGAAATCTTTTTATCATTACTTTTGATTTGACACTTGCACAAGATCCATATTAAACATATAGACAATGTGTTTTATCAGTAAAAATAATGCCTGTGAATATATATATTCCTCCCTTGTTACTTTGAGCTGCTTGAATAAGGGCAGTACTGAAAAGGGTATTTCAAATCATCGATAAATTCAAATTTAAATATCCAAACCAACACTTGCCACATGCACTTGCATTAGGTGATGCAACAAACGGAATATCCAAAACTTTTTGGAAAGATATTTCTATATTTTAATATAAACTTAATGCATTTGCCTGGCATGGAACTGCTTGTGATATGATACAGAAGCTTTAAATATGTTCACCTCTATGTACAAGTCTTGAGACAATGATGGAAACTATAGCAATAATAACTGCAAAAATAACAAAAAAAAAAAAAAAAAAACAAACAAAGAAAAAAAAACCAAAAAAAAACCAAAAAAACCCCAAACAAACAAACAAACAAACAAACAAACCGAAACCAAAATTCACTGTGAAAGTCTACCTAATCACCTTGAGATGGGAGAAATTTCTCTTCTGTTGCTTATGACACACTGTCCACTCTCTTCATAAAATCTTCCAGGAAGTCTCTGCCAGTGTTTCCATATCTTTACTACTAGAAACTCATTCTTGTTTCTTCTGCTACATCTTGTTTCAGTTGTCAAATGCAATTGCCCTTATCCATAATGCAGAATTCTCTCCCTCTGTGGCAACTGCCTTCAGAATGGCTGAAAAAGTCCGTATCTTTCACTCATCCTTCTTTTTCTTTGACTAAAATTGTTCATATGTTTCCACACTTGTCAAGTTTTCCAGACTTTTCAGGAAACCCTCTTAAAACCAGTTTCCGGTGCTGCAACACTAAAATGATGTAGATAAATTGGAGTGTACATCTTAAAATATTAAAATAATGGAAAAAATTTGATTTAATTTGTATTTTTTTTCATAAAATAGAAAAATTTTTGCCAGTGTGTGGCAACAGAGACCCGGTTCTTTTTCTAAGTATTTCTTCAATAAAAACTGTACATTTTGTTGGCTGAAGCCATACTTTCACTGTGAACATAGAAGTAGATTATCATAGATCTTGTCTACATTACAGAGAAGCACAGAATTGTTCTGGTTGGAAGGGACGAGAGTAGGTTATCTGTTCCAATCTCCCTGCTCAAGCAGGATTATTCTAAATCACATGGCACAGGATTGTATCCAGAAGGTTCTTGAATAACTCCAATGAGGGCACTCTACACGCTCTCTGGGCAACCTGTTTTAGTGCTCAGTCACTTTATATTTATACTTACTTTTCAACCCTAAAGGAAGGGATGCATAACCAAGTGCACTATAAAAGCTTGAAATAATGAAACTATCATATTTGATTACAATAGGATCTTTGTTTTTTCTTTCAGCACTTATAATGTGGGGTTTTTTTCCTTCTCTAATTTCTATCATGTTTATTTTCATCACAATCATGACTTATATACCCTTCCTATACTCCATCAATCTCTCATCTCCAAAGATAAAAAGTTCTTTTCACCTGGTGGCAGATATTTGGCTCCCAAATAATTTTTCTTCTCACAGTGACCTTGCTTCAGGCTGGGGTATGAAGACGAGGGAGTAGAAAAGGAAAAAGAAAACAAAAATGAAAAAAAGACGAAGAGAAACATTACAAAGGGAAATAGGTGAGGTCAGATCTCAGTCTTCCAGAAAATGTCATCTGATTTGACCAGGAATAGTACAAGGCACGAAGAAAGATCAAAACAAGGCTTAATCATTGCATTTCAGGATTTTTTGTTCAGGTTTTGATATTTTCAGGAGCCATTTCTCACTTTTTTTCAGGTACACAGATTTTTCTGTGTGGGCAGAAGGTGAGAAGCTGACAGCATAACTTCACCACTGGTAAATGGGAAAGATTTTCTTTAAAGCAACAGCTAAGAATTCATGTTGTGTCTAGATAAACTCAATGAAGTCTATACTAGATAATTCTGTTTAGAAAATGTGCTTATTTTATTCCTTAGAAATAAAGGCAACTCTACTGGTGGGAAGGAATTTGCATTCTCATTGCTTAATAATCATTCTCTCTAAATGGAGTTATTTCTTTTCTCTGTTTGTTTGGGGGTGGTTTTGTTGTGTTTTTTTGTTTGATTTTGTTTATTTTTTGTTTGTTTGTTTGTTTAATGGAATACATTTATTAGAGAGATTAGTTGCACCCACATCCATGATGGATCGAGGTAATAGGTGTACAGGAATCAGGTTCCTACAAAAGCTGAAGCAATCCTAGGTCATAATAAATTATGGAGATGCCTAAATAACTTCAAAAGAAAACAAGGAAAATGGAGAAAAAGTCTTTATCATTGCATTAAAAAATTGTTTATTTTCAGGCTGACGCCCTCTCTGTGTTTAACTTCCTTTTACCTACAAAAAGAAAAATCCTCGGGCAGAGCTCCTTTAAGAGCCTGTAGAAAAGGTAAGTGGAAAAAGCAGAGTCAGAGGGGAAACAGCTTCAAGCAAAAGTTATTATTTCTCCTCTCTTTGTGGGTTTAGGCCTAGATTGGATTCTGCTGTGCTTGAAGTTTTGTGTTAGAGGATATTGGACATGTGCTGTTACTCCTTGTCATTAAGGTTGTTTTTTATTGCTTGAGTGCAAACCCGCTCTCTCTGTTCTGCAGGTCTTTTATATCTACATAGTCCTTTGGTTTCATCATTTTGCTTTCATCAGGAAGGTATTCAAAATGCTATCTGAGCAATGCATATTTATTTGCTGAAAACATCTTGTCATACGATGTCAGCTTAGAAGTGATCATCCCAGCCGCTACTGGCAATATAAAACACACCTCTTTCTTGAACAAAGTTTAATAATTTCCATCATGAATTTTGGACAGGAAGCAGAATGATGAGGCTGTGGAAATGTTCTCTGCAATATCACAAAGCATGCAGAGGCTTCTGTTTTCACACAAGCTTCGATAGTTTCTCAAACCAGCATATCAGACTTTATAAATCATATTTTATTCACAAATTCACCTGGGTTTTGTTCCTAAGGTCTCTTTCTGCAGAACTTTTACATTAGGTTGGTTTTGAGCTCTTGAAAAATAAAAGTTAGTTTGAACATGATCTCAGTACAGCTCCTAGAAGACAATTAAAATCACTCAAGCCATCAACACAATTGTTATTAATTGGCTCCCTTGCCATAGTTCAGTAGTGTAAGGGTCATAAAGATCAGGAGTCTCTTGGAAGATTTATAATCTAGGGGAAAAAAGACCTTCTCTAGTAGCAATCAAAAAAAAAAATTAATGAAGTTATCAAAAATAAAATTAGGTACTGTCTCAGGGTTTGTTTAGTTTCTTGGCTTTGAGAAAGAGTAAGAAAAAGACGTTAAATTATGAAAAGGGACAAGATTAACCCTATAAGCAGTACTATTTGGTCACCTGCTTTTCCAGGTGGTTATGGAAA
>JAWWES010000094.1:65113413-65138826 GCA_035583135.1 Lophotriccus pileatus
CCATCTTTTTTCAATCCTCTCCAATGATTGTATGCATCTGTGGGTCCACTCCCGACATAACACAAAGGGGGAAAAGCTTGTAGGTGTTTTGAAGCAATTTACAAAATCAGAGAATACTAAAATTTTCATTGCCGTGAATTAGAATACTCTGAAATGACTCAGTCAGATTCATATGAACACATATATGGATTTTTTTTATGCCTTTTTTTTATGCTTTGGTTACATAGCTTTTAGAGACCTATGGTAATGCTTAGCTTCCCACTATTAGTGCTCCCATAGCTTATGCTTTCTGATACATCATACAGTGGAAGCCACCAGACTTAATGTGTGTATATTCTAAACTGGTTATTTACACTGATTTTAATATCAGTAGAGGGAAGTAAATAATTCTAGTTCTCAACTGATTCACAGTGTAGGTCTTTATTAGAATTCATTTTTCTCCATATATTATGAAAGGATTCTAAGATAATTATTAACATCATTTTATAGATATTTGAAGCAAGAGGAAACAACTTTCATTCAGAGGGCCTAGGAATCATATATATCAGCTTTTGAAAAATGAAAGCAGTCAAAATTTAATTTCTGTGTCAATTACAATGAGTCTCTGGTCACATTTGTCCACCTCAAACACCTTTATCTCTTGCATGGGAAAATCTGAAATCAGAGCTTTCCCTTCTCCCTAAAAATGTGCTCCAGTTCACACCAAAGTCAAAGGAAGCATTTCCACTGACTTTAATGAAAGGTGACTTACATTCCCCATGCACTGCAAAAATAAATGTATGAAATCTAGGACCAATCTTTTTGGCTTGTTTCTCTATGTCCATTTTGAGGGCTATGGATCACTACATTCTCCATTATTAGCTAAGAGAACTCAAATAAATGGAGCACAGGGAATTTCTTGCTTGGAGGTCATAGCTCTTTCGAGGACAAAGAGTTAGGAGAAGAAACTATGCATGGCTAATGTTGATGGAGAGAGTCTCTTGCAGACTGCATGTTACAGCCATGGGTTCTGCCAGAGCTATTGTGTGATGATGTGTTTGAGACCCACAGGCAGCTGGTGCCAGATCCTGTCGGGAAGATTGCTATAACCATTGACTTGCTGCAAATAAGTGACTAGAGAAACTGTCAGTCACAATCTAGTGTGTGGAAGCAAATTTATCTTCTATATCTATCTTACATCTGTCTACAAATTCATGCCCATTTTCATGTTCCTGGAATCTTTTCAGTTCATAAGAAATGAACTGTAAAGAATGGATGATGCCTACATCAAGGGACATTTGGTGAAATTCTGGGCACTCCAAAAACTCGATCCACACTGGGGTTTTTTGGCTTTAAAGACAAAGCAAAATAGTTACAGAGCTTTCATACCCTGAGGCGTTGCTTCAGCAGCAATTTTCAGTTGTGCACCAAGTTGTAGTATCTCATTTGAGATATAAATCTTTTTGGATATTAGACAAAGGGTAGTAGATCTGACAGCCTGCTTACTGTAACTCAGGTTATCACATACTGACTAAGCTGAAATTTTCCATGGAGGCTGGGGTTCATTGTCAAATAATAGTCACTGGGATCAGGTACTTATCTTTCAGAAACTGGCTTTGTTCCAATGAGTTTTGGAGGAAGGCTGATTTATGCTTCCTGGGATCTAACTCAGGCTCTTCACTATCTGCCAGGGAGAGGAGGAGGGCAAGCAGCCTCGTGGACTGCCAAAGGGGAATTGCTTCAGAGTGTCAAAATCACCCACACTGCAGACACAGTCATTCTGTAACTAAATGGTAAAGCTGTCCCTTTTTTTTCCCAGACTTGATCAATTCCATTGTACTACAGATTCCCTAGGAAACACCAACATTTCCGAAAATTTATTTCAAGCTTTTTCTATAATGGAACATGTTGTTTGGCATATAGATTCAGAAAATAAATAAGTAAAAACCTGAAATCAGAAATGAAATAAGGTTGCTTGAGCAGTGGAGGAGAGGAGGGAAGCACATTTATAACATTATTTTTTTGCTGTGAACACTTAGATTTAGAAGGGAGGAAACGGCAGCACTCTCTTTAGTTTGAAGAAAAAGTGAGATCGTTTGATGAGTACAGCCTAATCCTCAGTGAATGTTCATCAACTTCATAAAAACTAGTTCCAAAGCCTCATGGCCATCCTTCAAGTAGCAATCCTTTCAGTAAGTTTCCACTGAGGATATTACTCTGGTGCCATGGAGAGTGCCTCAGAGTTTGCTACAAAACTGCAATGCATCAGTGCACACCTTCAAATGAACCCTGAGAAGTAGAAGGGAAAGCTTAAAGTTGGAAGTCATTTTGTTACTTAAGGACAAATTTGACCCAGATGGCCCCTTGGAAGTGAGTGAGAGATGCACACACTAAAGCACTCATTTGTCTCTTTCTACCAGGAATGAACAAATCATTTCCAGTAATTAATATTTTTTGAGAAAAGTAATTGCCTCTTTTCTCGTAGCCAAGGGAAAAAAAAAAAAAAAAAAAAAAAAAAAGGTGCCTTATAATTATTCTAAAATGAAGAAAAAATTCCTGATTTGGATATTAGGAGGGTTTACATCAGCAGGTTTTCAATAAGTTCATTATGTTGTGTATAAGCTAAGGGTTTGCCTTCTCAGGGCACAGATCTGATATATTTCTATAATCAGCTTTTCCTGAGATGATTTTCAGAACTGGATTCAGCTACTAATTCCTGTTACACGGCTTTTCATTCCTGGTTGGTATGGATTTTCAGCATTTCTTGCTTTAAAGTCAGTGAATATTCAGCAGGACATCAGATTCTTACAGATTATCGCTACACCTGAGAACTAGAAAGGTCACTGGACTGATTTAATGTTTTACCTCTACAGTTTTCCTTCCCATGCAATACTCATCACCATTTGAGTCAAATGACAACTCATATCTCATTATCCTCCGTTCCTATATTTTGTGGTTATTAGGTTCACTTCTTTCATTGTTACTATTAACATCTTATTATCACTATTACTGTAGCATTAAGGGTCTATAGAAGGTAATGGACAAAATCCTAACAATTTTTTATCTCAACTATTCATAGCTTTCAAATGCACCACACACAGAAAAAAATATAATGTAAAACAAAACTAAATCACTACTTACATTATTGAGTCACCCGTATTCAAGGGTGATATCCAAGGAGCAGCTGGGAGCTTTATCCAGATGAGAAGATAATTTCAATTTTTTTTCTAAAACACAAAAGCAGAAGTGAAGTCCTGGCTGTTGGTTGCTTAACCATTGGATTTAAGTGGTTAGAATTCAAAGCCACTTTTTTTTCTCCATATTTTTTTCCTTTTTTTTTTTTTTTTTTAAATAAAACTTTGCAACTATTCTTTAGTGAATACATCAGAGCTGTTTGGTATAGATTCAAACTCCACACACAAGGATCAAAAAGATGTCTGTGTGGTACTGAGTAAATCAGATGTTCCTTCTGTGAATTGCAAAGTCCAGGCTTCTACAACAATAAAGTTTGAAAGGGATAGAATAATATCATAATACTGCTTTCTTCAATTAAAACTGCTAAGAAAAAATATGTTAGGCCAAAAAAAAAAAAAAGAAAAGAAAAGAAAAAAAGACTCATCTTTAGTTGCCAGGTTGGACTCATCTCAAAACCTTCAAACCAGCTGTAGTGATACAGCTACAGAGAGAAAGAGAGCTTTCCAGGCTGGAATCTCTCAAGGGATCTGGAGGTGATGCAGTCTTTTTCTTTTCTGTGTCTCCCTATTTTTTTATTTGCCCTACAGTCTCACAAAATGGGAACACATGAAGTTAAAAGGAATAAGCTTGTCTAACATCTAGTAAGAGAAGAATCTGTCACTACCAGTGATGTGAATGGGAATACAAAAGCTGTAGGCATGTATATTCCTTCGGCAGCAAAAGCACAACAAGGCAAAAGGTTAGCCTAAGATCTGCTCTCGGTTGCTTTGGAAGCTCTGTTTAATTGTTAGTCACTATGCACTGTGGGCAGAACAATTAGTTGTATCTATATTAGATCTAAGCTGTAATTATTTGTTACATTAATCATGACTACAGAGAGAATTTAATTAGTCACGAACATTACATGATTTTGTTTAATATTATTATTTTTATTTTTTAATTTTGTAGAGAGGAATGTCCAGTTTTCTTACTAAATACAACTTAATAAATAGAGCCCTGGATGTCTGTAAGCCCAGTGTCATGCCCAGGGTCTTTCCACCTGCTGAATATGCAGGATTTCCACCCCAACAGCACAGCCTAGCACTGCCTTGCTTTTACAAAGCCAGGTATCAGTCAGGATTGAATGCAGAGACTCTGGTTGGGCTGGAGGGGTGGGAGAATCAGTTTCAGGATGCTTGGAACAGCTCGTCATTACTTAGAGTTCATTAAAATGTGCTGGGGGGGTGAGGTGCCTCCCTCAACCTGTTTGCTCCAGGCAAGGTAAAGTGGTTCCCAAACGAAACAATTTATTCCCCTCCTTGCATCCAGTGTGGGATGGGCAAATGGTATTTTGTTCCCATTTCCCTGCACTAGCAACATTTATCACAGGGCACTTCGGCTGTGAGACCTTGCCCAGCGCGGGTGCTCCCCTGTTGCCACGCATGGCAGTATTTTGGCTCCCTCGCTCCTCTGAGCAGCTGCCAATTCAGGGGGAAGCAGGGAATGCCGGGGGAACAGCTGGGACTGCTTCCCTGCTCACTGACACATGGGGCAGTCGAGGCTGAACGGGGATTTCTTGAGCCACTCTTTGACCCCTGAGATCTCTGTCACTGTTACCACAAGAGAGGCCTCAACTCCTAATTGCTTGTCAGTCCTTTTGCAGTGTGACATGCTCTATGGACACAGGCAAACTGACATCACCCCTTTCCCAAAAAGGCCAAGGAAAATGTAAATGATGGTCCCTTGATCCAGGCAGAGGATGTTACCACCTCCTAATAGGCAACGGCATCCATGTCCTGCCTCCTGAAAAATAGTGGGTGTTTCGCAGGGTTAGCAGCAGAGGAAGGAACTTATTTAACTTGGGGAAAAAGGAGAGCAAGATGTATTTTCAGGTGTTTTAAAGGAGTTATTTCGCCTAGTGCAAGCGACAGTGTTGGCAAAAGTGTGAAGGAGCTATTTTGGAAAGGTTGAGGAGAGGAGGAAAACAAGGCTGGACTAATGTGCAGGTTGAAGGAGAAGCCATTTTGTCAGCAAAAGAGACATTTTCTGTTCCTGGGACAGCTTGTGTGACTTGTCCCGCGTCGCACTTTCCTGCTTGTGCATGCCCATGTCTGTGCTGCATGTGCACATCCCTGCACCAATGTCAACAGGGCTCTGAGCTGCCATCTGAGTCAGATTCCTCTTTGCAGGAATGGGTCTTACATTACAAAACCCATTGATTTTGATCTACAGAAACAGTCCCACCGCAGGGGTTGAGACTATTTGTGTGAGTAAGTGGTCTCTCTGACATGACAGAGCTTGCCTGAAGCTGAAGGATAATTTTCAGACATCTGCTCATTGCAGAAGGGGCTTCTTCCACAGACAACATTTCAGCATTCAGGAGTTCCTCCATTATGCTTTCTAAGGTGAATTAATGTATAATAAACCAGGCAGCAACTTACCAAACAGATTCCACTGTCTGATGTCAATTCAGAGAGACAATATTATTATTATTATAGTAGACTCCTCTTGATGTGCCTAACATTTTATCTTTCTTTCTACTGCTAATTAAGAGTTCAAATAAAAGCTGGGGCAATTCTACAACTTAAGTTTTCGGTACTAAACCATGTCTTGTTAGTGAAATGTTATGTGACCTATCAGAACTCGATGTAACATTGACCTTATCTGTCAACTTTAGCAATCTATCTTTTTGTGAGTTGTTTTGTATTTGTGAGTTTTGTTATTATTGTTGTTGTTTTTGTTGTTTATGTAAGAAAAATACATTAGGCTAGTTTGCAGGCACTTTGTTATTTTTTCTGTCTGTGTGGAAGGCTAAAGCAATACTGAATGAAAAATTAATTGTCAGGACAAAACTTGCTCCTCAATGCATCTCTCAAGGCGTTACAAGCAAAGTAAAACCTTCTTTGCTACTTTAGCATCTCCACCCCCAACATGAGACATGCAAAAAGAGATGATGTTTTGAAAATCTAGTCCATCTACCAAGAACATCTTTGGGGAAAGAGAATTCCTCCTTACAGCCATTTTGAACTCATCTTGCTACTATTACATACATCTGAGAAACACAAATTTATGGAAAAAGTGTCTCTCAGTTTTCCATTTCCAATACTGTTTGAAGACTGAGTAACCCATCATGTCTTCATGAACTGGCATTTGCAATGAAGGAGCAGGCATATCTATTTCCAGTGACAACAGTGTCTTGATGCACGGACAGCTGGCTGAATATTTCATTTCTATTTATTTATTTAATTACATATTTGCTCTAATGGAAAATAAAAGTAAAAAATGATAGATGGGAAGTCTTGAGTTCTTTCCTACATTTCCATCAGGCCTAAATAAATTCCAGTAACTCAAACAAAGCCATTACTTGACAAATTTCCTATTTAGACATTTAATTCTAAAAGGTTGTAAATGCCTCATTAGCACACCCTTACCGTGCATTTATTAAAACATTTTGCAGTGTTTGCAAACAGTAATGAGCAAAGGTTTAGCCACTGAGCAATGAAACATTAGCTCTGAGTCTATTGTAATGTAGAAGTCTCTGAGAATTGCCACCCTCACTGAACAGCACAATCCCTTGGCATTTCCATCCTTTTTTTCTTTTTCTTCTTTTTTTCTCTTAGACCTTCATTTGTTTCACCTTGTAGGTGTGAGGCACATTGTTCCCTTTTGCTGAGAGGTCAGTGTTCCAATGACAATTTCTGTGCTCAAGATGAAGGAAGTGGATGTTAGTCTACATAATAGCACCATGCCATGAATCAAACCTATGACCTTTCAGTCTGAAAGTTGAGACCTTGAAAATCTTTTGCTGAAGGATTAACGCATTTATCAGTCAGTAACCTTACCAGCAGAGGGAGATATGACATCAGGCAGTGCATCACTCTAATACATCATTTGTCTATTAGAAAAACTAATTCTGAGTATTCTATATTATGTAAAGTCTAGGCTTGCACTAGGGTAAAATACACCTCAGTCTGTTGCTGAGTAGGTGTGTGGACACTAGCACAGGGAATGGTGTTTGACATAATACTCAATCCAAGCAGAAATATGCAGCATAAACAAACTAGAGGATTAGGTAATTAAGTATTATTAAATACACATTATTATCTATAAGCATAGCCTCTAGGTGCTTGAGATCAGTAATCAAACCCTTCAGGGGATACCAGAACAGCTGATGAAAATTTTCATTGTAGCAAGTGAATACAAGACTCTTAAAATTCCTGCACTCCAGTAAGTCCAGAATCGTAGTGGCTTGCTGCCATCCCAGAACTCATACGGCTGTGCATGTCTATGCCTTGCCTTTGTGCGTAGCCAGTGTTAAGGCTTATAACAAGCTGGTTGTCATTTCCACTTCCCGTTGCACCTGTTCAAAACATTACTTATTCCCTTTCCAGGTTTCACTGTCCTTTACACAATTCCATTTCCCTAAAATTCTATATTTGTGGCCGTGCAAGTGGAGCAAAGGATTCGTTTTCTTTGATCCTCCTGGTATTGTAATGTACATTTATTGCATCATTGCCCTTTAGATTGTCATGTTTATATTATATCTCCTTATTTATAGTAGATTGCCAGCATATGTCCCTGAATGCAATTTTATTTGGTTGCATTTAGAGTATTTCTGAAATATGCCAGATATTAGAGAAAATATCTTTGCTGTTTTAGATACTAAAAGAAAAAATCATCTGACAATTGTTCGGTAAGCAGACTCTTAACAAAAATGAAAAATGAAAGTTCCACTATTTTGAGCTAGTCTTCCAAGAACAATCTTTGTGAAAATTACTCCTAATTTAAAGGAAACTAGGGTATTGCTCACCCCACCAACAGGGCAAATGGTTCTTTTTGGACCAATCATAGAAATGAGCTTCCTTAAGTGCATTGCACCTTAAAGCTGACATTATTGCTGAAAAGCATATACAGCACCTTGTCAGCATGGAATAACTGGACTTGGCCAAGCTGTCATTTCTGACAGGTCGGTGTAATGAGCAATAGAGCGCTGAGATGGTCGAAAAGTTTTTTTTTTTTTTACTTCTTGTTGATGTGGGGGTTTTTTACCTGAATCAGCAGGGTAGAGCTGTTTGGGGTGATAAGACCATATATATGTGTCTCATTATGAGCTCTACATTATCAAATTTTTGTCACCCAGGCTATCACACTTAGCCACATTTATGTTTGGGATTCATTTTGTGCAATTTCTTTACATTCCTAACCTGGGAACAGCAGAAAATCTGATTCTCTGGAGCAGCAGACATCAGCTAGCAGGACTGTCCATGTGTGTTAAACCTACCTGCACTTGCAAAACCACTAATAATGAGATGCGCTGATTGGATCAGAATTTTTCTTTTGCATTCATACTTTCTTAACAGACCTTGAAACAGGTACTTCCATTGAAAAGCATGGAAAACAGGAAAGAGGGAGGGGGGAGGGAAAGAGGAGTTGGAGCCAGTAAATGAGAAAAGCAGACTTCTATTTCAATTTGAATGACTAAGATATTTTTGTTCAAATTCTATAAGGAATGTAATGCAGCACACTAGAGAGGGAAGATCTGGAAAATCTGGAATTTATTTCACCACTGGTTTTCCTGGGTTATTTTTGCATATGACCCTTTGCTTCTCTATGCCTTAGTCCCCAGCATGTCAAGTAAGAATAGTATTTCCAGTCTCCTTTGTAAAGCGTTTTAAGATGTACAGATGAGAAGCCCTTTATAAGACTTAGGGATTAGTAAAAGCATAACAATAAAAAAAGATGAAAGGGATCAGAGGTTAGAATTTAAAACACTAATAATAATCACACTGGTGCAGAATTAAGATCATCAAAAATAAATCCTTTTGAGCTGCAGCTTGAATAGTGGGAATGGGAAAGGGACAAGAAGAACAGAGAAATAAAACCTTCTTTTAGTCAGTTGTCAATATCATCAGTACAAAAACACACATACATACTTTGTGATGCCATTTGAATTATGTAAGGAAATTTGAAATAGGGCAAGAAATAGAATCTATTCAAGTGCAGAGAAAGATCAGATAAGTAAATTAAACTATATGTTGAATTCTGCTGTAAGCAGATATCCCTTAAGGCTACGAAAATAATGATTTGATTATCAAAGCTGTAGAATGTGTGGCTCATCTCCCTTTGTGTTACAAGGAGCCTTTCCATTAAATTTGTTGTTAAGCAAAATGTCTACGGGAGACTCATTTTGGATACTGATTATGCACCTCTTAGGAGAGGAACTCATTGCCTTCCCTCCCCATGCTGGAGTTACATTCCAGCAAGGAGCTGCAAGGTCAAGGCATCAACCCCATGACTTCAATATACCTGGAATGAGTATATTCTGCCAGCATATTCAATAAAGCAATTACAACAGCATTAATGCAAATGACCAATGCATCAGATGCAGTGTAGGGGCAGAAGCTGAAATCGCTTTAGCGTACTCCACCCCAAATTTTTGAGGCTCCTTTATTTCACACGGGTCCAGAGGAAAGAAAGTCAGTCAAACAGGCAGCCCACTGCAGAGTACTGTGTGACTGGGAGGGGAGAGGTGAATAGTCAAGGTTATCTTGCTCACTTTACCTTAGCACCTGAAGGTAACCACATTCATTTTCCAGGGCACTAAGTCGTCGGTGCTGAGGTGCTTTAACACCTCTGTTCTGGTGTGCAGCAGTTAAATGGAGACAAGGAGATGCTCTCCCCATCTGGCCTGATGAAGAAGCAGGTGTAAAAACATTAATCCCTGTTCATATCTGAGTACTGAAGGAATGGAGAATGGATGGCAATGCCATGGCGTTTGCAGGATGGATATATTACGGGGAATACAGCAGGCCTTCCTAAGAATGCTGCTCTTTAGAAACTTTTGGCAGCTGCTGTGCATCAGACACCCTCTTTGAAAGTGAAATGAAGTCTGCTGGATGTGAAGAGTGGCTGTCATGTAGAGAAGAGGAAAGTATGAAGGATATGCTTATGACCAGCCAGATGTCTCCTGACACAACACATGTTTCAGTGAGATTTGGGCATATGTTACCATTGCTTCAGCAATGTGGGTGGGCTCAGGACAGCCACTGCTAAAGCAACCAGGATGGGAACTATGCAAGTAGGCTGCTGAGGTGGAAGATGATAACCTAAGAGCTCTCAGACTAAGACATTTGACCCTCTGTGCTCTGTCACTTAATTTCCTTTTATCATCCTAGTTTCTCCGCTTCCCACATTCTCATTGTAGGTAGTAAGGTACAATTAGATCTCTATCATTTCCTTCTTCAGATCTGTTTGGTTTAACCCCAGACAGCATCTAAGCACTACCTAGCTGCACTCACTCTGCCCCACTGGGATGGGGAAGAGAATCAGAAGAGTAAAAGTGAGAACACTTGTGGTTGAGATAAAGATAAAGTGAAAGTCACACAGAAGAACAAAAAAAGCAAGGAATCCATCCACCAGTTCCCAGTGTCAGGCAGGTGTTCAGCCATCCCAACCTCAGGAAAGTAGTGCTCCACCATGTGTAATGGTGACTTGGGGGGACAAAGGCAATCTCTCTGAACATCCCCTCTTCTTTCTTCTTCCCTCAGGTTTACACGCTGAGCATGACACCATACGGTCTAGAATATTCCTTTGGTCAGTTGTGGTCATCTGCTCGTGTGTGTCCCCTCCCAACTCCTTGTGTACGTCCAATCCCCTCCCTGGTGGGGTGGTTAAGGGGAGCAGAAAAGGCCTTGACTCAGTGCAAGCACTGCTCAGCAATGATGACACCTCTCTATTATCAGCACCGTTTCCATCACAAATCCAAAACACAGCCCCATTTTTAAGCACTGTGAAAAAAGATTAACTCTCCTGCAGCCAAAACCAGCACAGGACCTCACTTGTCCTGTTTTATTAGGGGCCAACATCATTATTCTACATTGAAATCCTATGTATCACATAATAAAGCTCTGATATCTTTTCTTATTCCAGTAAAGAACACATTCAAAGAAAGAAAATATTATTCATTCAGCGTCAGTCAAGAAAAAAAAGAACTGTTTAAAATGACTAAATATATCTTTCTCAAGGGTGTTAGACTGGAGGAAGCATTTGGTGATGGGTTTGTGGTGGCTTGGCAGGATCTGCAGAGACTGCAGAGAGCATCCTGCAGCTGTGCTAGTAAGACTTAAAAATGACAAGATTCATGCTATACTAAATTTCAAAAGTAGCTCAGCTTGATGTCTGATTAATTTCTGTAAGAAATGAACTCCAGAGGCAAATCTGACTTGGATGTCCTATATATCTTTATTTGCAGAGTTCTAGACGAAGGAATTTGGCAACATAGACCATGTGGTCAGACTTCCACTGATGCTCTGCCAGAAACTGGACAAATCTGATCATCAATCTGATAGGTTTACAGACCCATTACCAGTGCTGGCTCAAATACTCCTGTCAGTCCAATCTACCAATTTCACGTGGTTTCCTGAACATCCATGGGATTTAAGGGGCAAAGGAGATCAAGACCTTCCTAGATTGCCTAGTCCACATATTTTTCCTACCTCTTCCTTTTACTTTTGTTTCTTCCTTTCTTTCTTCATTCTTGATCAGTTGATTCCATTTCCATTATTTTTTGATCACTAAAACCATACAAATAACATTGCAAGAAATGCACAGAAAGAGAGAATCTGATCTGGTATGGGTTTGAACAGGTGAAAGATTGCACCACAAGGAAGAAACTCCAGCAGCATGGTGTTCTGCAACTGAAGTGTCCTGACCACCTCTTCTCCACAGCTGCGTTGTGATCACCTCAGGACAAGCAATCTTGAGCAGCCTGTTCCCCACGGAGAGACCCTTTTGCTAAGTGGCCATCACTGCATGCCTCTGATTGCCTTCTGTGTCCCCACTCCTGCTCGTGACACAGCGTGTCTGACAAGTATCAGCGTGCAAAGTGGCAGCGAAGAGATGTTTCTTCTGACTCTTACTTCTGCGGGGAGCTGAGCTCACAACTTACCCTGAAGTGATTAGAGACATAAAAATCCCCCCTCCCTCTGTCTCTCGACTCAGTGCATTATTGCAATTGCTAATTTAAGTGGGATGTGAGGTGAGTTCTTTCAAAGAGTGAACCTGACCCCTCACCTCCCCAGCACTACCCGTGGCTGTTGCAAAGCAATTGTGCCCGTCAATGGAGAACAGAGAGCTGTAAAAGTAATGAGAAAGGTAATAAGAGTTAAAACAAAGGTAGATGGACCTCAAATGAAAACAGGAAGATTTAGGATACCTGCAGAAAGACAAGTCAGCATTATATAGAGACGAATTAATACTTTGGGATTAAACTGTGTGTGAAGGGTAGGGGCATAGTGCACTAAAAATAGGAACAGGGTAATTTAGAAGCTAATCAAGCTCTGTCACAGACAAAATTAATAAGTAAAAAAAGTTTTAACAAGACATTAGCCATCCGAAGAACATAGAAGGCCTGTGGAGGAGGATATTGTATCAGGAGCTGTTATTAACACTGCTATTATTAGATTGGGTATGATTAACAGGACTTGGTCAGAAAGAAGCAAGGTGAGGTTTAGAAGTGCAGTGGTGGATCACCCAGAATGTCATTACAAAGGTGAAAATTGTAAAAAGGAGCAGGAAGTAGAGGAAATATTTTTGGAAAATGATAGATGGAAAGACACTGAAGTGTTCTGAACTCTTCTATATGGCCTAAAGACACAACGAGTGAGAGCAAACAGGTGACACAGTTGTTTTCTGTCCATGTTTTAAGTGTCATAGTGCAATGACTGTCCTTTGCAAAGATGAGACTTTGTAGACAGAGGACCTCTGCAAGCTCATCGCAGGTTTCCACAACAGTGTCTTTTTCCTGCAATGATTTGTAACTGGAATTTCATTAGGAACTGAAGGCCAGATATTCAGTTGGTGTTAGTTACTGATACTTCAAATCGGTGGAAACAAACTGATTTTCACAATTCTTGTAATTTGACATTCATTTTGAAACAGGGTATAAAAATATGAGTTACATAAAGGTGAATTTTTGAAGGGCAGGTCTGCTTGTAATCACCAGGTGAAGAAGTAGTTTACATCAAAGAAGATGGGAGACAATGGGAAAAATATCACTGGCTCCAGGCATTGATTTCAAAGAATCTATTACTGAGCACCCCCAGAGGCAAGGTCCTGGTCTTGATGAACACCTTTTTTTTTTTTTTTTTTTTCTCCTGTTGTTCTAATTAAAAGTAAATATCTATTTGATGAGAAATGCACCAGTTTGTCTGAGCTTTATTGCAGAATTTGCTGGGTTTGCTTATATTTTGGTCAACAAGTACTGTGGATCAGAGGACACTTTTTTCCCGAGGGTTCCTTGCTGTTGCTTTTCATCAGCACACGGGATCAGATACCCCAGATAACTCTTTCTCTTCACCTGGATGCCTCTCAATTCATTACCAATTCTCTTTGCCATTAGCCTGACCCCTAAAAAGAAAAATCTTACCCAATCAGTAGGTAGGGTTTTTTTGTGTGCTTTGGTTAGACATAATAGACCCTTAATTAATCAGGAGCATCTAGTATCTGCTCATTGCAGATTGTTATTATTCACAAAGAACAGCAGTTTTGCCTGGGACACGGGCAATGTTTCAGCACTCTGTCACTGCCACATTTCATTCCCACCCCTTCAGACAGATTCTTTAGCCTGTGGTGCCAATCAGGAGTGATTTCCCTGGACTAAGTGCCATTACATGGGGGGTAAACCTGGCTGTGAGCTCAGACTCAGTATGCCTGCATCCTTTAGGCTTTAACCATGCACTAATCAACAGGATATCCAGTCACCATTATTCCTGCAGAGACAATTTGACAGGTGACACTGTGACAGTAACATCGCTGCTGACCGCCAGCTAAGTCCCTGCCTCTGGAGCGGCACAAGCACTGGAAAACTCAGCAGATCCCTTCTTTCCTGCCTGCATGTGCTCACTGCTTTTCAGCTGAGCAAAGGCATCCTCCTCTCCCTGCAAATCACATTACACTCTTTGTTTTCTGATGGAAAGCAGGAGTGAACCTGTAGAGCCCTGAAACACATAATATGCATGGCTGCTGTTTTACACTTGTAACATCTTGCATGCACTGAAATGTACAGCTGTTTACACTTGTAGCTCTGTCAAGTAAACAAGTGGTGATTTCTTATGATAGAGGGGAAATTGGCACAGGGCTGCTATTCACTCACCTACAGCCTGGCAACTCCTGGTGGTGGAAATCATTCTTTAGGCACCAAATTGGCATCAAGCATGTTGTAAAACTGGCTTCTCTGAGGTGGAGGGAAGGTAAGAGGAAATCTGTTGGCTGCATCTGCACCTCTGGAAAAGGCAGCCTCTGGGTATCAGATGGGCTCTGTCTCCTTCTGCATCCACCCACTTAAGTGCCTCACAAAGAGTCTGTGCAGTGGCTGTGCCAGGGTGTGTTGGCACACAAATCCGTACCAGGCATTTTCAGGTGACTCTTCACCAAGAGTTGTAGAGCTTGTAACCTAAATAACTTGTAAGTGTGCATTGGAAAAAGGCTTGGGGATACCTTTATCCCCTAGAGAAGATGCTTTTAATGTTAGTAAAGATGATTACATGTCCTCAAATAACAAAATCTAGATGATCTTTTCAGAGGTGAGCTGGAGAGAGCATCCAATGAAGCTAGCGACATTTCCCTGGACAGACTGTTCCAAGGTCTAACCATCCTTTCAGTGAAGGAATTTGTCCTAATGTCCAATCTAAACTTCCTCTTGATGCAGCTTGAGGCTGTTTGCTCTCATCCTGTCACTTCTTACTTGGAAAAGGCACTGCCCCCATCTGGATATAACCTCTTTTCACGTGGTTGTAGAGAGTGATAAGGTCTTCCCAGGCCTCCTTTTCTCCAGGCTAAACACCCCCAGCTCCCTCAGCCCTTTCTCATCAGACTCCTCCAGACCATTCACCAACTCATTGCCCTTCTCTGGACACAGACCAGCACCTCAACATCTTTCTTGTCATGCGGGGCCCGGAACCGAGCACAGTGCTCAAGTGCCCAGCACAGGGGGAGGGTCACTGACCTGGTCCTGCTGGCCACACTATTCCTGATATAGGCCACAATACTATTGACTTTCTTGCCCCCCCTGGGCACACCAGGGCTCCTGTTTAGATGCTGCCGACCAGCATCCCCACGTCCTTTTCCATTAGTCAGCTGTAGCATTTCCTGGTGTTGTTAAGACTCAAGTCCAGGACCTTGGGGAGTCCAAGAGACATTTTTGTCTCATCGGAGTTGATCTGCAAACTGCTGGGAGCTGGGAGAGGCTCTCAGGATGTGTTTGTTTCCTGTGCTCTTATAAGCATACTCTTTCTAAATGTCTTTATATGGTTATCCTAGTCCTACCCTCAGACATAGATATCTGCTTCTGATCATAGCTGAAGACAGGACATGGGATTAAATGATTCTTTCCTAGAGAAAAGTGTTTAAATTCTCTTCATGTTTTCACTGTATTAAAAATTTAAATCTCTCTTTATAACACAGTCTCTATCCAAGGAAAATTTTTGTCTGGTTTAAGACACAGTAAATTAGTTTTTACCATCTTTTTTCTGGCCCACATTTTTACCAAATGATAAAGCAAGAAGAATCGTGCTTGTTCTTTGTGACAACCTCTATTTCAGCTAAAAAGTAAAAAAATAATTTCAAAAAGAAACCCGAAAATATCCTCCATGAACAATTACACAGTTTTACTGACACAAAAAGGGGGCCAACAGCACAGTATATCACAGCTGACATGTAGAGATGTAAAAAGAAAATAAAATGAGTAAGATAATTACTGCTAAAGTGGTAGCAGTGAAGAAGATGACATCTACAAGCTCATTCTACCCATCTAATAGCTGGGCAAGGGAAAAGGAGGTCCATTCCTTGAGATACAGCTCTCGAGTTTACCTGTGAGTGGTGAAATGGTATTTAAAGTCATACTGTGGTGTTCGTGACAGGACATCTCACATTGCATCTGACAAGAGGGCAGGAGCTGGTGAGTGCTCAGTACTGGGGGTCTAGGGGAAGATACAGGAGATGTTACCCTGGGCAGCTACAGAGTAGAGAATGCAGAGTCATCTTCCCTTCCAACGGCAGGTGGGTTTGGTAACAATTGAAGATGTTTTGTCTGAAACATACCAAAAACATTCACAGAACAGTTGTTTTTCAGTTTTTTCAATACTGATATGAAGAAACAGAGCAAAACAAAACAGTGAAGCAGTAAAAAATATCTGAATTCCAATTTGATATTGGGGACTGGTGGTCTGAGAAACCATGTCTGAGCACATTGTTAATTTTCTATAATTAATGCTTTTGGGTTACAGTTTTGGGGCTCCACCTCCTCCCCCCAGGAAGGAGATGCAGAAGGGGAATTAGGGTTGAACATAACTCTGTCTGAACTTCAGGGAAAACTCAGCCATGTTCACAATCTTTACTCACAGCTGATTTTTCAACGTTGTTTTAGTGCCTATAGCACGTATAAGGACTTCTGCTCTAGCTTGGAGAATTGAAGAGCACCTGAGTCCTAACAAGGTGCAATGCTTCTCTCCTGATACCAGAGGAATAAAGACACAATATTCCATTAATAACCTCCCTGTGCACATGCATACCCATATACATGTGCTTTATTTATGGGTAAACGTGATTTAGATCACGTTTAAATGTGATTCAGAAGAAAGCGTTTGAAATTTACATTTGTGTGACTCGGGTAGAATGGAGCAAATTGCCTTTAAATAAAACCTACCGAGGGAAAAAAAACCAAAATCACCATTTACATTTCACCCAATATGCATGTTTTTAAAAGTCCTGAAGTATTGATCACCGTAGTTAAGGATAATCAAAAAGCCTCCAACAGGGTCATAAGCACTGCTCTGCCTGTATGGTTTTTTGTTCTCAGCATTAGGTACATCTCCCTTGAGTTTTTCTGGAGCTGTATTAATTGGATGATTAAAGCAAAAGCGAGATCAATTGGAATTTGAGGAGATGGTGAATGCTATAATAAAACAAAAAATAAAATGTTGTATCTACATGGTTAAAAAAATCAATAAAGTTTAGAGGAATAATGCTAAGAAAGAAAATAAGAAAAGGCTAATTGCTCCATCTTTTTGCAGACTTATTTCCTGAGTCACTTTCCAATCTTTATTCTTTTCTTTTTATGTCTCTGCAGAATGACCCTTGCTCTCCTTTTTCACACATATGCAAAACCACAGCTACATTAACAACTCTGCTGCTTGCTCCCTTGATTCTTTTTCTTTCCTGCTTAAAATTGCCCTTTCTGGCCTTATTACACACAGTGGCTAATGCACTCAGCTTGGATAGAGGAGATCTAGGTTCAACCCATAGTTCTACCCCTAAATAACTGTATAATCTAGGGCACAATATTTAATGAGTTCCCCACTTGTGTAATAGGACTGGCAGTATTCACTTGTCTATTCTGACTATTTAAATTGTCAGCCCATCTGGTAGGATCACTTCCTTTTCAGAGTCAGAGTTCAGATCCCATTCTTAGTTTGGGTCTATTGGCACTACAGTAGTTGGGAGGGAAAAAAAAAAAAAAGAAAAAAAAGGAATAACACAAGTAAATTCAGTTCCACAGGGGGAAGTGGCAATATTTGCAGTTATATTAAGGATCTGTTTAAGTACTCGCTTGTCTCAGCAGTGCCCAACTCTGAGAAAAACCAGAGAGCTGCACAGCGATACTTCTGCTGCTCAAAGTGCACCTCCATTAATTGGCAGAATGAAGGACAGGCTGTTAACTTTCCTGCTGGTGCTCTGTGTACTGAAAAGATGAATCTTCTAAATAAGACATTGTATCCTGTGGTTCAGTATCATTTACAGGCACCAACCCAGCCTCTGTTTCTTTTTGAAACTTGGGCAATGACATGTTCTTCTCTGATGGCCCGGAGGTGATCTTTTCAACTCAAATTGGAACACCTAAATAAACGTGTTGCCTTGAAAAGATGCTGCCTACTCAGCTGTCGTGGTTTAACCCCAGACAGCCACCAAGCCCCATGCAGCCACTCACTGCCCCACCAGCGGGATCGGGGAGAGAATAGAAGGGTAAAAGCTGGAAAACTCATGGGTTGAGATAAACTCAGTTTAATAGGGAAAACTGAAGTTGTACACGCAAACAAAACAAAATAATTATTAGGAATTAATTCACTGCTTCCTATGGCCAGGCAAGTGTTCAGCCATATCCAGGCGAGTAGGGCTCCATCACATGCAGTAGTTACTTGGGAAGACAAACACCATCACTCCAAAATGAGAGGTCAGCTAAAGAATGTACTCTGTACTTGGGGTTGTGCGATGACACAAACTGTAGACTAAAATAAACTATCACCTGCCTTAAGAAAATGGCTTCATGCCCTGGGCCTCTCTTACTTTTCTTCACAACATGAAGAAAAGTAATTCTCAGCAATTCCTGGTGTTCTTACCTCGTCAGGTTTCTCTTAGGCCTTATTCTGTTAAATGTTTTCATGTTATGCCTTCAGATATCTCATAATTTAGCTCCTGAAGCTTGAACTCATCCTAGTGTTCTATCTCCTCTCCCCTACCTCCCCACCCTGATTGCTTCAACTTTCCGAGCAATGCCCTTCCCCTTCTGCAAAATCAGAGGACCAAAGAACAGGCTTCTGCATCTGGAAAATGCTATCTTTGTCTCTCCTGAGGACTGTGACACCAGTGTTGGAGTAAGGAATGAACACCTTTGTTGTGAAGCACTTCCTTATCATCCAGAGTGCTTCAACACAGCAGGACTTAACAGACTCAGATCAACTGAGTGAAAAGTTCCAGGAAAGTGCCCTGATTCATACAGCAGGCAGTGAAAATATAGAGGCATATGGAGGCAGTGTGAATCAGAAGACTGCTATCGATTTCAAGTCAGAGGAGTGACACTAATTTACAATAGCAGAGGAGTTTACATTTTAAGATAAAAGGTGAAGCCTTGATTCCTTTGAAGCCAGTAGCAACTTTGCCATTGACTTCACCGAGGCAGTTTTCAATTTTAGGTAGACTGACCTGTTCTTATTTAAGGCAAAAATTAAGCAGCCTTGGGTACAATCTTTAAAGAATTCTTACCCCCTGGTTCCTCCTCTTGGTAAGTGTCACTTTTCAGGGCTTGCACTAAACTAACAATAATAATAATTAAAAATCCTTATGTTTGTTTTATTTAGTGTCTTAAATTTACTAGATATATCCCAGGCAAACAAGTGAATTCCATTCACCTTGCCCTGAAGAATAGCAACTCCAACGACAAGCCTAGATATAGAGATTAAAAGGAAAGAAAAAAAGAAAGATATATTGCTTTTAATTAAAGTACATATCCACTAGGCAAGTATAGGCCTTTAGGAAACAGACTTAAACATAGAAGAAAGTGAGAGATCTGTGAATTGTCCCAAATAACCTTACTGGGAGAGGAAGGGAGGGGTAGAAGGCAGGAATTTTGGAAAGTGAAATTGAACATTATTAGGGGATGAAAATGAGGCAAATGAATGATTAAGCAAGTTTCAGACTGCAGAACAGCTGAGTTGTGCTATGCTTTAAAGCAAACCATAACTGAAGGTTTATCCTCACATACTTCTTTTGTTTATGTGATGTGTGTAGTGGGGTTGTGTCTGTGAGACATTTTTCAAATGCCACTCCAGATAATGACAATATTTTCTTTCTTTTTTTTTTTTTTTTAATTAATTTCCCATCCGTTAAGGCACCATTCTGTTTTGTGGAAGTTTTGAAAGTTAAAATATTACAGGAGGCAGCATTCACTAATAAAAAGCTCTGCATCTCTTTACATCTGTGCCTTTAAAAACCATTTTCCCCCCTCCTTTTTACTGTTCTCTGCAAATTCTGACTGACTTATTATATGGTGTTATTTTGCACTTTGCTGTACCTCAGCTGGTACTTCGACCTGTGACCTTAATTATATCTGTGGCCTTTCTATTGCTGCAGAAGTAGCAATTGGAGAAATATATATGTTTGTATGTAAGTATATATATATATATATATATATATATATAGGTTTTCAGTTCACAGTACACAAATTTAATATCCTTATACCTTCTTTTCCAGGGAAAGCCTTGGTTTCCTTTACAATTTTGATTTTGGGTGAGTGAGCAAATAAGCGTCTATTCCCCTGAAAAGATGGAACTTTTACTTGATGCTTAGGCCAGGGATCTATCTTGGGCTTATGAGATTTGTAAGGCTTTAGTAGCAGCTGAGGGGAAAATGCCACATCTCTCTTATTTATGAGTGACTTTGAACTTATGGAGAAGCTCCTTTGTATACATCTGGATAATCTATTTCTATAGTTTAAACCACTCTTAAAAAAAAACTAACCTTGGAAAACAAAAATAATAAAAATAATACAAAACCAGCTGTATAGAAAAATGTGTAGATATTAGTTGAACACAATGAGGCATTTGCTAGGGGACGAGGAACCAGAAAATTGCAAGCATTTAAGAGAAATGCTGCTTATTTTAAATTCACTTGCACATCCCATAGTAATAAACCTCACTATGGCAGACTGCTAGGCAGGGGGAAAAAAACCTTTGTGAGTTCAATAGCTACCCACTGATTGTAAACAGGAGAAGGAACTCTGAGAACACAGTGCTGAAATATAGGGTAATTTCCTCTTTATTAGAGTCCATGAACTCTGCTACATTAATGGTTAGGCTCTGTATACAGTGCATATAACAGAATTATACAGATATTTTCTGCAGTTCTTTACTTGCTTCTTTAACTTCCTTCAGGGAGAAAAAATAAAAAGGGCAAAACAGCCCTACTTTTTCCTTTCCCCCTCTCGTGATACTTTCCACCTCTCATATTAATATATAGTGCAACACATTCTGTGACTGACATCCCTGTGACGCCCTACAATGTCCTCCACTGCTTTTAAGATGAGTTTAAGTTGTATCAGGTACATGAACTCAGTCTCATTCATTGCATTTTAAGGAGGAGAAGAAACAGAGAGAAAATGAGTGTTTGAGGTAGAAAAGGAAATTAACCAGTGCATGGTGTGGTCAGTCTACGGGCTGGCCACTCTAGCATATGAAGTCTTCACTCAGAGGGAAACTCAGATCCCGAAATGAAAAAGGAGGCATGGTCACTCCCATGGGCCACACTAGGGTGACTGTGGAGAACACGGAGTGGCACTGGCACTGTTATTTGGCTGTTGGTCAGCTGACCTTTGGAAAAGGGCTCAGTTCGCTGCCTAACATGTGTGAGATAAGTTCTACAGGGGCAGTGTCAGGACCCTGAGGGCACCAGTGCTCCTGAATGACCCTGAACAACCTCACCCAAGACCCCTATCTACCTACTGCTGTGGTACAGGAGTCCCATTTCACCTCAGTCTTGGACACAAGTCCCTGCCTCAGTGACACTATAATGTTCTGGCCTCCAGCCCTGCCCCCTGAGTGGACCTCAGACCTGCACTGTGGGTAGCTCATCTCCTGGATAGATCCCTCAGATCCATCCATGACTTTTCTCCAGCTCTTGTCTCTTCTTCGTCCTGCCTCACCTTGAATATTGTGTGCAGCCACCACAATATAAGAAAGATATTAAGCAACTGGGGAGTGTCCAAAGGAGGGCAATGAAGATGGTGGAGGGCCTTGAGAGGAAGTCGTGTGAGGACACTGAGGGCACTTGGTGTGTTCAGCTGGAGAAGAGGAGACTGAGGGGAGACCTCACTGCAGTTACAACTTCCTAGGGAGGGGCAGAGGAGACACAGGCACTGATCTCTGCTCTGGGGTGACCAGTGACAGCACCTGAGGGGATGGCCTGAAGTGATATCTGGGGAGGCTTATGTTGGGTCTTAGAAAAAGGTTTTTCACCTTATTAATTTAAGTCTTGAAAGTTATTTTGTACCAGGGTGGTTGGGCACTGGAACAGCTCTATTTCAGGTTACCAGAGAACATGGGCAGCACCAAAAGGTCTCAGAGAAAAAAATATTGTCTTTGTCACAGATGGGACAAAACTCAGCTGGAAGCTTTTTCTCTTCATTTTTCTTCTTTTCTATAACAAGATTAGATGTTAATGATGACGTTAATGTTGATTTAAAATTGTGAAATTTGTGGAAGAGTTGTCCATGGCATGTTTGTTAAAGGAAGGGGAACAATTTTTACCTTTTTGTGGATTGAACTGACATTTCAGAACTCCTTGGCACACCAGATTACCAAACCCCTGGTGCTTTACTGTGATTATTGATTAAAAAACAAACAAACAAACAAATAGATAAAAAAGGTTAAGGGTAATAAACCAGCCTTTTTCTCCTACAGTAATGTAAAAGAGAATTAAAAGGTTGAGATAAACAGCTACAAATCAGTTGATTGTTGTTGCTATTAGAAATTTCTGATATTACTATTTCTAAACTTGTCCACTGTGACAGAACTACACAGAGAATGTATTTTATGTCTGGATTTTATAATGATGACCAATATTATTAGCAGCAATAAAATTAGAAAAAGATTTGAAACCTTATGATTCTTTGTTCCTTTAATGCCAGTCAGGGATGATGGCAAATCCTGACTGGTTTTGTTTGTTTGTTTGTTTGTTTTGTTTTTGGGTTTTTTTGGGTTTTTTTGTGGGTTTTTTACAGATGTAATTTAAGTGAAGGCTTATCAGAAGTGTTTCTTCTGTTATCTGAGCTGCTTTGACTATCATTCCCCCTTTCTCTTTGCCAAGCCTGTGTTTGCAAAACAGAAAACCCAAATCCAAGTCCCTGCATCTGGAGTCAATTGAAATAAAACAAAGACAGGCTCATTTTAGCCACATAATTTAAGAAAGAAGACAGTATGATAACATTTAGAACAAGCCTCGTACACACCAGCCAGCCATTATCCTTCAGAAGCAGGTGGCAGATGGCATGAAATCATCTTCGTCAGACCTCCAAAGCTTTGCTGCCACATTTGGGAGCATGGTTCTTGTAATGACTACTTGCATATTCATACTGTGTGATGGGCACTTCTCAATTTCTGTGCACCTCATTTTGGAAAGAAGCTAATGTGGCTACACATGTACTTTATTGCACCATTCACATTTGGCATCATTAAGAGGAAGGAGAAGATGATTTTTTTTTTTTTTCCCCCTGTGTGCATCCTTCTCTGCTTGCGTCAGAATGGCACAGGGAATCAAAATGCATGGCAAGGTCTGGAGCACCACGACTTGCCTGAAGCAGTGATGAGATCAGCCTCTGTGTAACGCCTCCTGTGAAATAAGATCGGAATTATTCCCCTGTGTCGCACAGACACGTCTGGCAAAAAAATATATTCTCCTTCAGGTCTAGAGCTCAAAGGTTGCTCTCCAGCTTTCATAACATTGTTGTCAAAATCCTTTTCAAAACTAGTTATGCAAAGACATCTGCAGTTTACAAATCAGTAAGGTGAGGCATATTGCTTTTTCAAGAGTGCCAAGAGAATCAATTGCAAATCTAGGGAATTTACTTTGGGTCATAAAAGAGTAATTTGCTCATACCTTACTTGCACTACTAAGTCTGTTTTGCTGATGGGAGTTCAGGCAAGTCCATGATAAGATTCCTTTTGACTTCAGCAGGGTATCTCAGTATTGACAAGTTTCAGGGCTGGACCCTAAGCCTTCTAGTTTCAGTTAAAGACCTTTGTAAGTTAGTGAGGGTGCAGGAATCAGTCATATTACTGCATAGTGTTAAAGATGAAGCTTCTGATTCCTGCAAGTACTGAGAAAGGCAAAAACCCTGAATCCTGAAAGCTTAAAAATACTGCAAAAGAAAAACAGATTCATTACTTCAATCTGCTTGAACATTAGCCACATCAGCTTCTAATCCTGAAACCACTATTAGAGAAAGGGAACAAAGGGAAACATGACTGAGTTTGATCTTTCAGCTGAATGTTGCCTTTGTGGTCAAAGGCAACATGGTGCCTTGGAAATCCTCTAATAAATTACATGTGTTTTTCAGAAGTCACTACCACTAACATTTCCACTGGCAAGAAAAACGAATCCTAACGTTGCCTCTAGCACTCTCATTTCTCAGCGTGACTGCCCACAGCAGAGCAAAAGGTAAGGCCCACAGGTCCAGAAGAAGTGGTCATGCTTCACCCAACACATGTGAGTGAGAGAGTGCAAGCATACGTGGGGAAGCAGATCAGACAAGCCTACAGAGCTGCAGAAGAATCAGAAATAGAATAAGTAGCAACCTGTCTTGGTTCAGAGGACTTGCCCACTGTGTTTTGTGGCTTCCAGGACATTTCTTATAATGGATCTTCATCAAATCCCTAGGTAGCAAAGGGTTTGTGCTCAATTTAAACACATGCTTAATTTAGGCATGTAAATAGTCCAATTTATGTTGGATCAAGGCCCAATTCTTTCTCATTAAAATCTTATTTTAAAAACCTAACAATGCTGCTACTGGTTACGTTCATCCTCTTCATTTATGAGTGGCACTTTTCCCCCTCTTTTTAGCCTTTTAATTTTGCTGCATTAAAACGTTGCATATTCATATGAGAGATACGACTTTAGTCTGAGAACAATACACTGCATTCTAAGACTATTCTGCTCAGCCAGAAGATATTATTAAATACCATAAACAAATACAGATACGCACTGTGACATCTGGATAGAAATAGCCCTACAGTCATATTTTACAAAGGAAGCCCAACTAGAGGAAGAGTTCAGACATGTAAAATGAACATTAATGGCATCTTAATGTGCCTCAGCTGCCTCTAGAGGGTTCAAATATGTTGCATCACAGTTAGTTCTAGAGGAGGTTTATCAGCAGATGGAGCCTTGTAGGAACTCAAAGTGCTCTATCAGATACATTAATGCCCCAAACTGATACATTATGATGTTCTGTTTCAGGGAAGGAGAAATGCTTACAATTAATTATATATATTTTGCTGTTGTTGTTAAATCAATCAATATTTGCTGGCAGGCATGGAAAGCTGGTAATTTTACTTTTTTTTTTTTTTGTCCAAGAGTGATTCACATGAATAGAACGTTATGAGAATATTGAGAAGGAAAAGAAATCTTTTTGGGTCTTTTTTGTTTGGTTTTTAAATTTTGAGTTGATTAGTTTCAGCAGAACTTTATAGTTCACCCACAGCAAACATAAAAATGAATGTTGAAATAATAAAAGAATTTGAGCTGTGTATATGAATGTTTCTGTTCATGTTTATGCCACTATGAATACAGGGTTCAAGCTGATATGATGTATGGATGCAAGGAAACTCACTGGATGAGACAAGGCAGTTACAGAAAAAAATCAGTAAAGCAGAAACTGTGAAAAGAGAGACATTTGTTATCTTTTTTTAACCAGTATTGATGCAACTTTTTTAAAAT
>JAWWES010000094.1:65139221-65157613 GCA_035583135.1 Lophotriccus pileatus
ACTGAGTGTTCTTCATGTGCAAACATCACTGGCCCTTGCTAAACACCCAGCATGATGCATGTCTTCTTTGCATTCAGTTTTATGAGATTATGATGTTTCAGGTCACTGTGAGAGAGGAACTGTTGGAAGGACTGGATTTTCTTATGTGTAACAAGACACTTGTTACAGGAATTAGGTTTTGAGGTGGACTTGTTCCGCAGCACTGTGGTGTTAGTATTAGTTTTTTGATTCTGGAAGACAGCAATGCCCATTCAGTTTTCTTAGTCTAGTGCCAATATAAGCACCTATCAGTTCTCCATGGTTTGTCTTTATGGAGCAGACATGGCTTGTCACTTGTGTCACTGCCTAGAAGAAAAATAACCTAGAAGAAAAATAACGCTGTCAGGTTGAAACCATATTTTTAGTCAAGTACATTGGTTTAATCTAATTCCTTCACAGAATGGGCCAAGAATTAGCCATGGTTCTTTGCCTAATGAACTGTACTTCATGTAACATTTCTGTTACACAAACAGCTGATACAGGAAGGTAAACAGTATAATCTGGTTGAAACTAGAGGAATAATTTGATTTAATGTGATTTAACTTATATTTTAAAGGTTGGTTAATATCAAATTAGTTTTCTGAGATATGCAGTGTATTTGTAGGTAATGTCCCTGAAATGACAAATATCAATTTCAGTCAATGCCTTCTGGAGTTAATAATAAATAAAAGGACCATTCACTTAGGAGATGGACTTGGTGATCCTCGTGGATCCCTTTCAACTCAGAATATTCTGTGAAATCTGTGAAACATGTTGTGAATAGTGAGCCCAGTTCAAAGCAGGGTTACATAGATCCTTTTGGCTCCACATCAAAGACCAAGCTCTTGGTTCCTTAAACCCAACCATGCAGTGTTCAAGGCCAGGTTGAATCAAACCCTGAGCACCCCGAGCTAGTGAGAGGTGTCCCTGCCCATGGCAGGGAGCTGGAACTAGATGGCCTTTAAGGTTCCTTCCAACCCAAACCCTTCTATGATTCTGTGATTCCAAAATCTTCAGGAACTGCACTGCATATCTGAATGTTGGCTGTCTCTGTCCATTGAGAAATTATATTAGGAATCTCAGGCAACAACAGTTTGATTTCATATAAGTCATCTAAGTGTTTAAAATTAGTTGAGATCAATTAATATCTTAGGGTTCGTATCTTAAGTAAACCTCTGAAACAGTGTGTGTCCTTCCCATGCACTTTGTTGGATCGCTGCTAATTGTCTCCAGTTTTATTCTACTGAGGGAACACCTGCCTCACTGTCATGCTGAATTGTTGAAGAGACACAGGAGTTAAAATCTAGATGTTAAGCAATGATTGGTATGTGCCATGAATTAGGGAAAAAAAAAAAGGCGCAAGATGAACTTGAAGTTTAGTTTCACAGGAAGGCTGTTATTGCCCCTGTTAGCAGCTGAAAATTCACACACAGCCACATCTTAAGTAATGTGTTGAGCTGTCCAAAAGGTAATTTACATGCTGTCAAGGCAAACAAGAATAAGCTTACAAATTCAAGAGCAATATATGTGCAATTTGCACAACATCAATTTCTTTGGTTGTTTTTTCGATGGAGCCATCGCCATCAATTAAGTTAGTGACTCTTTGATTCAAATTACTTTTTGACACATAGTGAACAGAATGGCTCACAAGAGCATCATTTTCCCCATTGTTCCCCTGACAGCCATAGAGTAAATGCAAACAGGTGGAATTGTGGAACATCACTGCTGCTGAATCACATAACTGACCAACTAGGAAGAATCAGCATAATAAATATAAAGATCATTTTGAGGTGGGAGACAGTGGAAATGGATATTTACATCCTCGCCGTTGTTAAGTGTTTGACGTAACAGCACAATCTGCCAAAGTGAGTTTAATAGAAACACTGAGCCAGATTCTCAGATGGTGAAATATACTATAACTCCACAATGTACCCATAAGATAGAGCCATTATTGGAATCAGAGCACGTGACTGGCGCTCTGAAATAGTATATTCTAAGGCACAAAATTCATCTAATAAACTCCATGGTTATTCCACTGAAGACTGTTAGCACAAGAGCAATGGGCAAACACGAATCATGAGGTGAGAATCAAATGGCAGGTTTGTCTCAGTTATGTTACAGTGGAGACTTGCCATTAGCATGATATTTACCTATTTCTTCAAAATAAGATCTCACAAACCAAATAGGACCTAAACAGTAATTCGCAGTGAAGATACTGGCAACCAGTCACTTCTCTTTCTGTGCCATGCCCCATATTTTAAGTGCAGTTGTGGGTCACAGAGGTTTTGTGAGTATTCAGTGGGTTAGGACTTCACCTTGAGTCAAACCCAGCTCTGTGCCTCCATTTCCTTTTTATTTCTCAGTCCAAAACTCATCATTACAGAGGAGTGTTTTTTTTCCTCCTCCTAGACTTTGTACAGCTCAGAACATGAAGTCAGAGCCTATCATGTTATTAGCAATATGCATATGAAAGAAAGCCCATATCATTCTGACAAAAAAAGATACTGAATGCTAAATTAATATCTAATAAACTCTTAAATAAAGTGCCTTGAGCAACCATTTAAAGTGAGATGGGAGGCAGCTGGGTCTTGCCACGGGTCTGGACCTCAGTCTTCCTCTCTGCTGATGATTTTTACATGGCAGAGGCACAGAGCAATGAGCAGGATCATCGCATCGCCTGGAGATGTGTTGGTTTGGAAGTGCTGACATCACTGTTAGCAAAACCTCATGCACTGTAGAAGGTTATGATGTTCATGCAAGGGCTTTCATGCTCTCATTTAAGCTTAACAGCTTGCAAAAGAGAATTTCCATTTATAGAGGTCCTTTGGGGCTGCTAGCTGGTCTGTTTGGCATGAATGACTGACACACCACAAAACAGTAGCAATGATATGCACTATACATAAGCTAACAATGATTGATTAAAGTAATAAGAGAGGGAAGATACTATGCCTGAAGAGACAAATGATATAAGCAGCATGACTACCACTATGGAGATAACTGAAATAAGAATAAATGTTGACAATGGATTATGTAAGTCATTGATGGCATTTAGATTTCTGAAAAAGATGCAGAAAAAATAAAGTATGAATCACTTCATTACATTTTCCCATTCATTTTCCTTCTCCATCTCTAGCTTTTTATTCCCCTAGCTGAACATTCATTAAAGATAAATCTCAGGCCTTTTGCTAATGACTGGGCCATACCTGGAGGGTCAGGGAGGAACAGTGTGGTCATCAGCTCTGAACACCTCCTTTATCAATTGTACTTGGCAGCAAGTGCAATCAGAAACTGTTCTGGGCTTGGTCTCTGATAATAAGCCAGAGCATGACATATATGACAGAAATAGTGGAGCAACTAAGGTCTACTTTAGTGATCATAATATATTCAGATATGAATTATTCCTCCGGGTATATGTGAAAATAGAATCTCAGAAGTTAATGTAACTTCTTCCCCACCCCATATCTCCCCCCCACACCACCACCTTTTTTTTCTTTTAAGACTAGTTTGGAGAATCTAATATATGGAATAATTTTCAGGAAGTGAAATGATATCAACAGCAGTGCAGAAAATCGACCATTATGAAGAAGAAAAAAAACTATGAAGTTCTGTATCTAATTGGCAGATATAGAGGATGGATACCAACTATATTCATCCCAGTAAAAAGTATCAAAAATAGGACAAGAGACAAGGATGTGGTTAAGCAAAGATAACAAGGAGGAGCAGAAGGCATTTGAAAAGTTCAAAGGATATGTTAAGTGGGAGGAATGGGCAGATTATATGTGTAGATAAAGCAAGTAAGAAATAATTGGAGTGAAAATGAACACTGAACATGAAACAGGCCAAGACATCTCAACCCTACAGGGTTTTAAGATATTTACACAATAGTCAACTGGGAAAAGGGCAGTCTTTGTAATCTTGATAATGAATTAAATTTTATATAATGTATCAGCACCACAAAACATTCTGCTCCTCATTCCAGTACCTTATTCAAAGTCTGCTGGAGTTGGTGGCAGACTTTCAGTATCTTTTCAATTATTAGATCAAGTCCTATTAAAATTATATATCAGGTAGGTTGAACATTCAGAATCTAGGAATTTAGGCTCAAAACCTCAGCAGGCAGCTAGGCACCTAAGACCCACCTGGTCTTGGTCTATGAAATGTCTTTGAATGTCCTATCAATTTGTTTTTAAGGCAGGTTTCACTTCCATTCAAAGATTAATTTAATATATAATAAAATGTAGTATTCTAATAAATGCAAAAAATATAAAAAGAAACCCAGTCTAATAAAAATCTTAATAAATTCATAATGAATTGAAACCCAAAAGAACCTACTGTAAAATTATTTTTAAAAAACAGGACAATAAAACTGTAATTCAAATATTTGCTATTTTCATATTGATTTTAAACCCCTCTGACTGGGAAAGAAAAATAAAGGCTTAATAGGAATTTTACAAGATGCAAAAAAATAGTCTAAGATATTTTCAGCAGGATAGTTGCAAATAGAAATGTCCTCATCAGCAGTGATAGTCACCTGGCAAATTCATTCAGCCAGACCTTTCCCGTGGTGCATTTGTCCACTAAAATGAAAGATCAAACTGTGAGCAGAGCAGCAGTCTCTCAGTGCGGTGCAAGGAGAGCGAATAGAGACAGGCATTCACAACAAGTCAAAGTAGGACAGACCTATTATGTTCATTGCTTGTGGTGTTAAAAACCATTCCTCAATTCAGGTGCAGAAAACACGGTAATTTGTCCAGTTCTTAGGCTACGTATAAACATAGAACTGTGGAGTCCTGTGGAGCACCACTGGTGATCAGACACCAGCTGGATGTAATTCCATTCACCAGGATGTAATTCCGTTCACTACCACTCTCCGGGCTCGACCATCAGCCAGTTTTTTACCCAGTGAAGATTGCACTCCTCCAAGCCCGGAGCAGCCAGTGTCTCCAGGAGAATGCTGTGGGAAATAGTGCCAAAGGCTTTACTGAAGTCCACACAGACAAGTCCACAACCTTTTCTTTGTCCATTAAGCAGGCCTGCCTGTCATGGAAGGAGATCAGGTTGGTCAGGCAGGACCTGCTTTTCATAAACCCTAACCGGTATAATTGTGTGAATGAGAGGAATGACAGAGTATAAAGAAGACATTCTGCATCTACTGAGCTTCTACACAACAGGTTTTCTTATTGGTACTATGTAATTTTTTATTCAAAAGCCTGATAAGGTAAAGAGAACAGTTTTATCCTTGGCCATGTAGTGGGATGTTAACTTTTTCTGTTCCCTTCATCACCAGGCTACCTTTTTCTCATGCATCTGCTAATTCCTGTCCCCTAGCACAAGATATGTAATGTCTACACAGTTACTGATGAAATCAAAGTAAAATATTCAGTATTACGTGACTCTTCTTGAGTCAGAATTTTGTTTTATTAATGAACTTTGTTGCCATACTGAGGTTAGTAAATAGTATTAACTCTAATTTAATGGTTGGGAGAGTGAGGCAAATGTTAAGAGCAGTTTGTTTCACAACTAGAGAGTGAGTCAGATCAGGACAGAGTACACATATTTTCTTTCCCTGGTAGCCGCCTGTTTCTTTTCCCTCTATTTTCAATACTAAACATGGCACTTTGGCACTTTGTCATACAAATCAAAATAATACAGACTCCTCTCTTAAAACTTTGGGTGTTGTTTTTTTTTTTTTGTTTTTTTTTTGTTTTTTTGGTGTTTGCTTGTTTTCTTTTAAGTTTCTTTTCTAGCAGTGTACCATGACTTAGCAAATCAGTTCAAAAAGAAAAGGGGGGAGGGGGGGGGAGGAAAAATCGGTAAGTATATTTTATTAATTGGTTCAGATTATCTGCCTGTCAGCAAAAGGGGAAGGTGTGCATTCGGCATATTGCTGCTGAGCATGCTTTCTATTTCATCCCAGTGCACACCTCAGCTCTACCCAGCCTTTAATAAGCATTATATTTAGTGCCCTTTAAAAAAAAAGATTGAATTATTGCTCTTTTTATGGTTCTATAAAAGCCTTTAATAATTTGGGGGCAGCAGCTTCATCTTGCCTGCCTGGCCAATCCTCAGTGAGTGGTTAAATTATTCATACAGGCTTAAGATATCTGTGTTTACTGTGACCAGTTCATGGTGTCTTTAGTTTGGAATGTGCAAACCAAGTAAGTGCAGGTATCTGGTGGTTTCTGGGTGTGAGTGAGCTGCAGTTCGGGCATCAATGAGGTGAAAATCAGCAAAGACTTTGGTAAAAAACTCACAGGGAAAAGAAAAAAAAAAAAAAAGAATAAATGAACCCCACAAGAAAAGTATGCTAAGAGAGTATTTATACAAAATTCTTTTCAGTAACTACCCAGACTGGCTTGGAGCACAATGAGGGAAGGAAGAAGCTCAGAGGAGCCACTTTGAGACAAAATTTCCAGAGCTTTTTGTTTCACTGCCAAGGCTGAAATTGGGAAAAGAGCCATGGAAGACAAAGTAAAGAATCTCATTGAGGGTTGAGGCAGGAATTTGCATTTCTATAGGTACAGATAGTAACAGTGAAATCATTCTGTTAAATATGCTGCAGTTTACTTAAAACCTTGCACTTTTATTCACAGGTAGAGAAAATGGGTTAATTTATATCATTTGCCAATAACAGAATTTACTTATATTAGTCAGAAGAAAAGTAAAGAACTAGGATAAAACAACTTTGTCCCATGATGTCACCACATGTGATTCCATCTGTTTGTATGTCAGATCTACTCATACATCCTTAAAAACATAGTGCTGTTTCAAAAAGTCAATAAGAAAAATACTTTGAGCTGCAGGATCCCTTTTTGAATCCTTTATGTGTAGCTTTAATGAATTTACAGTAAATAGCTTGTGGAAATAAGTGTTTGAAAAAAAAAATAAATTCCTATATCTTTATGGCTGTCAACTTAATAAGTTCAGAAGTACCTGGGTAACCAAAAGATTATTTTATGTCAAAGGAGTCTCTAATTTACTGATGAAAATTTACAACAGGTTAATAAATTTCTACACGTTTTATGCTGCTTTCTGGACCTGAGAGATTGTCCTTTTTATGTTCCTGGGGTGGGGGCAGGGGGCAGGAATAGGATAAAAAAGAGAAAAAAAATTGCCTGTTCTGCTGAAAAAGAAGAAATGCTTAAAAATAGAAATATAAACTTAAAATGCTTTTTTCTACCAGCACAAAGAGATTTTGGACTGTCAGCACTTGTTACTTTCCACAGCAGACACAGATCTGGAAGAATGTTTTCATCCCTTTTGTTGTTTGTTTCTTTGCTTGCTTTTTTCTCTATCTATGATTTTTTTTTGAGTGTGAGGTGCATCATGTAAAAAAAATAAACCAAAGATGGATGGCATCCTAGTCCTTTACAGAGCATTTTTAAATGTCTCCCGCTCCAGGAATTTTCTTCATGTCTGTCATGCTTCGCAATTTCCTTCTCCCTCTCTATCCTCCTTGGAAAATACCCTTTCTTTGTTGTTCTTTCCTTCTGTGAAGATGAGGCACGATCTCAACTGACATAATGTATTTTAGGTAGCTGAATGTTGGGATTATTACAGAATTTTTGCAGTCTTAAGTTATGCCAGACACTAATTTCAGTAAAGGGGTCCTGCCATGCAGGCGCTGGTATGAAAAAAAGACACTCAGTGCCCTGAATTATTAAAGTCTGATTCACTGTAGGATTTCTTCAATCACTTCTCCATCAAAAACTCCAAAGACTTATAAAAAGGGAAAATTGAAGTCAAGCCACAGTGAATCACGTCCCTGTATAAACTAACCTCTAATTTAAGGTATACCAAAGAAATGAAGAGTTGTATCTCAGGCCAGGGAGAATGTTTCATGATCATTCATTGCTTAGACAAACAGCAAAGAAGGGAAGCATCTGGGAAAGGCACATTGACTAAGAGCAAAGGACATAACCCACTTCATATCTACGCATGGCAAATCAATTTAATGTCTTTCATTACTGCTTGAAAACGGAAACTTACATGCGAACAATAAACTTTAATCTGGTTGACAACAGTTTAAAAAATGCACTGAAAGCATGTTTCAGCTGCATGACATACTTTATGACACTTATTAAAAAGACATACTTGTAAGTCAATTAACCTGCCCAATGGTACATTTTAACTTGTTTTCTAATAGGAAAGGCAGCAAAAGGGCAAAGTTTTTCATTTGGGAAAGTTCTAAGTTGATTTCTTTTTCCTCTTTAGGTGAAGGACATTGCTGGTGTCATCATTCCTAACCAGTCCAATATGAAATATAAGCCATTGGTGCCCACCAACCCATATTGTCACAGGTAACGGTTGCTTATTCCCTAAAACTTTATAGTCATTGCAGTTTGCTATGGTAATTCATTAATTACAATAATGATGACACCACAGGATGAGGCAGTTAACAAGACACATCTATCTGGATATTACAGAGAGGATCATTTGCACCCAACAGATATAAGGTCGCAAAAGCATTTTAACCGAGCTTCTCTCATCCCAAAACTTTCCCAAATGTTTGGATGTTCTTGTTGCTGTTCCATTTCCTATCCTACTCCCTCTCATTAACGTTTGTGCTATTAAACTATAAGCATGCACACACAGTCTGTTGTATGTATAAATTTATCATATATCTATAAATAAATAATATATAAATTCTCTGTATAAAAATGTATAAATATACATAATGCATATAATCAAGTTTATGTATACACAACATATATGATAAATATGCTTCATTTATATGTGATGTTTGCACACATACAGATATACATTTATACATAAATATTCATAAGTCCAAAAGCATATATAAGGACTTTGTCTTAAATATTTAAGCACAATTGCATCATGCAGACCAATGAAAATGTAGACAGGATGAGCTCTTTTGTCCATAGTACTGTGGTTCCGACAGAAGAGATACAAAAAGAAAAAGCAGTATAAATGGTATACCTAATTGCATTCTGATTAATTTAACTTTCAGTGATTAGTTCAACCTGGATTCAGAGGCACACGTTAGCTCTTAATTCTGCCTAGCTTGAAAAATTTTTAACCCCCTGCTTACTTTTCCAACTTTTAAATTCATAAAGTCAAAACTGAAACTGGTTGATCTGGTTGGAGTTTGACAACCAAGAACAGTGAAATTTTGTTCAGTTTTGTCTCATGCTTGTGTCAGACCTTGTTCACCAACAGTTTCAAATTCAGTGACACTGGATGTGTTAGTTCCATGAAGTTTGCCAAAGCCATTTTCATCTGAGAAGTTCTCAAAGTTCTTGAAAGGTTTGTAAATGTCCTAATCTGGGTATGATTCAAAGGACACTTTTTTCTTATGAGATATTTGATAATTTTACATCATGTCTTTGCTTAGTCTTGGAAGTGTTGAACCGGAACAGCAAGTAGTATTTTAATTTCTGTAATAAATATCAGAGGCCAACTAAGCCATTTAGGAACAGAGATATACATATATTTAAGCTGTAGACTGAGCTATTCCTGAATCATTATTATTTTTGTATGTCAGAGTTTTGTTTCTTTGCTTTAATTGCATGTGAAATTCTTACATTAAATGAAATCCTTACAGATGTTTAGAATGTTTCTGTCACCTGATGGGAATGACATGTTGCATAGCTTTATATATTAACATTCTTCTTTAGACCTCAGAATCCTTAGAATGCTTTAGAAATATGGCTGTTTTCATTATGAATTTCAGATTGGGTATATAACCTGCATCTAATGTTACTGCTCAAGAGTGGAAATGAACTGGGCTTGAAGCGACACTTGCTTTGTGGCCACATTATTTAACTGCTAGACCCTGCCAAGTTGTGCTGAGTTGTTAGAGCAAACACTGTGGTGTGTGCACGACTGTAATATCACTCTGTGCTTAGTCCAGCTGTAGCCCTAAATATCTTCTGCCTCAGGAGTGAGGAGGCAATCTGATGGGGTAGTCACCAGGGAGACATCAAGTAGAGACCTTCTTTAGTAAGAATTAATGTAACAGGATATTTAGACAGCTAAGACAGAGTTAGTACTGCCTGCTGGAGGAAGTAAGATCAGTAAAGTTGTACTGGGACTATCCTGAGTTCTTCTGGAATATGGACTCACTGATTTTGGGGGTGGCATAAAGAACAAGTGGAAGGGTATGGATTGGTGTATAAATATTTAAAAGCTCCTGTGGGTATTATAATGGTTTTTTGAGTGTGCCTTTCTTGGATGAGCTTATTGCTATTTTTCTATTTTTAGTGTCTCTAATTATATCCATGTGTACATGTTTTTGCATACGTATGCAGAAAATAAGCCTGAAATATCCATAAAACCAGAGGAAGGTGTTTGAATGTTCCATGGCAGTGTTTCTTCAAATGTCAAGAACCGAGCAATAAAGAAAGGATACAGGTAGTCATTGAATAGATAGCTATTCTATAGTGGAGAATTGTGGGGGAAAATGAAGAAAAAAACCAAAAACCTTTCAAAATGCACACAAAGCAAGCCTCAGAAGGGCCTACAAACTCAAATGCTCTCAAATGCAAGAGGGTTTGGAAGGGGAAAGTGTTTTCAGTAACTGTTTTTTATCTTCAGGTTTTTCACTTTATCTCACTTTCTCGAAGGCTGGAAGTTGACCCCAAGAGGGTCATGGAATCTGATTTATTGTATTGTGTTTAAATCAACAAAGTCAGTTTCTCAAAGCTGTGCTGGAAGTTGGTGGTAATCTCTCTTGAACTTACCTACCTTCCTCTTCCTCCCCCCTTTCATATTTGTTTAGAGTGAGAAAGATTCTGATATCAGAAGGCCAAGAACATAAAAGATATCATAATCATAAGAGTTGGGTTCCAGTATAGTATATAAGTTTCCAGTTACAGTGTGAACAAAGTTATGCTTTCCCCCATTTTTATTTTGTTTCTCTTTTTTTAAAAAAAAATGAATGAAATTTCATTTCTTTCAGTGAATGATCATTCATTGTTTTATTAATACTATAGGCACTGACATCTGAGTCTAAACTTTATATTTTTTCCTTAATATTTCCAAATCTCAAAATATCTGAAAAAAATATGTCATGTCACAAATGACCAAGAAAAATCAAGGCAACTAGAATGTATTAATCTAATTAATGTTAATTATACAGTAAGATAAATAAGATAATTTATTTACTATTTTTTACCACTGACTATGAGGGGATGGGGAATTTTATCATTGCTTCCAAACTAAGAGTGTTTATTGGTTACAGTGAACTAAAATCTTAGACTTGGTAATTTGCCCTGATTAACTTTTTTTTAGCACTCCCATTAAAATGTAGAAAAAGGGAATGCTTTTGGTTGTTATGGAAGACTAGAAGTGACTTGGGTTGGTTGGAAAGAGAGAACAATATCCTTTCTGTTGAATTTTAAAAACTTAATTTAGAAACTTGTATTACAACCTCCTAAACATCACAGCTGCCTCTTTAAGGCTTGGAGTGAGCCTTTTACTTTATAAGGTAGAAGTTTCAACGTTGAGTTGAGGCTGGATTATACTTAATTTTAATCATCACAGGTGGGCATTCTGCAATTAACCCAAATAATTTGCATTGAATAAATCTATCTTAAATTCCAGCACAGCTCCTGAAGACAACAGATAATTCAAAATGGATTCTGAGCTTGCAAACCAAAATATTGCTCTAAAACATGACGTTTGCATCATTGTTCTAAGCACTTGACATGATTACATCATAAAACCCAGGAATGATCTTGTCATGTTTCCATGTGGCACAGGAGCTTATCTGGATCATTCTTAATATCTATATCCAAATAATCAACAATAGACAGTGATATCTGGAAATGAACAAGAACCCTTGGGGGTAGAGTACATAACACAACACAAGTGACTATCATTTTTTAATTGAAGAAATAGATTAAAAATAGAAACAAGTTTCAAAGACTAGAAAAATTACAGATATAGAAGAGAAAACATGGTGTAATATTGTGGTTCTTCTCCTGCCAAATTGTGCTAATAGGTCTTTCATTTTGTGCTAATACACTGTTATAAAAATGGTGCAGGTGCAGCTGTTTTAGTTTAAACATGTATATATACGTATGTTACACTCACTTCTGTGACAGAAGGTTGCTGCTTTGTAAACATTTTTTAAAATAATAAAGATTGTTAATAAAGTAGGCTAGGATTATGTTTTATTGTAGTGGTTTGGGGTTTTTTAAGAGTGATGTGGGCATTTGAAATTCTCTGACTTTAATGTTGAAAGAGATGCTTCCAACAGCATTGTATGATCCCTTGTGAGACACAGGTCAAGTCAGTTTTTGTATCACAGCTTTTAGAAAAACATTAAAGTCTTTGCATGGAGAATTAAAGCAATACAGATTCTAGCACACTGGTAAACCAAACATTTGAATAGTCATCCTTAACTCACTTTCTGTCTTTCCATGCCCATTTCCATCCTAAAATGTGAACTTTCAGCTTTCAACAACCATGGTTATTGTTTTGTTAGGTTTTGTTGTTGCTGTGATGTTTTGTTTTGTTTTGTTTTGTTTTTTTTTTTAATTCCCACATACAGATTGCAATGCAATCAAATCCTTAATTTAATAAAGCAAACAGACTGCACCGCTCTATTTTCTCATTATAAATAAAGTTCTAAAAACCTCTGATAATGTGGTAGACATAAGATCATAGAAAAATTCAAACCCAGTGGAATAATTCATTTTTCTAGTCCCCCATCCTCCATTAATAATTTCCTTATCTTTTATCTAGTTGTTCCTATATTTAGTATAGCAGCCTACACTATGGCAAACATTGTCGAGAAAAGTCTATGGTGTTGAATTAAAACTACCATGAAAAAACTACCAACCCCTTTGGCAGTTTGTTCCAAATTTTTTTTTTAATCTAAGCTTGTAAAACATGTGAGCCTGATTTACCATTTAAATTTAATTTAGTGTTCAGACATTGACTATTACATTTCTCCTTCCAATGAAACAAATTTTCAAATTTCTAGTATTTTCTCCTCTTTACATTTACATTTTCTATTTAAAAATGTTTCTTCTTTTTGTGAGTCTTCTCTGCACTTAAAACTAAATGCCCAGTGTGGATACTACAACTCTGTAATATGCCACAGCCTTTCTTCCCAATGCAGTGCCTGCCCTACTTTGTAAAAACAGCCTTGTCTCTTTGCAGGGAAGCGCAGCATGGGAGCACTGAGTGGTCTTTCTTTGCTTGTTAATTTTGTGACTGGCATGATACTGCTGCCCCCCTCAGATTCTGCTTTTCGCTTTCTGTACCTGTGGCTTGAATGGTAATTTCTGAAAAAATTCAAGAGGTTTCTCTTCTTTTACTGAATTAAGATACTTTTTAAAAAGAAAAAAAAAAAACAAAAAACAAAGCAAAACAATAAAAAAAGTTTATTTTCTTTTATTTCTTAACCAGTTGTTCTTTCATTTAGCAAATGCCTTGTTGATATCTCACACTCTTAACTTTTTCAGTGGAATTTAGGTTTGTGCCCTTTCCAGATATATTATGAAGAATGATTTAGAGAATTATTAATAACTACCATATTGGTGTGCCATAATAAAACAAGAGGGTTTTATTGAAATTTCATTCTGAGCCAGAGAAGAACGAGGATTGAGAAGAACAGAATTGCTCCTGTGGATAATTTACTTCAGGATGTTGTAGAAAAGGACATGTCTCAGGGAGAATTTAAATATCTTATTATCTCATGGGTAGTATAAACAGTCTTATAAATAAGTAGGGAGAAAAAAAGGAGAGGTCATTAAAAGCAAAAGGTGCTGAAACAAGTAATAATGAAATTGCATTCAAAATCAGGATTATAGAACATAATTCAATAGTCCCACATGTAACTTTAATGTGGATCAGGGAAATGGCTAAAGCATAGATTGCTCTCACCTCATCTGACCGTATAAAGAGAGGGTCTGACAGATAATGTGGTTTATTCACCACATTCTTAAATTCAGACTATAATATCTGTAATCATCCTGGTAATAAATACTGTACAACAAGTCCCTTTTGTCACAAATGCATCACTGAGTGTGCAATAACATGAACTTTCCTATATTGCACAAAAGCCCCGTTGTCTATGGTACAACAGCACTGTAGGTTTCAATCTGTTTCAATGGGAATTATTACTCTCTTTGTGATGGTTGTCACTTTTGAGCAGTGCATTTTAAAATCATAACCACAACAAGCCCCATAGACACCATTAAGTAAGAAGTCTCAGAAAGCTGTCCAGGGCTTTCTAATGCAAAGTGTAGGGCATTTCTATGAAAGGCTGAATGTTATCTCCTTTCAAGGAAGGAACAAGAGAGCTCTGAACTGGTAATATGAAAGGGTTAAGAGTGTATCTGAAGCCCAGGGACATCAAAGGAGAAACCTCATGGATTTCATGGGGCCCTGGATTGGATACTTACCACGTTCAGCAAAGCACTTACACATATGCAGATGGTCCTCATTCTCCCAATCATTTAAGGACACATTGAACTTTCAGTAAGTGCTTACAGCTCTGTTGAAGTCAATTTAAACATATTTTAAAGTGGTTTGTTGAACTGGGAGGACATGATGAATCTGGGCCTCAGTGAGTTCTATGGAAATGCATGATGTATTTAAATTTAACATATTTATGTAGTAAACTCTAAATTTATCCACTGAGTCCTATTGAAAAATGAATAATACATAACCTCTGGCCCCATGCTTCCTTTGAGCTAGAAAGGCCAAGCAGCCCAGAAGCTAAATGGTTACCTATTTTCATGCCAGCCTTTTCCTCAAATCCCAGCAGGAACTTTCTTGTTAATGGAGAGACTAAACTTCTGTATTCAGCTTTCTGTTCATTCCTTGCCAAGATTGTGGAAAACAGCAAGAGGAACTTCAGAGGGGGAAGAAAAATTAATAAATTTGTTAATTTTATTTGCACCATTTCTGACTAGTTCAATTCATATGCCCTTAGATTATGATTGCCTTCATATAAATTGGACTCAGAAGTTCACAACTTTCATAAACTCTCTGTCAATGAGAAATACCAGTTATGCATAAAATTTAGTGCTTAATACTGTTTTTATTTTATTGCTAAAGGTTTCTGTGTAGCTGAGATGATTTAAGCAGTCAGTAAGTTTCAAGGCAAAGTGCATAGTAAAATGAAAAACAATGTTTTGCTCTTCTCCATAGCTCTTAACTTTGCCAAGACATGTATTTCTTCCAACTTGTGTTTTTGTTACAAGAGCTCAATTCACCAAAGAAAAAAACAAACAAACAAACAAAACAAAACAAAACAAAAACCTAAAATTTGCAAGACTTTTTTAAAAACAAACACTTCTATTTTATTCAAATATGTACGCAAGAAAAAAGTAATCATGCAATATTTTCACCAGAAAGAGATTTATGGGGCACTTCTGACATCTACCTACACGTTGAAATGCACTTAATTCCGTGAGTGATCTCCAGAGCTTCAGATTTGTTTCCAACCATTTTATGCCTTATGCTGCTAAATTCTATAACTCTGCTTGCCAGGCGGCATTTAGTAAAGCAAATGAGATGAACATATCTTTTCTGAAGATATCCAGAGTTTCTGCTACTATTGTTAAAGCCTTGATACTGTAAACACTGATGTATCAGATTTACCTATGTAAGTCAAATAGGATGACTCACAAGAATGAAACCGTATAGCCAGGTATAGAAAGCTATAGGCATAAATTGCTGTCTTGGTCTACGGTACACAGTTTTACAGATGAGACAGAAAACTGCTGCTCCAGATATGCATTTGTAGGTACTTTCAGTCTCACTGTTGTCAGAGGCAGCAAAAATATCATGCTGAACACGGTGCAAATGGTACCATAAAGTAATAGATATTATTAAAAATGGCTTTCTTCTCACTGTGAAATTCAGCATATCTGTAAGTTAATGTCACTGAAGGAAGTGAATGGCTGAAAGAAGTAGTACTGAAGGTAATATCTTTCTTCAGATCAGAACCTGGATGATTAGGAAAACTTACATGGGTACACTGCAATTAAGGATATTTTTATTACTATTAAATGTTCTTTGTAAAGTGTTAAAAAAAAAAAAAAAAAAGGCAATGAAAATGTGCCATTTTGTGAACTATTTTTTCCTCAACCATGGCAGGAAGCCAGATGAAAAGCAGCTAGAAAAGAAGGTGTTTCTGGCAAAAGTTTTGCAGACATGTAGCATGAGTTAGGATGATTTCAGAGGCGTTATTATTTTTGTCATTTTAATAGAGTTACTGGCCCTGCATTAACAGAAAGTGACTCTTAGAGATATTTACCATAGTTACCTGTCATCTGTATGTACTAGTATCTAGGGTGTGGGTGATTTTCACTAAAGGCAAGTTTCAGGGCTGGCCTGAAGCTATATGATGGATTTCGCAAGCATTTAGACAGAGACCCTTGAGAGCTATATAAAATCTTGAACATAGACCTACTTTCAGGCTTTCTCCCACTTGGGTAGCCCTTGCACACACCAGATTTGTTATGATACATGAGTGCTCACAGCTGAATACTGGCGTTGTCCATTTAAGACTTCTCTGAGCAGTTTATTGTGTTGCAGACTGTGATACCGCTTTGATATCAGACACAAAAAAACACTCTCTGCAGCCCCAATTAAAAATAAAAGCGGGGCTCCTAATACCAGGATATATTATCCAAGACAAACTACTACCAAGTACCAAATATTGTATCAGCTAAAAAGTAAATTTTTTACTGGAGAAAAAAATCACATTTAACAGATATTGTGTTATTTTGAAAGGAAGGTTGGAATGCATTTTGCCTCTACACAGCTGCATAAATGGAAATAATGGTAATGTATCTCCATGATTTCTATGTCTGTTAATCCTGGGTAGCAACGACACAATTTAATCTAAAATAATGATATTTTTCTCTATGTCTTTCTATATGCATATATATGCATAAATGAGCACAGGGATGTAAATACATACCTGTGATTATGGTAAAGATACATTGCTTTTCATTTTTAGATTACAAAATACTAAAGAAGAAGGTAAGAGTGAGTCCTGCTGTTTTACACCTGTTTTATTCCTGTTTTACAGGAATAGAAGAAGATGTGAAAGAAGTTACATAGTCAGCAACTTCTTAAACTGGAAAAGAAAGAAAAGCCAAAATCTTGTTTCCTGACTGCAGGCTCCTTCTGTCTACTTGGAACCACTGCCTCTCCTAATTCAATCCCATCTATTGAGTGTATTAGAAAAGCATGATAAAACTTGTCTCAAGTGTTCACTCCACTGTTCTGATTGAAAAATAAAAAGAGCAACAACAATAACAACCACAAAAAAACTCCAAACAAACAACAACAGCAAAACACCACACTGTAAAACAGAGGCTAATATCAGCAAAAGACTAGAGCACTGGTTGTAGGTCTCATAGGCATTTGTACCAGGTCTGCTCTTCTCCTCCTTACTCCTCGATAATTAACCGTCATTTCTGCACTTCCTCATCTTCTTCGTATTGATCTTTCATCATATAATGGGTGCAAACAGCAAGAGGAAGGCTTAATAACAAACATTAAAATGAATAAATAATTGCAGCCACAAATCTTCCTCAACGAACTGATTATTTGTTCAGTGACAATATTACAAGAAATTGGCTTTACATAATTTAAAAGGACACCAGCAAGTCAGGATTTTTTTAATAGCATTTTTCTTCTCTACACTCTCTGAAAAGATGTTGAGGGGGGTGGTGGTGGTCTTTTCTTCAAAAGAGTAAAAGGGCTTAACTTCCAAACTGCTTTTCCAGCATCTTCATGATCCTCAGTAAATGTCTGAGGAGGTCAGAATGACTTAGTGATCGGAAGTGAATCACCTTTCTTGGAGATCTACAAGAGCATTGACCCAGGGTGTTTTTCCTCTCGAGTTTGGCTATCTTATAGGTCTGAAAGCTGAGAGCTCTAAGTAGGCCACTGAAGGCAGACAACATGAAAAACTGAAGAAGTGGACAGGTGAAGAAACCTTGGATGAAAAGAAAACTTCCCATGTGGAATGAGCTGAATTCGTCCTCATCCCTTCTCTCTGAGCAGCAGTGTTGCTGTGGCATCCTCACAGCCACATAATGGCATAGGAACAGGAGTAGTGCTTGGACTCCTACAATCTGCAAAGTCAAGAACTCTCCTGCCTGTTCCTCTGCAGGGCAGAGCTCAAGCCTGTGCCCTGGCCCTTCCTTGGTCATGTCCTTAATCCTGTCCTTATTAGGATACATGAGGCTACTTTGTTAAGTGGCTCAATTTTCCTAAGAACAGTTCAATAATCCATAGCTGACTTGAAATATTAGTGAACATGAGGGAATGTCTGCCCTCAGTGAGGGAATACTGTGCCATGGTGTCGCAGGTCGAACTTGGCTCCCAGCCAAGTGCCTGGACTGTGAGAAAAGCCTTCCCCCTCCCTTTTTCTC
>JAWWES010000094.1:65157713-65173667 GCA_035583135.1 Lophotriccus pileatus
GTACAGTGGTCACTTCCCTGGATACCTGGTTACAGGTTGGTGACCAGGAAGGCCTAAACCAAAACCATTACACATGGTGATATGGCAGCTTCCAGTACAAACTTGATACTTTATTCTTAATTCAGAAATCCTACTTCATGCAGTCACCCTTATCACAGAGGCTGCAAACATCAGCATCGTAGAGGTATCAAACTTTGCTACTGCCTCTGCCTCAAACAGTCTATGACCTTAGTGCACACCACTAGATATTTCAGAGCTATCATGGGGTCTGCCTGGTAAGAACACCTACCTGTGACATGCCCCAGACTCCTGAAACAAGAGGAATTACGAATACTATCCTTTTTTTAAGCCAAGACTTCAAAGGGATCAGGTCAAGTGTGCTTTATTCACTAATGTACTTCTCATTCAAAAAGCTCCTTAACTAGATGTCCACACGTTGAACAAGTAATGACCTGAAAACAGCACAGTTTACAGGATGATATGCTGGCAGAAAGTTTTCTAACACCTCCCAGAAGTGCACTTTCCAGAAACCCACTGTACATAAACATAAAGGTCTGCAATCTGTCAGTTAATATTAATGTGGTCATTTGCTGGTAAGTTGTAATAACATGATGCACATGGGACTTGCTACACTGACCTTTTTGGTGGAAGTGATTCATTAAATGGTCACTCATTTAGACAGCAGTAACTATTTGCACAGCTATTAACATTTTAGAACTTAACTACGTATTTATTGCTTTCAAAAAGAAATTTTTTACCAAGGTTAGCTGAAGACCAAATTTTTCATTATTCAATAAAGAAAAGAATTTAAAACAGAGAAGCATCCATTACAAAGGGTGGGATATTTATATGAAATGTCTGACTTCAGATTACCCTAAATGTCTGAGCTATTATCCTTGTGCTTTTGAGCCCAGAAGTACAAATCTTTGCTTTCCCTGTCAAAGGCTAAACAAAAATCTTTCTTTCTTTCCTGAGATGTTTTTCCCTTCTTCATTCCAACACTATTTAAAGAGTACAGAGAAAACATGGGAAGTGGTAAAAGCTGTTAAATCACTAATAATATAACTCTAAACCAAAAACCATCAAATTCAATAGTACCTGCTTCTCTCAGCTATATATAGTTTACCTGACTTCTGCTAATCTGTATTTAAAATTTGTACCAACTAAAATAAAAAATAGATACAGAAATTCCTATGCAAATTTATTTTAGCAAATTCCTAACACAAACAAAGTAATTTTTCTTGATGTCTTGATGGGTGCCAGGCACCTTCTTTTCCAGTTTGCTTTTAGAATTCCTCAGAAGTGTCCCAGACACAAAAGCTCTGATTTGGCAGATATTCAGACACAGCTTCTGTTCTTTTTCTACTCCCTTGGCTTTCTGGCCATAGGTCAGAACACTGGGGTTGTTAGTCTCATCTACACTCATTTTAACTCCCTCTGCCATAAAGCGGTGGGATGGTCTTTCTATTTTGTGAAAAATTTAGAAACTTGTGTGAAATAGAGAATATATTTTGGTCTTAAGGTGTGTGGGAGAGTCACTGATGACTGCAGCAAGATTTCAGTCTGGGCAGTGATCAAGTGGAATTATGCACATGGATGTGGGGGAATAACATCCTCTTTCATTTAATGATTTTTATTCCACATTTGTAGACATGTGACCACAGGTCAGTCACAAAATACAGTGGCCCTTTGGGCCTTACGTGGCACAAACCTATGCACATTTTTGTCTCCTTCTTAAGTTTCAGTGTATCCTGGAAGTTAATAAGCCTGAAGTGTGTAATGAGAACATAGAAGTAGCCTCACCATTCAATCAGCAGCAGTATCCTTCAAGAAGAGTGGCATCTTATCAAATTTCCCGATGCAGTGCCTCCAGAGATGGTGTGATGAGGCATGCCATACATGACCAGCCATCAAATATTAAGAGCAACCGTAGGAGTGACAAGATCGTTCAGCTGAACAGTTACAGTCAGTCTGGTTAGCAAGGGATCCTTCTTTGCTTCCCAATGAACTGTTACAGGGCTTGCATTTTTGCAAGCCTCTCCAGTGTCTCCTCTGTTTGCAAAAAGCATTAAATCTAATCTAGGAAAACACAACTCCACCGGGAAGTGGAGCAGCCATGCAAAATCCTAACAGACCTAAACACTCCAAATCAGGCTGTTGTTTCATAACATGTTGATCACAGCAAGTCTGAATGGCATGAGCATGAGCTGTAGATAGATGCTACATTTGCTTATAAATGAAGTGGGGAAAACAGTCGGGGGAAAATAAGCTGTTAGTTTGGCCCATGGGAGAGCAGAGTTCAAGTTCTGATTTAACCACACAAACATCCACAGACTAATGTGACAGTTTACTTACTCATGCCTCACTTTGCTTTTGCAAAGTGACTGTGATAGTTGCCTTTCCATATCATTATTAAAAGAAAACAAACCCTTTTGTTGGCTTTCATTCACTGTGAGATACTTAGTGACGTGCAAACATACGGATTGACACTTCAACCCGAAAACAACTGTAAATGACTAAGCTCCAATTATAAAATACATATAAAAAGACAGTGGTAACAGACAGCCCAAAAGTTAGTTATATTATTATGCCAGCCTAAAAGAAAATAACAATTAGGAATAAAAATAAATACAATATAGTTCTTGCGTAAGACAAATTTTGCCGTATGAATTCTTCAGTGTTTTCACAACTCTTACTTTGCCTTCCTTTTTTTTTTTAGCATTTAGCAACATTATTTCATGAGTAGTTTACACTATGTTCAGTATTAATGGCATAATTAGCTGTGGAAAATATTTAGTTGTCGCCTTGTATTTATTTATGTTCCTGGGATCATGTAAAGTTCTGCTACATTAAAATTTAATTTGAAAGAAAAAGAATTTTATTCATTTTTCAGTGTAATGACCATTTCTGCTCGGCTTATAGGAATGATAAAATATTGTTTGAACACATTTTTCCATTTGTTTTCCAAGCGTTTATGTAAACTCCTAAAGAAAACACTGCAATGCTTTGTTGGCTGACTATTTGACAAAAGAATTGTAGACACATATTTTATTCTCAGCATCTTGTCAGGAAATGTTCGTAGTCCCATCCATTATTTAGCACTTAATTTGTTAATCAATTGATTGATTGATTTAGGGATATTTTACACTGGGATTAACATGCACACACACAAAAATCTTGTCTCTATGGTAAATTCAGGAAAATTGTATCAGAATGTAAAATGTTCTGGTGTTTACAGATGTAGATTGAATCTGTCATGGGTTGGCAACTACTGAAAATAATTCATTGCTTTCAACATAAATATTTTGGATCAAACCTCAGAACTCATTTGATTTGGTCTGATTATTCCTTCCATGTTCAAGAGAATGTGAGGCCATTCTGCGGGAAGGAAACGGTGTTTATTGCATCATTTCTTCTGAAGAAATTATTTCCCAGTATAGGAACAAAAGAAAGCTACTGTCAACCTCAGAAGTTCAATGTTCTTCAGTGCCACGGTGTTTGAGGACCTCGGACCTTTTTACAATATTTCCCCTCACAACACTACTTTAATGCTCTACAAAGTCCTTTAGTTGATAATTACTGGAAGCTGTACATATATATTCCTTTTATTGTGTTCATGGCAGACAGGGCTGTAGTCTGAGGCTTGTATTTCTGGGCAACAGAACCCGGAGTTCTGCAAGATGATCATTTGTAAGACTGCACTTCTACTTGTGGTAATGGGGCAGGCTGACCTTTGATTAGCTGGAATATGAGTGCTGTTATGATCCCTAACTGATGGATACTGTGGCCCTCCTGCCACACAGAATTTAGAGACCCCCACGTTCGCAGCCCTAGCCCTCAGTGATTTAAACTCATTGTGCTTCATACTCTACTGCTGAGCCTCTTTCCAAAGTTAGTTTGGGTAAAACTCAGTGGAACTGCTAACTGAGTCCTAATCTGGATATATTCCACCCAGTATATTCAACAGTGCAGTTCCAAGTCTGTAATACCAGAGATGGGGGACTGTATGATCTGCTCAGTGCTCTACTCTGCTACTAATTTTTTAAACTTGTAGGATTTTGACAATTATGCCACTAGGGTTCTTGTGGGATATCCAAAATAAAATTACCTTTAACATAGCTTTGGCTTGAGCAAACTGCTTCCACACAGAGTAAAATAACTGTGTTTATCTGACTAAAAATCCTTTGTGCAGCCTTTGAACTTACACAACAACAAATCCTAAGAATGACATTAAATGGGACAATTGCATAACTCCATATCTTACCCATATGTTTGTTACACTTATTGCTTTTGATAATATTGCAGTTTTGTGTTCCATGTTCCCTTTTGTGTTAGTGTGTGACTGTGCACAAAGGCAAGGACTCCCTTTTTGGTGAATAGAGAAAAAAGAACCTATTGTAAAACTGGGATGAAATCCAACCATGATAGGCCAAATGTGATTGTAGGTTTCCAACTGCCTTTCACTGTGTTCTGCACATAGGCATCCAAAAGTGGAGCTGACTCTCTCATATTTGGATTTTTTAGTGTAGCAGGTTGTACATTGAGAATACTGGGATGTGGACCAATGTGGGAGACAATCCAGAGACTAAGAAAACTGCCACTGTGCTAACTGAACTGCCTGAATTAAATCTCAAACACCTCAGCATTAGATGCTCAAGTGATTTCTACTTCCATCTGAATGTGTTCCAGATTTACCATGAGGTTTACCTTTTGGTTTTGGAAACCCTTTCTCCCCTGTTGATTTGACTGTGGTAAAACATCTCACATACACAAAAACATATGCAAGTGAAAGGAAAAGAAATGGGCAGGAGAAGGAGGGGGGGAGGTGATGGGGACCAACAACTTGTTTATCAGATTCAAGTTGAACCATCTGTTGTTAATGATTAGATCTTCAGCTTCCAATTTTCATTTGAATGTTATTGCTCATTTCTAGCCGGGTACCGAAACGTCACTTACCAGTGCATGCAGGATTCTCAATAAGAGACTATTCAGATTGGAAATCTGTTGGAGGAGGAAATTATGTTCCCTATTATAGAGCAAAATAAGTTTTCTGACACTGACACTTTCTGGTATTGTGTTGTTGACTTTTTAGGGAAGGAGACTCAAGGTCTGAGGCTGAAAAATGAACTCATTGGTGGTGCAAATTACATTTGGAGTAGAGAAGGTTTGGTGAATGTCACGGGTCCGGGTCCTGACCTCAGGCACAGTGGTGTAAAACAGGAAAAAACGTGGACATCAAGTATTTATTCCAGATCTACAGCAAAGGGAAGGGAATCAGCATCTGCCAGTGAAAGTTTAAGATGGTGCTTCCTGTGCCACACTGCTAGAAGATGTATTTTAAAATAGCAATAACACAATTTGCACCTCTTCACACTTTTTTTACCACTTGTTTTCACTATTTTAGCCCCTTCTAATTCCTTTTGTAATTATAGCAACAAAATAGTAACAAAAAAAGTCAATGTCAGTGCAGTTATATTACCTATTGCTGGAACAACTGACTATTTTACCATGCTCTTTATACTACTAACATTTTTGAAAGGCAAAGATATGCTGAGTTTCATTTAAAAAAAACAATTCATAAGATAGCATTTCTTAACACAATTCTCTTCATAGCCCCTCTTTCTTTGATTGTCTAAGAGCAATTAAAGATGGTCTACGAAATTATTTCAAAGATTTAAAATGAAAATATAAAGCATGAATTCATATATTCATACAAACAACACAAAGAAAAAAAAACCAAATCAATGAAATAAAGAACAGTACAAAGTCTAGCCTCATTGTGAATCGATAGTATATAAAAATCATTGTGACAGCCTAGCACAAGATGATCTATGTTTTTTGGCTTTGTTTCTTTCCTGATTTTTTTTTTTTTTTTAATTCCACAAAAAGAGGTTAGGTGGTCCTTTTGCCTTAATTTTTTTCTCTACCAAGTGACAAGATGAATTATCAAAGGACACCCATTGCAGAAAATCCAAAAGTATTATTTGGGTATTGAAAAATCCTCCAATAATATGAGGCACTTTCTCACCTTTTTAAGTTGAAAACAAGAAAAATCTAGAAGTATCCCTCTCCAAAGCACCTAAGTGACTTCTATATACACACATAAATCACAGAGGTACTTTGGAGTCTAGATCCCACTGGGATCCTAAATGCTTACATGATTTATGAAAATAGGACGTATAAGGCTGTGTTACTTAGGTAATTCAGAAAAAAATTGCTCCTAAAGGAAGAGCTGATCTGGTTGGTTTTTGCAGTTATTTTGTTTGTTTTGCAATCATATTTTACTTATGGAATCTTTTTGCTTTTATGCTTGCGGGCTGTGACAGAGCATTAATTTGCTATTTTTCACAGGTTGCATTCAGCCTATAGAATTTTTTCTATTGATTGCAGGTAATTAAATTGTATTTGTTTGCTTTCATCACTAATGTGGTTTGTATGGGAGTTTGACCTGCCATCTCTGTGGTACATATAATAGTGTTTTATCTGTGTTGTACCTAAGTTTTAGCATCAAAAAAACAGCAGAGAGAGCACTTGGTGGTTTGAACTAAAAACGTTGAAATACTTGTATTACCATGTTGAAAAGCTTAATCATTTCTTCTATCATGGCCTGGAAAAGGAATGAGATGTAGTAATTTATTGTTGACTCATATGTGCTTTCTGTATCTTGCATGTGACAAGAAGAGACACATCGCTGCAAACTGATTTAAGTGCTGTGTGTAAGTTAAAGGAATGCTATGCAAACCTGAGAAATGGAAATCCTTATGGTTTCTGTGCAACACAAGTAAGAAGAATCTTAGAATTATGACTGATATCCAGCTACATGATGAACCAATGAGCAGGATGTTTGCAGCCCACCAAAACAGTAATCTATGAATGTCACCTATGATATTGTGTTTTGAACACTGTGTAGTTGTGGAAGTACATAAATACAGTACTTAAAAAACATACGCCTTGAACCAAAAATGTTATATTGGTAACAACCAGTCTTGAGTCCTCTTTAATCTATAAAAAGAGTAATTAACCCATTAAAAAGCAAACAATTGGTAGGTGTAGAGCATAAGAATGATGTTTAACAGGAGGATCTGTTACATGATGTATGAGGAACTGACTAAATGAACAGGAAGGCCATGTGGTCTCTAGATTCAGGCACTTGGGGAGTGGTTCTAGCTACGGCTTTACAAGAATACTTGAGGGTATTCTGTATTTGCCCTCCACTGGACAAAACTGTGCTTGTCTAGTCCCTGAAAGGGAAAGTCTGAAAACAGGTCCTGGAGCAGCTACTTGTAAGTCACTGCACCATGATGTGTCATTAACACTGTTGTGGATTGCAAATCAGTGAGCAGTATGGTGTCAACTTATCTCCTTCTGCTTTCTCTAAAGGATAATTTTAAGAATCTAAATGTTCAGTAAGATGTACCTATCTTTGATAAAAATAAATTTTAACAGAGAAGCATTCCATTTCTATAGAACAACTTATTTGTGGTTTGGCTAAACCTTTCAGCCCTCAGTGCATGGTGCATGAATGTAAGTGTGATGGTTGCCATCATGGTCCCACTGCTGCTTCAGTGCATATGAAGCATCACAGTCTCCAGAATTAAATGCATGACCAGTTCTGTGCTTTGGAACCAGAACTAAATACCTGGAGTCTAAAATGTGCCTGTGTTGTCTGCAAACTGGGAAGAACTGTATTGTACAATTGTGTTGCATTCTACACATTTGTCATCACTGAATTACACTTCTTGGCTTCATAAGAACAAAGTTTGTTTACAGAATCTGTTTGGGGGAAATATCAGGTCTTCCAAAGCAAACACTACTTCCCAGTCCCTACTTCCCACTAAGTGGATGGACATTCTCTACTTTTGGGAAGCAGAGAATAAATATTCTTGTTTATTTGCTTATTTCAACATTTGATTTCTTTCATTAAAATGCTTTTATCTCAACCTATGCATTTTTAATCCTGCTTTCTCTCCCTTGTTCTACCCAGGAGCAAGAGTGAGAGAGTGGTTTGGTCAGCACCCAACAGCCAGTCTGGGTCAAACCTCATGATGTTCTTTTAGTTTTTGAACATCATAATTTATTTTTTTTTTCTCTCTTCTTTCCCCCAAGTTCCTGTAGTATGAGAAACACTGAATAACTGTTCCCCTTTTACCTGTTTCTCATTTACCACTGAACTCTGTTCATCACAGGTTGTAGGTTTCCATGAGCAGCTCTTTCTTACCTCACTAGAACTTCACCTTTTTCTATCTGGAAAATTCATTGCCTCATACCAATTAGTCCCAAGCCAGGACATTTGTTCTCCAAAACAAGTTCTGTGTTGATGAAGGGAGTTGTGAAGGCCTCTAGATTCCAGGTGGTTTAATTACCCACTTATCTAAATGTTATTGCACCTACGGACAATAGATGTATTTTGACTGCATTCTATCACTAACATCAAATTAACTTTGGCAAAAGCCAATTAACTACTGTAAATTATTCTACTTCAATTAAAAGAAGCAGAAATTGTGAAGGACTTTAGTAGATTAATTTGAATTCAAAGACTTATGAGGCACCAAAAAGAAAAGTTGAATTCCTTTTTTGTAAAAAATGAGAAATTATCTGGAAGGAATGCAATAAAAAATAAGGATCAGGCTAAGTGTCATTATCATTTTAACTTAATTTGTCAACAGAGTAATATATCTAGCTATATTACTCAGTTGACAAATCAATTACAGTTATAATGAAACTTTATACGATTTTACTTTTATTTAATTAGTTGCATCAATATGTTTTTTTTTATTTCAGTTGCACATGAATGCATCAAAATATAAATGATGGAAGTAGGTTAATTATAAGCCCTCAAAACATACATATTTTAGAAACAAAAAGAAATTTACAGTGCAAAATGCTATAAGTAATGCAATTTGCAAGATGGTTTGTTAAGCTGGCTAAAGGCCATTTTCTTAAATAATACTACTAATAACAACAATAATCCATGTCTTTGTCACAAGTTATTTGAATTTTACAGAACTGTGGTGGGTTGCTGCTGGCTGTACACCAGGTCCCCAGTAAAGCTGCTCTGTCACTTCCCTCCTCAGCTGAATAGGGCAGAGAAAATATAACAAAAGGTTCATGCGTTGATGTAAGGACAGGGTGAGATCACTCACTGTCATGGGTAAAACACAAGCAACTTGGAGAAATTATTTTAATTTATTGCCAATCATATCAGAGGAAAGTAATGAGAAATAAAACCACATCAAAAAACACCTTTCTCCCACCCCTCCCTTCTTCCTGGGCTCAGTTTTACTCCTGAATTCACAGAACCACAGAATCTGCTGAGTTGGAAGGGACCCACAAGGATCACTGAGTCCAACTCCTGGCCATGCACAGGATCATTCCCAAGAGTCATACCCTGTGCCTGAGGCTATCATCCAAAGGCTTCTTGAACTCTGTCAGGCTCGGTGCTGTGACCACTTCCTTGGGGAGCCAGTTCCAATGCCCAACTACCTTTGGGGTGAAGAATCTCTTTCTGTTACCCAACCTAAACCTCCCCTGACACAACTTCAGACCATTCCCTCGAGTCCTGTCACTCCACCTGCTCTCCCACAGCAACCCAGGGGAAGGGGCTGGGGTCAGCTCTTTGCAGGTTGTCTCTGCTGTTCCTGCCACTGCAAGGGTCGGACTCCTCGCACCCTTCCCATTCTTCACTGTAGGGTCCTTCATGTGGGAGACAGTCCTTCACAAACCACTCCCAAGTGAGTCCTTCCCACAGGTTGCTGTTTTTCACAAGCTTCTCCAGCATGGGTTCCCTATCAGGCCACAAGTCCTGCTCCAGCATGGGCTCCTCTCTCCACAGAGCCACAGGTTGTACTCCAGCCTGTGTTTGTCATGGCGTCACTGCTTCTTTTAGTCATCCACCTGCTCCAGTGTGGTCTCCTCCATGGATGCAGGTAGATTTCTGCTCCCCCATGGACCTCCACAGGCTGCAGGGGCACAGCTGCCCCAAAATGGGCTGTGCCATGGGCTGCAGGGAAACCCCTGCTCCAGCACCTGGAGCTCCTCCTGCCCCTCCTTCTGCACTGACCTGGGTGTCTGCAGGTCTCTCCAGTTGCAAAGGTTTCTGGGCAGTAACTTTTTTCCCTTGTTAAATACATCATCCCACAGGCACTACTACCTTGGTCATCTTGCTGCTGCCTAGCATTGGCCCCGCTGGACACAGGGAAGCTTCTGGCAGCTTCTCACAGAAGCTGCCCCAGCAGTCCCCCTGCTACTGAAACCTGGCCACGCCAACCCAATACAAGAACCATCTCAAGTAATGGATGTGAAGTTATTCCCTCAGATTTTTTCTTTTTTTTTCCCTTTCAAATCTCTTTACTCCCAAGGGTAACACATTTTATTCTCTGCAATGGAATGTGACTCCAACGTGAAGATAGTGAGTCATCTAAAAAAGTGTTATCCGGTTCACTGGTGCTAAGTACATTTGATGCATTATGCATAGAGGGGGGGAGTGGTAATTTAAGAGGAATTTACACTATGCTATTTTATGTATTTATTTATTTTTTTTAACACTGTTACAATGTTACAATCTAAGCAACTGCTGAATCAAATGACGATTATACTAACATTAAGCTATAGATCACCCCCTTAAACAGACACTGGGAATTACATTTCTGTGGTGCTACACAGCACTTTTAAAGTAGGCTGTTGCAATTATGCCACACAATTACCTAAGTGGCCCTGATTCAGGAATGTATTAAACATGCTTAAAATTAAATTAAAATGAAGCTTGTGTTTAAATACTTTCCTACCTAGGAAGGTGTCCTAATTTTTTTTTCTGTTGGGTAGGAAATTGCTGCATTAAATCAATAGGTACTTTATTCAGGTATTCACTGTCATCCCGAGGAACACTTGCACTGAAGCCACAGACAGATGGCATCCCAAAGGTGTTAAAACAACCACCACTATTGTCCCACCATTACAGCTTTTCCTCTCCCAGTCTGTGGCATATGACAGGGCAATGGATGAAGTTGCCTGCTTGGCTGTCAGGAGTGGGGCAGTATCCAGTAGTATGATTTCCGCAGTAAAAATGCCAATCAGAATGTCTCTTCTCAAAGTTAGACTGAACAGATCCTGGCCATAGAAGATGGAGATTTAATTATGTGTGCATTTCCTTCATCTTTTGAAGTAGATTCAAGCCTACATTTCTCACCCCTAAGTAAAGCACTTTAATCACTATGGTGATGGCTATTTAATAAGGGGAGAGCATGGTTCTTATTCTTCTGAACATAATAGAATTAAGTTTTGTTGGATAGACAAAAAAAGAAAGAGTCACAAAAGCTCCAAAACCTCAAGCTGCAATTCCTTGCTCACTGGCAAGCTCTTGGCACTTTCTTGGCTTCTCTTCCCTCTTGTAGAGATTATTTCATGTAGAAGTCACACATTGCCTAGAGCTCAAGTTTACCCTTCTTCCAGCTAAATGTCCTAACACTGATAGCAGAAATTTATATTGAGTCTTATTCTCTGACATTTTATTTGCTGATTCTTGACTGTACCTCTCTGTCTTGTGGAAATCCCATCTAAAGGAGGACTGGTGAATAGAAAACTAGATTTTCTGTTTTCCACGTGGTAAATCAATAACTAAATACTGTAATGATAATATTCCCCTTGTATCAGTCAGTGGGCTGTAAGCATGACTTCTTATCTCAGCCTTTTCTTGTCAAGAAGGATTTTTCCCTTACAAGTCAGTGTTTTTTTTATACAACTTTACTCCTCAGATATTTTTTAAAGGCTGGACTTCACCTCCCCCCTTGCAGAGAAGAAAGTTCTTTAGCTCTGCTTCTGCGCTCAGAAAAGGATTTAAAGAATTGAAGGAACCAGGCCATACCACAGCAGTCAACCTAAGAGACTGGACCATCAAAGAAGATAGTGTGAAGTTTAGGCAATGTGAATATTCAGGTAAAAATTTCCCATTTGAAGAGTCAGTACAACACCAAAGTTGCAATTCACAAGTGAATTCTTGTTGCTTTTGCTGGCTGTCTTCTGGAGTGTTTCCTTTTGTTACTTTCTCTCAAAGGTTGTGGTCTTCATGTCCCTTTGGGAGTAGTCAAGAGATATAAAGGACTGGATACCTGATATTTCAGTGGTAAAAGGAAACAAACAAACAAACAAAACAAAACAGAAAAAAGGTCTTTATTTTTCTCTTGGCATTTTGTTTTCATAAAATAGTTTTTGAAAATAATAAACTCCAAAAGTCTGGGAAATAATATACAGATTTCAGCTTACAGTGCTGTGATAAGAAAAAGAAAGCAAGGTACCAAATGTTTACCTTTATGCTGAGCATCAGTGATCCTCTCAACAGACATAACAGTAGGTGAGTTTCTTCTTCCAGAGGTTTTGAAGAACATTGGAAATACCATATGAGAATCGGTCCTTAGGAATGGATTTGTGTAAGAACTAATATAATATCTGACCATAGTAGTTGAACATCTATATGTTTTTTTTGTAATATGTTTTCATTTCTACTATTTCATAACTGTTAAATTTTTTATTAAACTCAAATAATTATGTTTTTTCCTTCTTTACTCTTCCCTTTTATTCTTCATTGACTACTGGTCCATTTATTACTCAGAGGGAAAAGAAATGAGTATCTAGAAAGGTACTAGGTATATTAGAAGAAAGCCAAAAATTAATGCATTTTCGCCTTACAAAAATTTTTCTGTGTTGTTCAAGTTCATTACACTGAATTATTTGTGCAAAAGCTACATAATGAAAATCTTTTAAAAGGAAACTGCAGTGTTTTCTTATTTATAATGAACTTAGAGATATATTGAACAGGTAAAATACATTTCAGTAGGTATCTTGAACAGGTAGGTATATTTAATTGCTTATATATTAATTCAAAGGAGAAGGAAAAGCTATTCAGGTGCCGTTATTTTTTTCATCTCTCAACTGCAATAAGTGTTTTAAGTTAAAGCACTTGCTCTGAAATCAAATGGCTATGAGTTAACAGGGACCCAGGAACACTGAAGTGATCTCTTGGCAAGGGTCAGGCTGTGTATATACATAGATCTGGCCCCTAGAAATCTTTTTAGGTCCTTTAATTTCTTATTCATGACTATCTTCATCAGTTCCAAATGAGCTGAACTCACATGCCCAAATCTAGACAAAGCAAATTCAAGTTTAAACTCAGCATGGTGGGGGTGGTGGTGTAGCATATGAGCAGTACTAAAATGTGAAGATGTTTTTTAAAATACATTTTGAGCGTGTATTTTGATAGCTAGAGAAGAGACTATATTTACAAGTGGATTTATAGCCAACTAATGCTGCTTTCATTTGAAGCAGCAAAATGCAGTGAGTTGAAAACTACCGTGATAATAATTGTAACAGACTGATTTGTGTTACTAGGAAACTTTTTTCTCTGAATTGTGTTGTGGTTTTAAAAATTCTTTGTAGCGCAATTCTTTATCAGTGCTCCCACAGTATAAACTCTGACATCTCTTGTGAAAAATGAGTGTGTCTTTGTTGCCACTTTTGATGGAAAACCTTGGGATTAGATGAAGCTGGGAAAGTGAGCACACTGACAATGAAAGACCTTCAGAACCTTGCTCTGTTCTTCTGAACACCCTTTCTCATCTGAAGCACTAATGAGAAAGTTGTATTCTTCCGACATGATTACCCAACTTGCTGTGGAGTTCAACAAAAATATGACATAAGCAGATCCCTATATTATACTCACCTCTGTGGGTATTGAAACTCTGTCCCCATAACTATCACTGACACAGACACCAACATATTGTGCATTGCCACAGCACCCAGGGGTCAGATCATGCAAGCCTTAGTCTGTTCTGCAATCCACACATTCCTGGAGGTTTTGGAGGCAAGCTCCCGAGTTGACCCAGAATCTTAGAAAATAAGATTTATAAAAATCACACACCCTGTTCAACTTTTCCCCCCTCTTTATTGTCAGCTTCTCACCCCCATCCCATCAAGTCTCAGAACGCCTCTTCACCTCAGTAAGATTTTGACATTTGGGAAAAACTTGCTTTAAAAAAAAAAAAAAAAAAATTGATAAAACAGCTTGGCACAAGGGAGCTGCAGCTCTTCAGTTCCCATTAGAATTTCTGAAACGACAATAGCTGAAAGGTTAGGGCAAAACCTATTAGAAAAGAAAAGTTGAGGTAAATCAGGTGAGCTCATCGAAGAAAATAGGGAAAGATTGGTTCCCTTTTGGGATTAGGTCTAATTAAGGTGAGCAAGCAGCTGTGCCTGTTTGGAATAACAATTGTGCTAGCATGTCACTTTTTTTCTGCTTAGTTGAAATTTATATAGTTTGGGAATGGTGGATGTAAGAAAATTAGAGCTCATTTAGAATCTGTTGAAAGGACACTGCGCCTTCATTATTAGTTTTGCATCTGAATTTTCCTGGGGCTGTCCTCTCACTGTTATAGGTAATGGATTTTTCCCCAGATGTAATTGGATGAGTTTAATTTTTTCTTTCATTACCTGTCTAGAAGCCCTCTGCCCCTATTTCCCTTTGTGTTTTATTAGGACTGTAACCCCTATTTAAATAAAGGCTTTGATTGTGATTATATATGTTCAATCAGCACTTTCTGATTGAATAGTTCTGGTCACACAACGCTCTTGCCTAGCATTTTTTACTAATTACATTTTAGCCATGGTTGTGTACTGTAGAACTTAAAACAGTGTTTGCTTTATACCTTTAAACTCTGACTAAAAGTTTGTACATCCCATGGGCCAAAGTACTTACAGAAAATGCAGGCATTTTCTGACAGTATGGCGTATGAGCTGAGCTCATGTACTGTGAGGTATATGAGGTCACGGTAGCTGCCCACTAAAAAGACGTAGCACTGACTACATCCTCTCCAGAGTATCTGGATATATAAAAGAAGTCAGCTCCATTTTTAAGGTCTTCTGTAGTTTTGATTTTCAGAGTTTTCTTGTGGGTTTTGGTTGTGTTTTGGTTTGGTTCTTGTGGGGGATTTTTTGCACTGTTAGTCGATTTGGGGTTTGTTGAGCTTTGAGTTTTTTTTGGTTTGGTTTGGTTTGGTTTTGGTTTTTGGTTTTTGGTTTTTTTTAAGTTTCAAGATATATTTTCTTCCACTGATAACGTTTAAAATTACTGTACTCTGTAAAGCCATGTTAAGTTTTCTGCTGTCAGAAATGACTGGACATACAGGAAATTATTTGCTTCTTACAAACATCTGACTTATTCCAATGCAATTCTTGTATTCCCCCACCATGGAATTTACAGCAGGGTGGAAGGAATTCCATTTTAGGCTTCTAGGTTTTACAGAGTTCATCAGGAACAGACTATATTCCTGTAAATCCTCCTCAGTGTCTTCAGCTCCTTTAATTAATATAAGACACCTAATGAAAATTTTTGATTATAGTTTTAACAATTCAATTCAGAAGTTTAACTTTGGGAATCTAAAGACCTATCTCATTCCAGCCTTCTGCATTAATACATTAAGCATATTTCTTTCCGTGGTGCTTTAAATCAGGTTAAGCCTCCATGAATTAACAGCACTCACCTGGAGACATTTGGGACTACTCTTTAAAGTGAACACAAGGCTGCTTCAACACATGATCAAATCAAAATGGTAGTTTTTGATATCATTCCACATTACCTCTCAGGAAAAGTGATTACACAAAGCTGCAGAAAGTAAGTATCTAGTCTGACAAAGCTCACAGATGCTCCTTATACATTTCAGATCAGAGGGCTGGAGCACCTTTCCTATGGATAAAGGCAGACAGAGTTGGGGTTGTTTACCCTGCAGGAGAGAAGCCTCCAGAGAGACTCTAGAGCACCTTCCAGTACCTAAAGGGAGCTTTAAAAAAGCAGGGAGAGCGACTTTTTATACTGGTAGAGAGTGACAAAGCAAGGTGGAGGATGGTTTTAAACTAAAAGAAGTTAGGTTTAGATGAGGTATTAGGAAGAAATTCTTCAGTGTGAAGATG
>JAWWES010000094.1:65185741-65208612 GCA_035583135.1 Lophotriccus pileatus
TTTCACTTTTCCACCTTGAGTTGGATTATCAGGGTTATTGGAATTTAAATTTGGATTTGCTTTATGTCTTTTAGTTAAGATAGTATTACGGGAGTTAAAAACTGTTTAAAAAAATGAATTTTTCTTCTATTGCTACTTTTCAGTAGTATTTAATCAAGGGATTCTTGATGTCAGTCTATTTGCATTTATATTGCAATTTTAAAGCAGGTACTCTATAAAACTTTTTTTTTAAAGGAACTGGAATGAACTATTAGCTAAACTGCTACAGAGAATGGACAAGTCAAATATGAGAGGTTTCGGCCTGTTTGCTTCAAAAAACTCATGTATGAGACATTGTACATATGGTCTTACCCATTTTCTAGCTATAGAAAATTTCCATTTTAACATAATTATATTTAAAAAAAAAAAAAAAAAAAAACAAACCAAAACGAACAACAAAAACCCCCAACTGCAGTGAGACCACAAGCTGTGAAAATTACCTCTGATACACTCTCAGGTTTTGTTTTGGTTTGGTTTTCTTTTGTGTGCTACATGTTATGTTAGGTAATTGTTATGGATTCCTAGGCATTTTCAAATAATTTTCCTTCTTCAAAATGAATCTCAGCCACCAGATCATATTCTCTTCCCCATCAGAAAATTCATGTTTAATGAAAGGGAGCTCTAATGACACAATTTTAAAAGTTGTTTAAACTGATTTTATCACCACCTATTTTATTACAGTTTTTCCAGAATCCCCCTGAAACAAATATTCACAGAAGCGGTAATCTAACTTTCAAGCAAATGGCAACATTTCACAGCTTATAATGTTGTCAATTCACAGGGAATGTTAATCTGGGCTAGCACAGGGTGTCCTAACATCTTGCATTCAAAGTACATCCTGACCACTGATTGCTAACAGATGTCATTCATCCTTTTTTCATTCTTTTCTTAAGAAAGGGAGGATATGAGACCAGTGAATAAGAAGGAGGATACCAATCCGTCTTGCACAACATACACAGTAGAGCTGGCAGCAAGGCAGTGGTTTGTATTTTAATATAAAGAATTCAAAGGACTTAAGAGTAGTGTGAATTCAGGGTTTCAGGTGTGATTCATTGGACTTTAAATAGATATACACAGAGCAGACATTTTCATCTGAGCTAGTCACTGCATAGTCTCTCTATAGTAAATGGAGAAAAGTAATCACATCCAAGGCATGATTCCTCTCATTTTAAAGCAAGGTTCTAAAACATGCTGTGAAGCACATAATTCTGTTCACTGGCTGTAAGGGAAGATTACCTAAGGTGCAGACACCATTGTACAAGTGTAAAGATTGATAAAAGCTAACTCTTAATTATCTAAGTATACAAATATATTTCTACTCTGCTTTTAAAAAGTCAAATATATTTATTCCTACTTATGCTGTGATTCAGTGGTACTGTAAATCTCAAAAAATACCAGCCAGTCTTGATGCTACAAATTCCTTAATCTAGCCCAGAAAGATTTGTCAAAACCATCCCCATTTTGTGTTTTAGGATTTGATAGAATTTAATAATTATTTAGAAGTCTCTCCAGGCTTTCAAATGACTACAGATGAAAATACTGAGATTTCCGCCTCCCCCCCAAGAAGTGTCAGGATCTAAAACTGTTTGCACTAACATACATTGCCTTCAGCAATACCACACTTTTCCCAGTGCTGAAAAAAAAAAAAAAACAAACCAAAACAAAAAAAACCCACATGATAGAAAAATCTGAGGTAAAGAATATAGGACTTAAAAGATATATGACATGTGTTTGTTGTTGTTGTTGTTATTGTTGCTTTGTTTTGTGGGCTGTTATTTTAGGAATTGTGTGTGTAGAGGGATTGGTTTGGTTTGGGGTTTTTTGTTCATTTGTTTGTTTGTTTTTAAAATAAGAAGGCTCCACAAGGAAGAAGTGACAAAGCAAACACTGCCCCTAATCCCAGTCTTTCTTTTATACATATTCCCCTATGTGCTGCTTCTTAAGTGTCCATTTGTTTGCTATGGTAATTTATGTCATTCTCTATTGTATTATACACCTAATGCACAGCTGGTCTCCTAATGTAGATTTCTTCACTCTTGTTTCCACATAACCCTTCCTTGCACCAAGTACTTATCTTTACAATTACTTTCCATGGTCTCTGATTCTCTAGGCAGCATGATATTTGTGGTTGCCAAGCTGCTGGAGCAGCCTGGGCACATTCAAATCCAAATGTTAATGCTTTCTATTTCCTACATGGGTAAAATGGGAATTTTGCTTCTTTTAACCATACAACTCATTGTTCAATGCTTCTTGGTACCATACCAAGCTGCAGGAAACTTATGAAAAAGAGAAAGATATTTGGAGTATTTTTTTGGTTTTAATCAGTCTGTGTTGCAAAACATTGACACACACACACACACAACAACAACAACAAAAAGTAGCAATCATTTCTTAACTATCTTGGATTTGAATTGATTTCAGAGCAATTAAAACAGCATGCAATAGAAGTCTGAGCATTGTCCTGGACTCAGCTAGATGTGGGCAATCAGACAACTGGAGAGGTAGAGATGGCTCCCCACCAAAATATTAATACATTTACCTTTTGTTCTTTGCAAGGGTTTCAGTAGAAATCGCAGTGCCACGGAAGGTGCACAATGGATGCAACCCTCTCTACATTTGCTGTGCTATGTAAATGTGCTGCAGCTAAACTGAACTGGACCGAATGTACAGCAGAGATTGGAAAGAAATGAGTACCCAGGTATCTCCACAGTACCTGAGTTGGGTTACTGAACTTGCCCTTACCCCACAGCCTTGGTCACAGAAGCAGTGGCACTGGGGATAAACTGACCTCTTGGCATAGTTTTTAAAGCCAGAGGTAAGTCAGAGTGAACTCTCCATTGAGCTGTTTGGAAGGGAAACCTTAATAGCCTCTCATACCATTGCACCATGTAAAGACTCCAGAGTACATTGTAAATAAAAGGCTTGAGACTAAATGGCATCAGCAGTGCTGCTTCCTACTGCATGAACCTTACAAAGGTGTGTTAGCTTCTCTAGGACTTTTGGGTTACTCATAAGATGCCTCTTTGACAGAGCTGTGTGCAGATGGGTTTGCACACTGAGAATTAGGACATGGACATCTTAGGGCACAAAACTCAAAAACAATAGACCTAAGAAAGATATACAAGAGACAACATACTTCTTCCTTTCATGTCTTCTTTCTTGCAAAAGCTTGAATAAGTCATTATTAGAACTGCCCTTAAATGGTTTATATTTTTCATGGAGGCTTTCCCAGAGCTGCTACAAAGAGGCAGAATAAATAGAAAGGAAAAGAGGCTGAGGAATGCACCTCTCATCTATGCACCATCCACTGTAGTAACTGACAGAGGTATATAAAACTGTTATGTTCTCTTTTTTTTACAAACAAACAAACCTATAACAACAATAACCCCCTCAAAAAACAAAACCCACCAAACCAAAAACCACATACACAGCCCCCCCAAAAAGCAAACCACCGAAAAACCCCAAACCCAACTAAACAAACAAAAAGTCAAACAAAACAAACAAACAAAACCACAAAGAAACAAACAAAAACAACCACCAAAAAAAAAAAAAAAGAAAAAAAAAGTCCCTCTGGGGTTTCATTTAGTCTCTGTCTTCTCAAGATGATAAAAAAAGCCTAGGCAAAAATTATAAATAAAGCCCCTCTTAAATCTGATGAGTGATTGAGTATCTCCAAACTCCATACCTCAGTGGATGAAGGAGAGCATGAAATTCATTACTTTGGTGTCTGTGCTGCTTTGTCCTGCTATCCTAAATTACTCCTCATTTTGGCTAATATACTATTGTTTGCTAAGATCATCACTAACTGAATGATTTTCCTCCACCTGTCTAAAAAGGCATGGAAAGTAATGAATAGGCTAAGACACCCTCTCACCCCTAGAAAATGCCCCTTTCAGGTCAAGGTTAGAGGCAGAATGGTAAGAGGTGTGTGCAATGGGAACTTGTTTCTGTTGTAATTGCTAGCAGACTAAGCAGACCAGAGCCTCCAGGGATGTCAGTCCATCAGTGATAAATTGATACAAAATATTCTTGAAAAGTTTGTTTTGCTACCCTTATGCTAATATTTGCTTAGTGGTTATGAGTTTTGCGTGAAATGCCTGCAATCCAGGGGAGAATGATGCCCCTTAAATTAATAAATAACAATAACAATGATGACATCAGGGTCAAGAGAAAGAATAGCTAATGAAAACCATCACCTGCACTCAGTCAGAGCACGAGAGTGAATCCAGCTTGATGTGCACAGGGGAATTTTGGGAATTTAACAATTAAAGGCTGTTTCTCCAGAGAAGAGGGGGCTCCATCTTACTCAACGTTGCTAATGAAGTGTAATTCATTTTACCTCTTCCCCACCTTTCAAAATCAAAGTTCAAGAGGCCGTAGCAGACAAATTTCAAAGGACAGGCATGCATACCTCTTGCAATGCTACTCATGCTCTTTAGGGAATATCCTCATGTTCTATTAATTATTGTACTTCTCTGGCATTATTATTCATGGACTAGCATCTCAAAATACTTGACTTAGCAGTGGTTCTGGAACTAATACTAATAAGTACAAGGCTGTGCTTTGGGTGAAACATGTTTTTTCTTATGGGTACAACAGAGGGTAATACTATTCTTCACAATTCAGCCAGTTTTTACTGGTTTTTTTGTTTGCTGGGGTTTTTTTGTTGTTGTTTTTTTGTTGTTATTGTTTGTTTGTTTTAACACATCTGTAAGCAGAAGGCAGTTATTTGGTTAATTATATTGGTTTTCATATTAAAGAGGCAGCATTGGGAGCATGTCATTGTGAGGGCTGGTGTGGCACCCAAACAAACACAACCCCAAACAGCAGTGCTGCCGTCTGACCAGCAGCTTATCAATAGGCAGAGAAGTGTGAAGAGATAACCTAGTCCCACACAGCCATCAAAGATGTTTACTGGACTTAACAAGCTTCTTTATAGATTCACAAGGAGGTGGTAACCCTAGCTGGGTGGAGACTCCTTCAGGAGACAGGCTGGAAAGCCTCCGTCCTGCCACAGCACACACTTGGGCATGAGGTCAAATTACATTGAAGTGTTGTTGTCTCAGACAGTGGAGGTCACGGGAAAAAATAACTATCAAGTGACTAGCAATTAATATCATAGTTTGCAAGGAGATTTTGGACTTACTAAGGCTAAAGAAACTGACATTAGTAGCTTAAGTGATTGGAAGATACTCCCTTTTGAAAGTCCCTGACACGAAATTAGTTTGTTCTGCAGACCTGAAAGGCCAAGGAATCAATGTTTAAACTGAGTGAAATAACTGAAGCTTAAAATTTTCTTTTTTCCACCCATACTTTTGGATAACTAAAGATTTGCAAAATAAGAAAGAACAAATTATGAATTAAATTGGTGGGTTGGTTTGTTTTTTTGTTGTTTCCCCTGACTCCTTAATCTCATTTTAGGGACTCTAGGAAGCTGGAACTTCAGCCTAACTTTACTAAATATTTCTAGTTAAAATGGAAGGTTTTCACACCTGAATTTTGGACACTGCAGATGTTTATTAATTTCTATACAAGGGTCCAAAATGAGGTTCAACTCTGCGCTTTTCCACAATGTAAGGACATGCTCCTGTACTTCAGTTTAGTCTTTTTTAAACATGAAATGTTATCAAATAAGTTGACTTACTAACTGATGTTGAAATATGTAACTTACAATTTTAAGAATTTTAAATAAACACTTCCATTATTATATATTTAAAAATGACTCAAGGTCCATAATAGCTTATGAGCAATTTTTAATTTGAAAAATGGCAAACATTCTATCAAGAAATCAGCTGTATATAATCCTTCCATGAACTGCACTGTTAAGAGAGAACATTTCTTTTTTTTTTATCTTACAGGGATGTGATTTCTTCTGCTGATTAAATAATAAATATTCTTTTAAATATATATATATGTATATATATATTTAAATTTTGGCAAGAAAATAAGAAAGAAAAGAAACCCTCTTAGATTTTGACTGATCTTGGCATTTCCTTTACATATTGGATATCAGTATGAAGAGCAGATTGCAATGTTTCACTCTCTAATATGTGCTGTGAAAGATTTCATTGATACTGCCATGCTGACTTGTTAGCCATTAAAAGTCTTTCATAGTGCATGCATTTCTACACATTGTTACCAGAGATTGCTTTGTACAAGATGCTTTGTTAGGATGGGGCAATTTTGTGGATGTCAAACAACATGGAATATGTATTACACTTTATGTACACCTATATTATATATATCTAAAATGAAACAAGAAGTGCAACTTGATGACATATAATAACACAGTGTGTATTTGGTGTATTTGTGAAAAGTATGTGGCAATTAGTACTCTAGTTTTAGAACAATGTGTGCTGTTATAGCTTTAATTCCAAAAATATACACGCTCTAATATGGTAGTTGTCAGCCCAGAAATATACGTGCTGTGATAGTTGTCATTATAGAAATATACATACTGTGATAGCTGTCATTGTGAAATACATACTCAGTAATAGATGTCAGCAATGAAATATAATAATAATCACAACGTCTAGCATTTTTCATCCTGGGTCCGAAAGAGCTTTAAAAATATAGTATCATGCCCAATTTTCAGATGGAGGAATTGCTGTCCAGAGAGGATAAGTGTTTTGCCCAAGGTCATGAAGCAGACCCATGGCGGAGGTGGGAATGGAGTGTAGGTTTCTTTTCCTGGACATTGTACTACATCTCATAAAAAAAAAAAAAAAAAAAAAAAAAGTCTGCATGTGAAGGAAATGGATATTCTCCCACAATGGGCCCTGAGACTGTTTAGAAACTGGCAGGACTGGCTGGGCACCTTCCAGAATCAAGGCTCATTCCCCTTGAACAGAGATAACAGTACAATTCACAACAAATCATTTATCTGACAAATTAGCTTCCTTCTACTTCCCAGCAGATCATAGCCTTCTCAGATTTATTTGCTATCTGACAGACTTTTCTGCCTTTTCTTTTTATTATTATTATCATCATTATTATTATTGAGTTCGTGGAAATACTGTGACTTTTTTTTTCCCTGCTGTTTAAACAGGGTGCTTATTTGCAATTGGTCAGAGAAATTTCATAATCTTAACACATTCTTCTTGACTGGGTAAAAAAGCAAGCGTATCTCACTGAAAATATTTGCATCTTTAAAACTACCACTGTCAGAAGTAATAAGTGTTTGATAAACACATTCCTGGCAGGAAAATTCAGTGTCTTGAACGTTCATAGAAAATTGAGTGTCAGAGAATTAATCCAGGTAGAAATTCACATAGGATTTTTTACAATGTTTGTTGGACTACAGAAATGAGATATATTAACTCTTAAGATTAGTCTCCACACAAAAGCTGATGCAATTAGGAGTGTTCAGCACAAGAAATACTGATAACAGAACATGAATGTGTGAAAGTTGTTAGAAAAAATAATATGATTTAATAATAGCAATGTTGCCATTACAAGCCTAGATCATTGTGCAAGGCATGGTATAAGCATGGCATGGAATGATATATTTATTCAAAGTGGCCTTTGAAATGGGAATATTTTTAGTTGATGATTTTTGTTTCCACACAGAATACTGCTGCCAGGTGAATTCTTTATATATTGGGAGTGAAAGTCTGTCTCCATTGGAACTCTAAAAATATACATAAAGTACATGTTTATAAGACTACAAGATTCCAAAATAAATTTCTGGAGACTTTACACAGTGAAAGTTTGAGTAGCAATTTGTCTACAAAATGTTTTTATTTACTTTTTATAGAGCTGTTTAGGTCCAAATCTCATTCTTTCCCCTTTTCCATTTATGTGCAACTGTAATGACTGAAGAGAACCTTCTCACAGTGAGTCAATCAGGCAAAAAATTACTTCAGCTTGTTCTTTTCCATAGTTCATTTTTAAACTGTACTAAATTTCTGAAATTGTTATCATTAAAAGTATGTATTTGAAGCAGGTATTTGCCTTGCTGATGTAGACAATGATAACAGGAGACTAATAACATACAGTGGAAGACCATCAAATACTTCATGAAGTGATGAGAGTAAAAGAATGAAATATATATATAAATGCTACCACCAGCAGTAACTATGCAATTAAAATTTAGGCATGAAATGATCTTCAAGTGGAAGAAAGTACTTAGTGGGGAAAAAAAAAATCAACACATCCCCATGTTTAAGTCCGGAGGAGGTGAGTTAGAATCTAAAACCATCAAGGAACATTTTACCCCAATAAGGCAGGAGAATATTCAATGTTTTTAAGTTTCCAGTGCTCTCCCTCTCCTAGGGTTGTCATATCGGGCTGATAATATCAGGCTTTGAAGACTAAGGGAACTGTGCATAGCTCAGAACTATGCTGGGAGGACACTGCAAAGCACTTGTTTTTTCTCCCAGCAAACCTTTGCTCAGCTTTGTTGATGTGTGGGATCTAAAAACCTGGAAAAACAGTTTATGCAGCATACAAACACTGGACACAACCTTAGCTGACAAGCGAGTTAGACAGCTTTCAGGTCTAGTGGGGAAAAAAGAATGAAAAAAGAGGGAGGTGGAAGGGAAGGAGGTGAATCAGACATTTTCTCAGCTCTGCTGTGAGTAATATTCATGCAAGGCCATGCCAGCTTTGCACCTGTTTTTCTCATTTTCTATTCAGCTTGTCACATTTGTTTACAATTTGTCTTATTTTGTCATTTTCTTTGTGCTTTCTACCCTATGCCAAACACACTTGGAATCTATTTGCAATTCAAGAAATGTATTGCTGATGAAGTGGGACGGTTTTTGATGGGTACCCCAAAGGGAAAGGAAGGGACTTTAGCGCACAGAAGAGGTGGGAGAAGTGAGACAATGGGTAGGGTAGAATCAAAATATCCTCCTTGCCCTTCAGTTGCAGTAAGGGGAAAGCATTTATTCCTTGCAAGAAGTTTAATACTTGTAACAGGTGAGGCACAATTTCACTCAGGAGATGAAGAATTATAAAATCCCTCTTCATGCACTCATAGCTTTGACAATAATCTGGCATGGGCTTGCACAGAATTAGGAAGAACATGTTACAGGCCCTGGTTCTACCGTGCATGTAGCATGTAAGAGAAGACCAAAAATTCTCTATTTTAACACCTTTCCATTCAGCTATGTGTGGGCTTTATGAGAGATTTAAATATGCTTGTTTTGAAGCAGTGTTCTGCCTGACAAAGAAAAAAAAACAAACAAAAAAAAATAAAAAAAAAAAAAAAAAGAAGAAAGAAAAAAGAAACCAATAGGAAACCCAACAAAAAATTAAAAAAAAAAAAAAGGAACAAAAAGGCATAGAATTAAGGGGAAAAATGCGTAAAGCCAAATCCCTAAAGGTATTAATTCACTTAAAGTCACAAGGAAGATGCCAATTTACACCAGATGTGGATCAGGCTCACAGGATTTAATGTGTTCCAAAATAATTTGGAAACTGTTTCTATTAATTCGATTCCCTGGCATATGCTAGATTTCAGCAAATAACTGCTTTGTTTTCAGAGTTTATTTTAGGAATTAGTCACGGATTTTATTATTGAATATAAAGGTTACCAGATCTATAATGTAACATGGTAAATGAAGTGGTAAGTGAATTCATGTTTGGTAATTTCCCACTTTAATTAGTATGCATTAAAAATGGTACTTTGCTCCATATTACCTTTTTTTGTACACTACAATAATACTGAATTTACACAAAAGCCTGTTTTGGTGCCTATCTGCATTGTTTTTACCGCTGCATGTGCATGACACATGAGGCTGGTGGAAGAGCTGCTTTACAGGATCATTCAAAAATTGTGGCCTTGGCCTCCTGTGATCATTTCTATTCATCTTTCTGTGAGAGCCGGGGCAGGGTGGGGGGTGGGGGGTCACTTCCAGAGCCCATGGCCACATGCCAGTAAGGCTCAGTGAATTCCTTCCCCCTGAATTTCTTTCCACACATTCAGTCAGCTAAATTATGCTTCCCTGCTGTTAGCTTGATCCAAACCTGCAGAAGTCAACGAATGAAAGGGCTCACATCTATTTCAAAAAAGGACTAGGCCCTCAAATTGCTGCTGGTCATTTCACCCCAGAAGCGGCTTCCCTGTCTTGTTCTGAGTTTATCACTTTGCCGAGTCCTTCACATGCTCGGCAATTTATTCAGATTAAAGACACCACAGCCCTTCCACTCTCTAAATTTAAATGTATATGAGAGTACCCTTACATCATGCTACGTGTAGCAACATTAATTTAGCTGCACAAAGCAGCACAGAAACTTTTTACTAGCTCCTTCTTCTTCTTTGTGGTCATCTCTTAGCCCAACTTTAAGCAAAACATTGTACTAAGGAAAATGTGCTTTGCTTGGGATTTCCTGATTACCTTTCAGTATTGCTTTTAATGCCAGACTTTGAAAACTATTCCTTTTTAAAACCAGTTGAAACATGTACTGCATTGGTACCCTCGGTAACAAATTCCTCCATGGAGCAGAATGCAACACAAGGAGACAGGGCATGCATATGTTGGGTATCTTCCTGATCCAGTAAAGGGTCTAAAGATGTTTATCTGCTTCTGAATGTGTGTGAAAGATCCAGAAAATAAGGCTGGATTTTAAAAGGTGACTTGAGTCAATTTAGTGCTATTTAAATGTGTTGTTTTGTTTCTGAAGTAGATCTAGCCTAGTTAAAACTGGAACTAGATGATCTTTAAGGTCCCTTCCTAACCAAACGATTCTGTGATTCTAGGAAGGTGTTTCTGTCTCTATACATCTATCTATATATATATATATATATATATATATATATATATATATATATATATGCATTTTAAAATAAATGCATTTTAAAATAAGTTTATATTTTAGAATTCTTGAATTAAGGATATGCCAGGAAAAAAGTATGTAATACATCATATAATGTATCTTATGTTTATTATGTCATTTTGTATCTATTCAGTGTCATTTAAATAGTGAAAAGGATAGTAATCACTTATCAATTTTACCACCGTTTGTTGTTATTCTGATGGTTGTTTTATTATTACATTATTATTATTACAGCACTGTTATAGCATCTATTTTACCTCCTGATCCCAGAACACCTATTTTTATCTTACTTAAATTAAGATATATGAAGCAGCTGAAGATTCATAAAGTTACAGAAGGATGAGCATGAATGATTTGCAATAGAAAAATAGTTTAGCATTAACCAACAGAGAAATAAAAAGCAGGGATCCTATGAGGAGAGTGGGAAATACATTCTGGAAGCCACCAGTGCAGACACCTGCAAGGTACCCATTGAACATATAGAGCTGAGAAGTGAAGGACTGAAGAACAGAGTTCAGTGTGGAATGGAAACAAGTATTTTGCTAGTCTACTCCTGGTTTTTACTGAAAAGTCAGGAATTCATTTAATAGGAGACCACATTTAGAAAGAAAAAATAGAGAGGAAAGCTAAACAGGAAAAAAAATCCTAAATTGATAGCAAGCTGGGAAAGCCAGGCCAGTCCCTTGTCTCATTTCTAAATTGTAATATAAACACTGGAGACCTCTCATCTAGTAAATTCAGGAGAAAAGAAAGTAACCTAATCTAGAGTCTGCTTCTTGAGATTAAGTTTCCCTTAATAGCAAAGGAAATAGTAATGCAAAATCATTAAACAAAATCTACATTGTGCTACTGAGTGATGCAGCATTCAACTCAACTCACAGGTTTGGAACAAATGAACAGTTTCAAAGAAACTTTTTTTTTTTTTTACCAACCCCCCCCCCCCCCCCAACCAGGTGCTGGAGAATATGTCAACAGCATTTTGGGAAGCCTAGATGAATTAATGGGACCCTCCCTTTGGGGCAACGTGGGCTGCAACACTGTCCAAAAATTTTTAACACTTCATCTAATGCAGAAATGATTGTGCTATTCTGGGTCTGCATTACACTGGGGGTCAGCAAAGATAATCATAATAGCTTCTCCTAGTTTTAAAATACAAGATTCACCTCCTTATCTCCCTGCTTATATAAGCTTGCCATATTATGGAGATACTCTGGGGAACATCTATACAATCTCAAAAGGATCTATCTCCACTGACTTTTTTTTTATATTTAATAATAAAATGATTTAATCTATAATTCGCAGCTATTTCAGTGACTCTATTCTCTCTCCATAAACCAAACTGAAACAGAAAAGTGTTTTGGTTTTTTTTTTTCAAAAACCTCCTTAGCACTTTAAATTAGGACTTTCCTTCTCAAAAATGAAGAGTTCATTCTCTTCCTGCTGACCCAAATATTTCTACCTGCTGTTGGGTTTGCACCTAGATATTTTCTACCCTGCTAACTTATGTTTTGTTAATTTCTTTTCCTGTCCATCATATGATACTTATCACTTCAACTGTACTTTACCTACCATTTAAACCACAGTTCTTTGCTTGATTTCTCTCTTATCAAGCACATGCTAATTTCCTTCTCCCTCCCTCTGTGTTATTGTCTCTCTTTTCTCTAGAAAAAATTCTTAGGGCCAAAAGTTTTGCCTTTTCTCCCAAGCACTGGGATATTTTACAGACACCCCTCCTTCTCCAGACCTATTCATCTTTATCTTTCACTGAATAACAGCACTGCAAACAGAGTGTGAGACAACACAGCTGAATGATTGATGCTCTCCAAGTCCTGAGTTTCTCTTCCTCGTTTATTCACACAGTCACCCTCTTGAGTTAAGGGTTTCAGTTGGTACCTGCCATGGTGACTAGGAAAACAAGGGTAAGCTGCCAAATCCAGCGACTGTTTTCTTGTTCTCATATTGCATTTCCTTATCGGTTGTGACAATGTGCCACAATTAATGATAGCAGAAATACCTATGTTTGATACCATATGCATCATACTTAGTGGTGATGGATTAGCAATCAAGAAAATTAATTCTGCCTTTACAAAGTAACATCTGAACTTTGAAGTTAGGCAAAAGCTTTATAGAGTAGTGCAGATAAAAATTCTCTTGGAAATGGGATAATCGTGTTTCCATTGTACCTACATAATTTGTTCTGGACTGAGCCCAAACAGAATGGAATATTTCCCAAAAAATGCAAGGAACACTTATAAAAAATTGGGTTTTGGGTAGCCCTGTGAAATCAGTGCCCATAAGAAGGAGTCTGACAACAGAATCTGAGTCCTTGAACACATACAAATCTCCTGGCTGACCTTGGCTAAATGGCCACAGTTTTTCCAAGCTATGGGGTTTAATCCATAAGGTTGATCCTTTCTTAGTACATAAATTAACTTTTTCAATAAAAATTGTTCATAAATTTTAAAATCTCCCATATTTTAAACAGAACTATGTATGAGACTTGATTGCTAGAATAACAAAAACCCAGTGAAAGAAAATGTTGTTCTGTCAGTCAGGACATCGTTCTCACTTCATAGTCTACAATATCGTTAGAGAAACCCATATAGGACATCCATAATTTAACACTACTCTGAACACTGATTTATTTAGGTTCCACCAAACACAGACCACTTACCTTACTGGAAAATATCATAGCAACTGTCATTGAGGCCCCAAATTACATACAACAGTTCTGTTTCCAGATACCACAATGATCTTACCTATTTGAATTTAAATAATGAAGGTTAGGAAACATTTTAAAATTTCAAATCACTTTAGAAAACAGATTAGATATTTTCAAGTGGCTGAAACTCCTTGGAAGCTCATTGTCCAATCATGATATTGGTATTCCTAAAAATGGTATTCCACTGGCCTCTAAAAAAACCCTTAGTGTTAATTGTAACTCTTTGGTTCCTTGCTGTCTTCCTTTTGATGAAAGGGCTGGAATTAATTTTTACCTTATTTCAGACAGGTACATGCTGGATATCACCACTGCAGGCAGCTGTTCCCCATTGTTTTTATTCTCAACATTAAACCGGTAACTTAGGAAGGACACTATGTATATTGGAACTAGGTGATCTTTAAGGTCCCTTCCAACTAAAACCATTCTATGATTCTGTGTTCTCATCCTGGGCTGCAATGATTGTAATAAGTAGGTTTCCATTGGTTATAAGTGCTGAGGGCTGTTTCCCCCAATTACACCTATGGCATGAACCTCAATTGCTGTATCGTTATTTAGTTTTATCTAAAATGAGAGAAATGTTTTGTTTATCAGGTATAGATAGATAGAAACACATGAGCACATAGATAGATAGAAAACATAGCAAATAAACTGAATGTGCTATATCCAGTATTTTCTTAGGCTAAACATGATATTTTAAGTAAACTGAACTCTGAGTTCATTTTGGAAGTTCTAGGAAACATTCAAAAAACTCTATATTGTATTATAGAACTGGTGATAGCAAGAAGTTTTCCATAGAGAAAGATAAATACCTGACAGTAGAAGATTAAACAGGGGGATGTGATGCTTTGGCAAATGAGAGGACTTTTTATTATACTTCAGATGAGAGTCTGGAAATTGTATTACATGAAGATATAATGCCCTTTAGCAAACAGTAACCTGAGAATTGAGGGCTTAAATTTTTCGTACAGTGTGACTTCATGTATGTATGTATTTATTTATTTATTTAAGGGAAAAGTAATAAAAATGTGTGGGTCTTTAATGACTAGGTACACTTCCCTCCCCTTACCCCCAACCTCCTAACATATTTATTTAGTCAGAGATCGGTTTTAGATGGACAGACTATGGTGATTAGAAATTTCTAAAGGAGTTTCCCTTCACCATAAATACTGATAGTTTTAACCTACTGAAAGGTTGTTTATAGCAGTTTATTTCATAACTGTAGTCCCTAAGTCTGGCTTTCAGAAACAGCAGGGCTGATAAACCATGAAAGAGCAATTTATGGAAGATCCTGTAACTTGGATTGCTGGAAAGAAAGGGAAGTAAAGAATTTTAAGAAATGACCACTATTGATTGCCTCATACAGTGGATGGCATTTTGCCTTCATCTTCAGGATAATTGGACAGGGGGATTACAAATCCATAGCAATAGAAGCCTTTCCTTACTAGACTGTTAATGCACTATAAATCAGCAAGTAGAAATAGCTCCTATGTTGCAGTCTATGTTTTCATTCAGCTCATTTGCACTTCAAAGCTGAAGTCGATAATTCAGCTCCAAGTAGGTGCAATTGGGGGATATTTACCTTTTGTAGAATACGAATACAAGCTGAGAAAATCTCTAAATTCATTTGCACAGGACATTACCGGTCAGAGTCTGGCACTCAGACACGCAGCCCAGTCTCCAGCTGAAGTCAAGAGGTGAGCTTGTAGCTGCTCATAAATCCCTCAAGGTCTGTGTGCTGTGGCTAAACAGTGTTTTCTCACTATTGGTGATCAATTGTTTTTTGCTGAGGAGGTAAGTATAGCCTTTGGTTTTTTAAATGCTAAATAAGCAGTCCCTTCCTTGTCTTATCTCTGGCAGGGTGGCTGGAGGTAGGTCCCCAGTTTGTCTCAGCACCATCAGAGGGTGGGAGAAAAGACAACTGTAGAAGGGAAAAAAAATGAGCTCCTCAAATCGTGTGTCAGTGATAAGGTAAAGTTCAGCCAGGTTTGAAATCAAGGAAATAAGAGTCAACAAGGAAGGGAAAAAATAATCTAACCTGATTTTTTTTGTTTTGTTTTGTTTTGTTTTTCACTCACCATTTTATGACATTCCTTCCAGACAAAACTCCCATCATAGCAATGATGAAGGAAATACTTAATTTGTCTATCCTTATGCTCTCCCTCCCACACATACAAACACTCATGCTCTCACATATTATATTTCTCAGTCTTTTGAATTGCCTGTACAATATTACGTTATGTCTCAGAGCACAGAGAAATATGCACCCTTTTCAGTGCAACTTGCAGCTTTGAATGAAGTGAATGTAGAGGCAGTTTTATCATTCCCATCTGGCTCCATTTTCTACTGTGATAAAAAATGGAATTGAGGTTAGGCAGAAATGGTCTGAAGTATCAGCTCCAACAGAAGATGAGGTGGGATTTTTTTTCCTCTGTGATGATGCTTTTCAATACTGGAGTGTGTCTCAGGTTTAGGGGATGAGAGAGAAGATGAGAACAGGACTTTATTCCATATTTTATAGATGCGAAATGAAGTTCTTCAGTTCAAGCACCATAACTTCCCCTCAGAGCCCAGCTCTGCACCAGTACAATCTGAAGCTCACTTCAGTCATTATGGCTTGTACCCAAACATCAGTTTTCAACAATCTGTTCTATTTGCTGGCTTTTATTTTTTTCTTTTTTTTTTTTTTTCCCCACAAAAGCTTTAGCTCCAAGTGTCAAGAAATCAAGCTTCATGACAATGAACTCGTTTTTCATATCAACTAAGTAAGAGATTGTTTTTAAATAATCCTTTGATTCTCCCAGCTATAAAGATTACAGATAGAAATTCTCAGTACTGAACTTTCATTACTCCAATAAGAACAACATAGCTTATAATGGAGAGAAATACTACATCTGGAAGTTTCCCTTAAAAAACAAAAACTGAAAAGCAATGGAGAAAAATTTTGTGCTAATATGGCATCAGTGGGTTACTGGACATCCTCACCTAATGGATACCTAGGAAGGAGGTATTTACAGATCAAGGGCTCTTAGCTGGGCACAGAAGAGAAAGGATTTAAATGTTTGGGAAAAAATACCAAAACATTAGCAGAAATTGAGTTCTGTTGTTCTTGATCCACTGAAGAAACCAATGCTTATTGATAAATCAGTTTCAATGTCACTGAGTTTGACAGGATCAGGATATAGGTGTAATGCTTAGGTGTCTTGAAAAGACACTCTGGGAAGTCTCAGTAGGCTGAGTGGGTAAATAATACAATATATTATTAGTGTAAAAAAAAAAACAAAAAAACCAAAAAAACAGATAATAAAAAAACAAAAAAAAAAACCAAACAAAAAACCAAAACAAAACCAAACCAACCAACCAAACAAACAAACATGAAAGACAGTCAGACATTAAAAGAAATGCTGCATTACTTGAAAAATACTGAAGCACCTGCTAGAGGTAGCAACATATCCCAAATCTTTGCAATTATTTTGCTACATGTGTTTTTCAGTTTTTTCTTGCACATGTCTGCATCATTCCAGGCATAATTCAACAGAACTGATTTAAAGTGAATCCAGATTACATGGATAAATAGCCATTTTCACTCGGTCTCATGTGGAATTAATCCATATTGGTGCTAACCAAAATAAAATAAATTTGAAGCAATTTTGAACTAAAGTGGTGCAAAAAAACCCCCCTTTTATTTCCTAAAGAATTTTCTATTTTATTTTCAAGGTTGAAATTGTTTACAGACTGACAGCTTCCTCTCTGTCCACTTAAAAATGGAGAATCAACTAGCCTGTTATTCATAGAATCCTAGAATTGTAGAATAGTTTGGGTTGGAAGGGACCTTGAAGATCATCTTATTCCAATCCTCTGCCATAGGCAGGGACACCTTCCACTAGAGCAGGTTGTTCTGAGCCCTGTCCAGCCTGCCCTTGAACACTTCCAGGAATGGGGGAATCAAAACCTCTCTGTTAATGTGTTTCCAGTGCCTCACCACCCCCAGAGTAAAGAATTTTTTCCTAATATGTAATCTAAATTCCCCCTTGTCACTACATGCCCCTATAAAGAGTCTCACTCCATCTTTCCTGTAGACACCTTTCAGGCACTGGAAGGCTGCAATTCAGTCATCCTGAAAACATCTCTTTTCCAGGCTAAACAATCTCACTTCTCTCAGCCTTTCCTAATAGGAGAGGTGCTTCATCCCTCCAGTAATCATGGTGAGCTCCCCTGGACTCAGGTTGATGTCCTTCCTGTTCTGAGGACCCCAGAGTCTGATACACCACTGTAGGTGGGGTCTCATTAGAGCAGAGCAGAGGGGTAGAATCACCTCCCTCAATCTGCTGGCCCTGCTGCTTTGGATACAGCCCAGGACAGGTTATTCCTGTAACCTTTTTGGCAGGGGTAATTTCTGGCATAAAATTTAATGTTGTTTTAAGTGCAAATTTAAGGAGTCTCGGACAACTTGCTTCTTGTGATGAGTAGCACTTCACTGCTTGTCAAGCACTTTGTCCAATGGTGCTGTGATGAAGTTTTGACAGAGGGAATGCAATAATGTAGGTGTACCAACAAGCTACTTTATCTCATGGGACTTTGGTGCAGTTACAACAATATGCATAAACATCACCCCAGTTTCTCTGCACAGAAGAGTAAACTAGCATGTTTTAAGCTATTGGGCCACTATGTTTATAACTAAAAAGTCAGCCTGATCTTGGAAAAAAATTCATCTCATGTAAGTTGAAGAAGAAAGGGATTAAAACCTGTTAGAATCCAAAAATTAGTTATACAGCTGCAATTGTAATTTTTTTTGTTTTATTAACTAAGAACACTTCTTAACTTTCATGGATCCCTTAATTTGCTTACTTCATTTTCATTTTTCCTGTATAATTTGGATGTTTGTGTAGACTACACCTCCCATGAAACCTCACAACTTCCTTTATTAAGAAGTGTTTCCATGTGTGTAAGAGACGGCAGAGTATATTACGGGATACTGTTTTAAATCATAGTCTATAGTCTCACCAAGAGCCTCAAATTAGGGGGCTTTCACAAATTCCCTGAAAAAATACTTCAAGCCTAATAAGACCAGCAGATAAGGATCTTCTTCCCAACATTCCACTACAATTTTCCACTTCTTTTCTAGGCTTTCTTACTGGTTGTCTGGCCATCTGCTCATCACTCTAATTATAGCTCCTCCTTTCGGTGCTTTGAAACTTTGGATAATAAAAATGTCTGGTCAGACTTCGTACTGGCAAACTTTGACACAACCTTTGATGATGAGGCTGAGCTTTTCTTATAAAATCCCTCTGATATCACATATGATTGGTTTAACGGAGGTGTAGAGCACTATTTGTGAGCCTGTGCAGTCACTGAGAAAGAGTGCAAATATCTCTTTAAAGATTTTAATTCCAGTAATATTGTTAAAATTGTTTTAATACACACAAATGCTTAACAAATACATTTTCTAAAACATTTATCTTCTATTGCTAAAAAATGCATAACTATTAATTAATTATGCACACAGCTGTATTAAGTTGGTCTAAATTACCCAGCAGCTTTTTTGGTTTTAATCCAAAATCTTTAAAATTGTCATTTCATCTATAAACAGATCCTGAGAAGGAAGAATTGTTTGAGGCAATGTGCTGGGAAGCAATCTTTACTTTTCACTGAGTCATCTTGCACAAATGCAACCTTCTATCCTTTTTCTATTTTTATTTGAAGAACATAGATTTAAAAGCTATGTTTTAAGAAGCAGGAATATATTTGTGAAAAGAATCCTACTTTACTCCTAAGCATCTGCTAGAACACACAGCCCTTTTAAAATCTTATTTTAGTCTTCTAGAAGAACAAAAACTAATTGTCTAAACCCACAAAAAAACAGCAACCAAAAAAGCCCTCCAAACCAAACCCAAACATCTGTCAAATATCTCATGAATAAGCAGTAGAAACATTATGTCAGTACTCAGTATTGGATATCTTCAAAGGGATAAATGACTCCATAGATCATACATTAGCCTTCAAGTCAGAAAACTTGACTATCTTGGCTAGACACCATTGCTGATCTACCCTGACACCATGACTCTATTTCATCTCTTAAATTTTATCCAGTTTGATTATAAATTCATTGGCCCAACAACTGTTCATCCATATATAGAAAGTCCAGAAAGACTCTGAACTTGGATAAGGCAACTAAATGCTGTAATAATAACCCATTACTCTTTTGAGGTCAGGTTGGTTGACCTCATGGACCTTCTCAGCCATCAGCTCAATGAGTAATGATTGCTTCCTATCAATCAGCACCAGTTTGTAAGGGATTTTTAAGGAATAGAAGAAACTAAATTCATAGCATATGTTATCTACATAAAATGATGTGACCAGCACTACCCTGATCATTTTTATTGCCTGTCTCTCCAATGCACTGATGGAATCATTATATTTGCAAAACTGTTGCTGGTATTTCCCTTTGCTATCTCTGACAAGCTCTTTTGTGTCAATGCCATTGCTTTTCAGGGATGCACAACCAGTGTTCCCTTTTGTAGCAGGGACGTTTCTAACACACTCTTTGATGTATACAATGATAGTGTCATGCATACTGACACATCATACCACTCAGCAGTGGAAGCTACATCTGTCTGAAAGTTTTGTCCAAAGCTTTTTGGCATTCTCCCTTTTAGTGCCGCTTCCAGAATTTTGCTTTCAAATTTTCCCAACAGGTTTGCATTTAGTATAGATTTATTTATTTATTAACTTGATATGGACAGATGAGAAAGGTTCTCCTGTGGCTCACTCATAGCCTGGCTTCCTCCCAGAAGTCTACCCTTGTCCAAGAAACTGACTTACAAGATGAGGAAGGATAGATGTTTAGAGACTAAATTTAAAGGTGTTGAACAGCCAGTGCCTGATATAAACAATGGACTTAGTTTACAGCTTCTCTATAAATCTAAGATGCGTCTTTCCTTTCCCAAGATCCTTTTGAGAATCTGCACAATCATCCAGGTAATACAAGTTGTGTAAATGCCTCAGTCAAAGAGGTGAAATCAAGATTTAAAAAAAATAAAAAAAATAAAAAAAAATGTTCTCCTAGGAATCAGAATGCACACACATATAAAATTATTCAATATGTATGATGCATAAATGACAGTTCTCTTTGCCCAATTACCATTGCATTGTGAGCTTCTGCAAACCAGGAATCTCATTTCACTATTGTTTTTGTTTCATCAGTGAGTGTCTCATATTTTTTGGGACAACTTTATGCAGAAAATCAGATGTAAAAGCAATACAGGAGGAACAAAAGGGATAGCGAAGCAGTGATCAACTAAAACTGGAGGTCAATTATGCAACTGATCCTCAACTGATTTCTTATGTGCCTGTAGAGTGGATAACTCTCTGTTTCATCATCTCCAAAACTTACTAGCCTCTCACTCTTGTGAGCTTGAAGCAGATGAAAAGTGAGATATGCTCAGACAAACATGTCAAAAACAAGACTATGTCTGGCTCCTGTCTCACATGTCACAGCAATGGGAACAGTATTTCACAGGTCTGCAGTGTGTGCTCCATGTCCCATGCGTCAACACAGCCAGGCAACCTGCCACTGAGCTCCGGTTTCTGTGGAGCCACAGATCACAGGGAAGGCCTGTGGATCTGTGTCCAAACAAGAGGAGAAACCTGTGGTATGCTCAATCTCCAGTTGCAGAATAATTCTGTGCCTCTTCACTGATAACCTGTTAGGTCTCACATGCTGGGAGATAAGGAAGCTTAGATTTTTGTTCCTAGTGTCAATAACAGTGTTTTTGTGTTCCTTAGATAGTTCAGAAGAATTGATGGTTGCAGGTCTGTAGTAACAAGTAGCCTCTGAGTCTGATGATCACCTCCCCCAGCAACGCAGGATGATCTGGGTCTGACGGTTTGTTATACAGATAAAGGTCATTTCATTCTCAAATGCATAATGAGGTTAAAGGTATGTCTCTAGGCATATTCACACAATGAACATTGCACAGGGGATGAACATTTAGGCAGCAGAGCTGACTAAAACTGAAAGCAATCTTTGTTGCTTCAGCTACTGAAGAGATGGAGTTTATAAATCGGGTTCAGGGTTGTGCTAATGCAACTTCTGGGACACCACTAAACAGGCAGGAGTTGCACTGCATCAGGCACTTGCATCAAGCTGAATGAGGCTGCATACCTTTACAGCAAAATATGCATGACATGATAGAAACACGGCTTAAAAAGCTGCTTCACCAGAAAGTCTACTCAGTTATGAGAAACTTGCCCTACAGTTCTCCTGGAATGGTCCTCACTGACAGCGTGACTCACTGCTAAGCATCCCTCTGTGAGCCTGAACCACAAAGTATGTGAGTTAGTTACAGTTCCTGATTGCGGTAATTGGCTCTTATTTCAAGCTATAAAGACTTGTGCTATTTTTCCTTTCAATAGACCATCCTGATTTAAATCTGGTATCACCCAAAATAGCACACAGACACCAGCAGTACTAAGGGACCTATCAGAGCTGTCTGAAGGTTACTTTAAAATTTGTGCAAATGCTGATCTCTTCCCTGAACCACCCCAGGACTTACAGGGTCTCTCCTATTAACCCTGCTCCAGACACGAAATGGGACAACGAGTAATTGTGCTCTGTATTTAGAAACAATCCTGCTTCTGCCACTTCTCCCTCTCGTCCTTTTATCATTCAGAGCATTTGCATGAAGACAGGATCTTCATTTCAAAGGAGTCCATCTGCTCTGGCTGCTCATTCTCTTCCTGAAGTTATAAACCTCTATTTGCAACAACATAATCCTCTCACCACAGAAACCTGCAGTGAGGTCACAAGTGGAGGATTGTGACTTCAGGTGGGGAAATGAGCAGCAGGAGCAGATGAACTGTTAAGAAGCAGAGATCCCATTTTCATTGCAAATGTCCTTTGCATTAAAGAATGAGACTAGGAAAAGGCAGCCAAGGGAGGACACTGAAGCAGAAAACCGTGCACACAGAAAGCATATTCAAATGCTTTAAACAGTTGCATACGGTGAACTAGCTCTTGGAAAAGCAAGATCATAGGATGTAAAACAATTAGCTACTTCCAATCATGCTGAGAATTAAGAATCAATAATATATATATAAAATAAAATAAATTAAAAAAGCACAAACTCTAACCCTCCCTTAGAAACTCTCATTTTTTTCTCTTTTCTTCTTTTCTTATTTTCGTCTTTTCTCTTTCTCTTTTCTCTTTCTCTTTTCTCTTTCCCCTCCCCTCCCCTCCCTCCCCTTCCTCCCCTTCCCTTCCCCCTTCCCTTCCCCCTTCCCTTCCCTTCCCCCTTCCCTTCCCTTCCCCCTTCCCTTCCCCCTTCCCCCT
>JAWWES010000094.1:65208805-65219575 GCA_035583135.1 Lophotriccus pileatus
TTCCCAAACCTTCCCAAACCTTCCCAAACCTTCCCTTCCCAAACCTTCCCAAACCTTCCCTTCCCAAACCTTCCCTTTCCTACCCTTGCCCTTGCCCTTTCCTTTCCTTCTTTCCCCTTCCCAAACATTCCTAAACCTTCCTAAACCTATTCTTCTCTTCACAAACTTTCCCTTCCCAAACCTTCCCCCTCCCCTTCCCCTTCCTCTTCTGTAAAACTCCAGCCCCAGGAGCTGGCAGCTCTCAGGATTGGCTATGAGTTTTACTTTAAAAAAGAGTGACAGGGTTCTTTAATACCTCAAGGTAGTGTCAAGAGAATAAGCCATGGGGCTGTTCCTAAGGAATTTCTTTATTAATTTAGGGGAGTAAATTAGGGTACTTGGCCAAAATTCAAAGGGACACCACACAAGCTGGACAAAAACGTTCCACCACAGTACTAACACGGCACATACTATTAATCCACAACACTTAAGTAAAAATCCAATCAATTCTGCAACACTTAAATCAAGGCTCAATCCCTCCAGCTCCAAACCACCCTAAACATCAAGAAAGGAGCAGAGAGACAGAAGCAGTGGGGTGAAGAAGAGAGGAGGTAAAAGAAGGAGAGTCAGATTATACAGTTACCACCAGCCTTGAAGAAGACCAGCTCTCTCGAGTTTAAGTGGCAGGGCCACGACACGAGGCAAACACGTGCCCTTGGTTTTATTTGCTCTGATCCCTCTGTCCAACCCCTCCACACACACACTCACACACGCTCCCCACAAGCTGGCTCTGACCCAATAATAACTAATCTGGTGTCTAACATCCTCCCTCTTTTCCTTCACCTTTCCGTTCCTTTTCCTCTTCCTTTTCCCATTCCCCTTTTTTTCCTTTCCTCCTATCTTTTCCTTTCTTTTCTCTTCTCTGTTTTTCTTTTCTCTTCTTTTTAGTTCTTTTTCCTTCCCCTTTCCTCTCCTCTGTATTTTACTCAAGAACAAGGAAAGATGACCCATGAGATTCAGGCACCATAAAATATCACTCAATGTTTAGTTCATCACATCCTGCTATGAGGTGCATAGTGAATCCCACTTTTCACAGTGTTCCCTATGATTATGGTGGCCTGGATGAGAAGGGTTGCCCACATGGAATATCCTGCTGGGAAGTGGCTCTGCCTGTTTGCACTTGAAAGAGGAGGGGGAGGAGTGGGCCAGAGAACAACTGACATTTTTTCCCCGACTCTTTTGTATATGAGATCCTTTAGCTCTGGTGAAAAGTCACCCTGACTATGTGAGTCCTGACACACTTCCTGACAGGAGAAGGTGACATGACTGTTTGACATTCAGGGCTACAAGGTTGCTGGGCTGTAATCTCTAGTTAAAATTGAATCTTGTACATTGCACCCTGCCAGTACAGCCAGACTCCTGATAATTATTTGGAGGCTACAGTTATGAATTATTTTTTTTTCCCATGGAGGAGAAAGGTTACTTGGATTTATTGTTCATCACTGATTGCAAATTAAAGGAGGGTAAACTTTTTTTTCTTTATCTTTAATGATTAATGTAGCAGAGTCAAATAAATCTCTGTTTTGTTTTGTTTTTAATAAAAGTAGTCTGTAAAGGTGAGAAGGAAGAAATCTTATGTCAACAGACTTTTCAAAAATCCACTGTGACTGAAGAAAAGACATTTTTGACTTATCCATCGATTGTTAACTTGCTTGTTGCCATGATATAAGGAAGAGGAAAATGCTATACAGATGCCACAATCTATAACAACAGAAGTAACAGGAAGATTTTAGACAGAAGGAAGGGAAGGTCAAATTCACTTACGCAAACAACCAAAGCAAAGAAATGGATTTAAACTTTACTTTAAGACCTGGCGTGTTATTGCGTTTCAGGTTATTACCATTTGGTGATGGGTTCTGAATCTCTCTCTCTATATATATGTACTATACTTTTATGGTACAAAATAAAATTTTCACAAAGAAGACAAGTCTGATTAACTCTTTAGGTGCCACATGTTATGCATCTTTGCACGGTTTCAAAAGGGAAGGCCTTTGGCCCAAGCCACTTTTAATAATTACTGGGACAGCTTAGGAGATATCCATTAGATTTTCTTCATCACAACTCAAGCCTGTTCAAATGATTAGGGACCTGAGTATCTGAATCTTAAAATGAGTTAGAAAGAATGGTAGAAACTGACAAATTTTGTTGTTGCTTCTCATAATCTATTTGACCTAGCATTAGTATCCGGAACTTGAAAATGAAATCCATGTTCATGGTAAATAATGATTGTTGTTTCTTGACTAGAGCTTTCCAAATGCGCTAGTAAAGGCAACACTCCAGTGGGGTATGTTTTGAAGCTCGCAGTGTGGGCAATATACATTGAACAGCAGGAAACAATGATCTTAAAGAGCAGCCTAAAGTCCCAGAGACATCCATAGAGGCAGGTTTGATCCCTTTATAATACTCCTGTGAGTTAAATGAGAAATAAATGGAGGAGAAATGACTCTATAAAGAGGGCCACCATGCAAAGAAATCTACTTTAGTGTAAAATACCCATAAGAAGCCTGTAAAAGCATTAGCCCAAATATATGGAATTTCCAAATAAATTAAGAAGAAGGAATATTGGAAAACTTTTCTCTCAGACACAATATTTCTAAGAATCAGAAGAAAGAAAATAAAGAAACTCAAATTGATGTGAAGGCCCATTAAGGCTGTAATTATTTCTTAAACACCATGAGCACCAAAATCTCCTTCTTTTCCTCTTCCATGAACGAAAGATGAAGCTCAGAATTTCAGTTGTCTTGTCATAATGGAACTAGCAACACATGTCATGTAAATAGTTCTCAAGACATTCCCTTGTATCTTGTGCCTTTGCAGTAATTTGCTTTCTTATTACTTCTCTTCAAAATAAAGAAACAACCTCCCCTTTTCTTCCCATCCTAAAATCTGCATTGCTTTGCAGCACAAATCTGATGTGTTCAGGAATTGAAATGAAAAAACCACTCTTCAAGTGCTTGAAAAAACCATGTCTGATATTCTGGCCACTGGAAAGGAATCCCAAGACGTGGAAAAATGTTTTCCCATTTTTGTTTTTGAAAATGCCAATGACATGGCCTTTCAAATACAGGTTTCCACTGCTTTGTCAGTAAAGGGTTATTCTTTTTTTTCTCTCATATACATACAGCAATCAAATAAGTATTGATAATGACATTTGAATGCTGTATCTCTTTTCCTCAGCTGGAGCTGTGCTGTCAGTTCATCCTGTGGACAGTTTTGCAACAAACTGCTGAAAGCCATGTAAAATTTCTAATTTTTTTTTGATGCTAAGTCTGCAAGACTCATGAACACATGTGCACACATTCTTCTTCTATAATGAAGCTACTTTTCCCACCCACAGAACTTTGAGTTACCAAAATCAACGTAATCTGAGGCACAAAGCAATATGTTAGCGGGACATTTCCTTCAGCCTCACCAGGCTTTTCTTTTTTTTTTTTTTTTTTAACATGAAAACTCCTAAGCAGTAACTGATTTCTTGTTTCTTTGGTGTCTGTTCTATGAGTATAGGTGAAATATCAGGACTTCCTTATAAGTACACACACACCTTTTGGTTTCATGCAAAAAATGCTTCTTACACACACAGGGACAAAATGTAGCCCATCATGCTCAGAATTATTGCTTGAAATTTGAGAATATTTCACTGATGGAAATAGAAGGTAGCTTTTAAAAATGTATCAAAACATGAAAATAAGCACCTGAAGTTGATCTAGAAATGCAGTTAGAAGAGTTAGGTTCCTAATTCCATTTTCTCTCCAAAAGTGGTAATGTATTTTTGCAAATCCTATTAGGTGCCTCCCTGCACCTTTGGAGCCTAAATGCAGCTGTAAATCTGACTGTCAAGCCCTATTTTTAGGAAGCTGGAAAACTGCTTCTTTCATTGTATAATTACTTCCATTTCAATCCATGAAGGAGGAAACACAGGTCCCTGAATTTGTCACTGATATAGATTAAACAAATCCTGGACTGTATGTCAGACTTTGGGGACACTTTAAGAGAAAATAAGGAATTCTTTTGGTAGGAAAAAAAAAAAAACCCAAACAAAAAACCAAAACAACCCCAATACATGAAAAACCACACAAAACCAAAAATTTCAGCAAGGTTAAGTGATAATATTTTTTATAAATGCATATCTGTCTACTCATCTACCTCTTTATAACCTCTTTTGAACTACCTCATGTAGTGATGACAAAATATTCAACTTTTATCAACTAGTTGGATAACAAAGGGAGAATGCATTTTTTACCCTTTTGATGGAGAAGCAGACATGCAAACACTTCTTATGAGACACGAGAAAATCAATCCAAATTTTATTAATGTCCTGTGTTCAGGAACATCTTCAGTCAGAGCTCATCTCTTGTCAGAAAGCCCAACAGCATGCCACAAAACTGTAGGAAACCAAGCATCACATGCTCCATCACCAGGGGAAGATATGTTTTTCATCTGCTTGAGGTTGTTTAGGATTGTTTCCAGATGTTTTCAGAGCAGACAGGGCAGTTGGAATCAATGTGCTTTTTCCTTTTCTTTTGTTCTGTAACTCAAAAAGGTTCTGTAAGGGTCCTTTTAAGTAGTATTGTTTAGGATAACACAATAACTTAGAATTAAAAAAAATAAATAAATCACCCTTCATGTTTGTGGGGGCAAATCAATGTTTTTCTATGCAACTGCTTTCCATATTCATTCACTGGCTGTCATCCTGACTCCACTGGTGTCAGTGAAAAGACCTCTATTGTTTGGGGCTCAGCTTATCTGCCACTTAAAGTGGGATATTTCTCCAGGGCAGAGGCATATCAGGTCTGACTTTTAAAGGAAGCTGGACAGACATCTTACAAAATCCCCCTTCATGCCACTAACCCTGCAGGAGACTTTTCAAAGTGTTCCTGGATTAATTAACATTCAATGAAATGTATTGATGGCTTTTTATCTATTCCTCTGAAATATTTTGATTCTTAAATCATTATGTATGTGAGTTAGGGTAAATATGGCACCTAACTTTTCTCCCAGGTGGGTAAACTGTAAAACATGGTGCATCTGGATGAGTTTTTGTTGTTATTGTTGTTCTTTTCATATGCAGCTCAGTGTGCCTTTGAAGAACATCAATAGATTTCTTTGATTCTGGAGCAGGAGTGCTAAAATACTCAATACATGATTGAATAGGATGCGTTCTAGGGAAAGATTTGTCAGTAGCAGCCTCTAGCAAAATACAAAGATTATACCACTAGTTTTCAATACATTTTCTCTATCTGCCTCTGACTCTAAAATTTAGAGGTCTTGCATACCAGTGTCAATTTGAGCCATCTGCTTATCTCAGGACTATAACAAGAAAAACCAGCCACCAAAAGTATGACCCTTTTTTTCCCATCATTTTTCAATATTTGATCTTCCAAAGCTTTCCTCATTCTTGCTGGGCAATGTCAGATTCAGTGCTTGTCATTTCAAGTCTGTTCAAATGTTCTTTATTGTCAGTCACATGTACACACCCCAAAACAAATTTGCACATACACAAACACATTCAAAGCACTTATCTTCATTTGCTCATCAGATTTTAGCAAGGGTTTTAGCAAAGGAGCAAAAAAAAAAAAAAAAGCCCCAAAACTATCCTTTTCAACTCCTCCTGTTTTAATATATTGGAGTGACAAAAGCTTTCCTGACCTCAAAGGACTCTTCACTTGTTTTGAATAGGATAATTTTTTCAGTCTGTTCTACTTAAGCTTCTTTTTAGTTATTCGCAACTTCACAATCCCATTCACAAACTGTTGCCATGGTAAATAATTATATCACAGATGAATTGTGTATGCTCCCACTTCATGGCTGGAAGAGAAATTGTAAAAGGAGAGGTGAGAATGAGAGAGAGAGGGAAAAAATCAAAATCCTTTAAAATTACAGGGGAGAGAGTTGAGAAATGATTACCTCCTCGTTAACATAATTAACTCCATGAATTATAAATTGGTATTAGAACTTCTGACAAAAGGAGTAATTATATTTACTCATGTAAAATTAAACAATACAAAAAAAAATTAATGGGCTTCACCAGAAGCTCTGTTAATATTATCATAAAATTCAGAGATCCAAATAGTTCAGATTTAGAAGTGATTTAAGCAGCATAAACTTTAGTGCTTCCTAGATTTGAATAGAATGAACATGTTTCTGCAGTGTTTTATAATTAAACTGTGGCATAAAACACATAAACCCTCCAACTCTTTAGAAAAGGGAGTACTAATATACAGGGGAAGCTGCATTCTTCCTAAACAGGGACTTCTCAAAATCAACTTTTTGGTTTTGCAGGGAATTTGTACATACACACATCCACACACACATAAAGCTATATCCAGTTACACAGATACTTCTCATGAGAACAATAAATCCTGCAGCTGATCTCTGAACACTGGGAGAACAAGAACAAAACAGATGCAGGTGAAAGGTAATCTAATCCGTTTGTCTTTGGTATTACCACTTCCACATTTTCTTCTGTATAATGCACATCAACCTGAAGGAAACTTGTGAAAACTTGCATCAATTTAGATATACAAAACCCATGTCTGACATGGTTAGCCAGGTTTCTTCTAGAATACGTGTAGAGTGGCAAACACCCCGAACAGTAATTTGGTCTGTCTGAAATGAGCTCTGTAGTAGATAGGACTGATTGTTTTTGCAGACATTCTCCTTTTTTCCCCTTAACTTAAATAACCCTCTTTTTTTAATTTTAATTTTCATGCTCCTGTCTAATATTCCTGCCTTTTCTTTATATTGCAAATGTTCAACAGCACTTTTTTTTTTTTCCCCTTTCAATAGCTTAAACTCTTGGCCATGTCACACTATTTTAATGCCTCACATTTGCTACCTGGCTTCATCTATTTCTTTTTCCATCCATCCAATCACTTATTTATGTATTTTATTTATTTCTTTATTTGTTCTTTGCTTTTGTCCTTATTTCTTTCCCAGTAGGAAACACTCACGGAAGACCATACACACTGTGCTGTTTCCACTGTAGGTGTATAAAGGAGGATCTTTGGAGCTAAGGAAGTTGGTCTGCTGAGCAACAGCCAGCGTGACTGGCTCCACGCAGGGGGATAAGATGACAGAGATGGTGCCATGTGTGGGTGATAAGGCAATTGCCCCTTTTCATGGTTACAGTATTTACCCAGCTTCCAACATTATTTCCCTAACTCCGACACCAACAAGGCATTCACAGTCTCTTTAGCTCATAAACCCAGATGTTTTCAACCTTGAACAAATCTTCAGCTTTGAAGTCTTGTACACATCCCACTCTCCACCACCCCTGACAAACTACACTTCTGGACAGCATTTAAATTTCCAAAGGTTTTTATATCCTGTATGGGTTCTTCATTTCCCACCTTGATCAGACACATAGAAAAGAGTAGTCATTTCACCCAAGGCTTGTCTGCATTTAGTATTTCACCTGGGGCATTAATTTCAATTTTCATGTTTCTATACTATTTTTCCCCCCTGCTCTCTCTTTCTCTCTCACAACTTTGTATATGCCAAAAGCTTTACCTGCCAACTGTTGGGGGAAAAAATGTGATTTCTATTGAATAGTGCACTTTGGAATGAAAGAAAACATTGTATAAACGAGGCTGAGGAACTCATTCACCTATGCCTATATTACTGTGAAATCAATTATGCAGGGCTCTTTCGAAAGTTACTGATTGTAGCAAATTGAATGGCCTCCATTTCAGCATAATTTGGAGAGGTTGATGTAATCAGAGACCTTACACCATGGTGAGATACAAGATTCGTGATATTCAGATGGGAAAAAGGCTACAATGGTTAAGCTTTTTCTGTACTCTCTGCTTACCGGCTGTAATGCTTTCATAAGTACAAATGGAATTGTTTTGATGAAGGCAGAGATGGTTCTGAGAGGCAGGAAAAAGGGGAGAAAAAGAGAGAGGAGAGGGGGGAAAAAAAACCACAACAAACCTATATCAGATTGTTTGAAATCAAGGTACTGTACTGCTAAGCAAGGCAGCAATGGAATCTAATCCCGAGCATAATTGGTTGCAAATGAAACACTTTAATATCAAATCTTGAGCTGTGCCCTGGAGCTGCAGTTCAAGTTTGCATGAGCTACATGTAAGTGGACGTAAAATGTGTCTTTTTTTTTTTTCTATATTTCTTTTTCCTTTCTTTTCTATATTTCTTTTTCCTTTTCCTTTTTCCTTGAATCTGTTGGAAATTTGTGGGGCAAAGTAATTGCTCTTCAGCTTATATATAAAGATATGCTACCCTGAGAAATTTTGTACCACAAAAAATAATAACCTACAAATAAACAAAGAAAAAAAAAACAGCTCAAGAACAAGAAAAATAAGCGGATTCCTGACAACATCCATCTCACGATGTCAGCCTGTCACTCTGTTTTCCGTAATGTGAGGATGTTTATTAAACCTATCATGCTATTATCTAATACTATTTTCTTTGCACTGACTTTCTTTTGAATAAGTGTTACAGAGAGAAAGTTGAAGGAAGTAGGCAAAAGAGGGTGAGAATATTAGCACTCTGACTTCCTAAATTTTCCACATGCTAGAAAACTTCACAAACCTAATCTGGAGGTGAATTTCGCAATTTAGATTTGTCTTTCTCTGTAAAATGAAATTACACCAATTACATGCTCCAAGATTATTTTTTGGAGAGGAAAAATAAAAGAGCTCATTCTAGCAGTAAAATCTTCAGTGAACAGTTCAAATCACTTTGTACCGTGTTCAGGACACTTAAGCAAGGATCCCACAGTGCCTCTTGTCACTTTAAAGGATGTGTCTTTGCTCTCCCAGTCTGTAAATTACAAATAATAACACTTTCTTCATCTGGAGCAATTATATGCTTTTTTTTTTTCCCCTCCACATAGGAACTGGGCTGTAAAATTTCCATGCAAAATGCCAAGCACATTGTGACAATTCTCTTTCCTTGTTGTTTAGTTCATCCTCAACACTGTCAATGAATGAAACCCTCATTTTTAGATTTTCTCACTTACAGCATCAAGCAGTAAACCTTTTCAGGTTTCCAGACTTAATAGAATTTGAGTATAGCAGCAGTAAATTTTTCATAGAAAATATGACAATATCACGTTAAAAATATTTTTTAGCTTTTTCCCAATGCTTATGCTCATTTTCAAGGAAAAGCAAAGCAAACAAAAAAAGTGAACCATAAAAATTTAAAAAGATTTTTTTTTTTTTTAAGGTTATCTGAAACCATAAACCTGCATCTCAAAGACTTCATGTTGCTTCAGAAATTCTTGCTTCATGCAGCTCTCTACAGTGACCCAGAATTTCAGCTGCTGTGATCTTGGTATCCAGCTCCTCTCTAATTACCAACAACTTAACGGAACACATGAATGATGGAAACCTGAAATCTTGGGCCTTGACCCAGAAATGTTCACCAAATTTGTTCCAAGTGACTAGAAATTTATAATATTTACTGTAGGATCGATATTGACTCAGCTAAGTTTACTATGGCTAGTTTACTAATAGAGGTTTCTTACATTCATTTTCATACCTACAGAAAAAGGAAAATTGACTTCTCTCTGGACACTTTTGGATTCTTTCTTTGCATGATAAATTTACTCTGCAGTACAGGTAGTTACAATGCCTTCCCAGGGATAAAATATTAAGAAATCTGAATTTTGTATATTTAATACAGTGTGTACCCCTGACTATAAATTTCATACAAAATGTAAAAAGAGTTAAAACATGGAATCATTATTGATTCTTGACTGAGATTCTGTGCAAAGATAACTAAAGGATATCAGGCTGATATCATTTCAGAGTTTGACAGAAAGGAGGCACAGCATCCTCCATAGTGTTTATATGTAGAAACTAGAAGACTGAATCTGTTGTTTATTTGGACCCTTCGCATTTAAAGTTATAAAACTGTTGATATTTACTCCAGTAGGTGATTCCTGGAAACTATTGCAATCCTACTGATGAAGTTAAAAGCACACTCTATGCCACTGTATGCTGTCAGCTTGCTGCCACAATGGCATCTCAGTACCATTATAGAAAGCTGATTAAGAGTAATTATAGACTTACTTCAAATGGAGAATACCCAAGAAGCACCTAACTAAATTTTATAATTTCTAAGGATATTGACATGTAAATTGTCTATGTCTGAGAGTTGAAGGACTATTCGTATATTCATAGTAATATGTACCAAACAAGTAGGTCAAACACTATATACTATCTATTCCTACAAGTACTGCTTTGCCTCAGCTGCTGAAGGTTATTTCTACTTGCAGCTGTCTTGTTGTCTCCTTGGCTAAATAGCTAAATTCTCTTCCAAACATCTCAAAACACACCCTGCTTTATTATGCTCTCCTATTTCCCTCACTAAAAAGACAAAACCAGAAAGCTGCCTGTAACTTTCAATTACAACTTGTTCTCCAACTTTGCCCTTAGTCCTTACTGCATGTGAGGGAAAGAGAAAAGGAAAAGGTTACACCCTTACTCGGCAATTACATACAGCACATACAGTTGAATGGCAGCTGGACAATAGACCAACTACAATACAGAATTCCTATTAACTTCTTCAGCCCATAAACCTGGAGTAGTCCACACAGTTCATAAGAGGAGAAACAGCTAAAACTCATCCTTACTGGCTGAAATATTTCTTGGAAAAAGTTTTTCATTTGCCTGAGTTTCACTCTGCTGTTAATTTGAAAGAGGATAGAGGGCAGAGGGAAGGAAAGGACCAAAAAAGCACCAAACACCTCCCGCCCCCCCCCCCCCC
>JAWWES010000094.1:65219585-65232001 GCA_035583135.1 Lophotriccus pileatus
TTTCAAATTTTATAAGGGGTAAAATAACTATAAAACAAGGGGGAAAATATAATCTAAACCAAAGAGAAGCATGTCTCTTGAAAATAAATATCTCCCAATCTCATAAACAGTGAGGCCAATGGTCATGAACATAGCAGATGTTTATTGCCTCTTACACCCTCTGCTACTTTGGGATAATCACTTAAATATCGCCAAATCCAGTTTGAATTTAAATTAGCTTCATATTTTCTTTCATGATTATTTCATTAAAAAAATCATATGATTAGCCAATTAAACAGAGAGAGAGAGAAGGAAAAAAAAAAAAGAAAGAAAAAAAAGCCAGTAGGAGAGCAATAGCCTTTAATATTTTCAATTAAGATGCAGTGTCACCAATAAAAGAGGCTTACATTTTCATTTTATGGGTACCTATGGAGAGCATTATGACACAAATGACTCAGAGCAAGGTAATCATTTCAAAATATATTGTAGTGGAGGACTGTAAACAGTGCAGTGTATTAGCTTAGATGGCATGTGATGAAAATATCAAGTTTCCAGAAGTGCATTCAGTATTGGTTTCAATATTTCTTAGGGCATGCATTTGCAATGCATGTCTTTTTTTATGGGAGACAAGGCAATATCCTTACGGAGAGCAAAGCTCACTGCCATAGCAAAGTCTGCTCCTTTAGCACTGCTTGTGGGCCGTGCTTGCTTTTTAACTCTACCCAGATATAACAGGCTGAGGCACCAAGCTGTGGAAGAGGTTGCTAACACTACAGAATCCCGTGAAATCACTTGAGGTTGGTCTAACAGACCCAGGGCCAAAGGGGATATGATGGGTTGACCCTGGCTGGATGCCAGGTGCCCAGCAAAGCTGTTCTGTCACTCCCCTTCTCAGCTAGACAGGGAAAAGAAAATTTAACAAAAGTCTTGTAGGTCAAGGTAAGGAGAGGGAGAGATCACTCACCGTTTACCATCACTGGCCAAACTGACTTGATTTGGGGAAGTTATCTTAATTTATTGCCAATCAAATCAGAGCAGGATAATGAGACACAAAAGCAACTGAAAATAAAAAAAAAAATCTTACCTTGACTCTCTCCCTTTTCCTGGGTCTAATTTCACTCCTCATTTTCTTGACCTCCTCCCACCTAGTGACACAGGGGGATGGGAAATGGGGCTGTGGTCAGTTCATCACACTTTGTCTCTGCTGCTCCTTCCTCCAAAGGTGTTGGACTCCTCGCACCCTGCCCCTGTCCCAGCATGGAGTCCCTCCCACGGGAGACAGTCCCCCATGAACTGCTTCAGTGTGGGTTCTTCATAAACTTCTCCGGAGTGGGTCCCTCCCACAGGGGTGGAGGCCTTCAGGAGTAGACTGCACCAACATGGGTCACACAGAGGATCACAAGTCCTGTTGGCAAACCTGCTCCAGTGTGGGCTTCTCTGTCCACAGGGTCACAGGTCCTGCCCAGAGCCTGCTCCAGCACAGTCTCCTTTGGGCACCTCCCTGTTCCAGAGTGGGCTCCTCCATGGGTGCAGGTGGATCTCTGCTCCCCCATGGACCTCCACAGGCTGCAGGGGAGTCTCTGCTCCAGCACCCGGAGCTACTCCTGCCCCTCCTTCTGCACCGAACTGGGTGTCTGCAAGGCTGGTGCTCTCACATAATCTCACCACTCAGCTGGCTGCTGTTGGGCAGCTTCTGATTATTTTTCCCCTTCTTATAGACGTTATTGCAGAGATATGACTGTGGGGCTCGGCCTTGGCCAGCGGTGGGTCCATCCTGGGGCCAGCTGGAATTGGCTCCATTAGATATAGGGGAAGTTTCCAGCAGCTTCTCACAGAAACAATCCCTGCAGCTCCCTCACTACCAAAACCTTACCATGTAAACCCAATAGAAGGAAAAATCACAGGTTTATCAGAAAAATGTCACCTAGGAGCCACTATTACTGCCTGTACACAATTCTAAGAAAGCACAATGCATTTATCAGAAATCCTTCCATCCCTGGATGGCCCAGGCAGGACCTCCATTAGCTTCTCTATGGTAACATCCAGGAGAGCATATTAAAGACAAAAGCACTGTATTTTAGCTTCAGCAAGAGATAATCACTTCCAGTAAACCCCAGGAATTGACTTGATCTTTATGAAGGTCTTTTTTCAGTATAGAATATTTATCACTTTAGAATCTTACTTTTTTTTTTTTTTTTTCTTTTTTTAACTTAAAACAGGACAAAATCTCAGGGCAGTACTTATTTTCTCTGACTGTCATATCCTTTTTTGTTGTTATTGTTTTCTTAGCCTTCATTTGGAACTTCTTGTTTTTCTCTTTCGTATAAAAGAGCTTGCAAAATACAAAAAGAAGTGGATCTCATTTAATGCTTTGCTAAATAACCACTCATTGCCTTGCCTATTACTTGTAACTTCTCTGTGAGGTAGCTTCTGCTGGAATTCATTTCAGAAAAGGTTTTAACTTGACTCTGCCAGGCCACTTGCTCCGCCTTGTCAGTCTCCTCTCTTTTAATTAAGTTATTGAAGCAGGTGTACAGTGATACCCAGGACTGAACCTTTAGGTGACTCCACCTTCACAAATAACTTTCAGCAATGGACTATGCCCATGAGTTGTTTATTGCAACACTGATCTTCCCTTTAAAATGAAACCAAAGGGTCTCTGATTATAAATGGTAAGTGAAATTTAGCATCTGACAGATAAAACTATCATAGCTTTTTGCTATTTTGCCAAGAAGATCACAATTATGACCAGCATTTCTGAAATGGAAATATTTGAACTGTAGATAAAATTTTGTTGGAGTTATTTAACTGAACAGCAAAATGTCATCTTTTCAATGTAATGAGTAGAAATTGCATGATTTTGGATCAAAAGGAAATTGTCATGATTAGGGTGGAATGGCAGTGGAGAACTTCATGGTCTCCTGAGTCACTCTGACAGTTTGGATGTTTTTCAGCAAGGTATTCTATAATGGGAGCAGTATTTATGCATTTTACACTTCCTAGCAAAGGAATTTGCTAATTTCCCCTACTGTGGTGATTTATTAGAGATTAGTTGGTCAGACTGACAACAGATGTATGCTGGCATAATCAGTGCAGATATTGGCAAATGAGACAATGGGAGGATAGATGTTACAGGGGTCTAACACTGTGCTGCTAAAACGTTTGCTTCATTAAACTGCAGATGTGACTCCTTAATAACAGTTTTGGATGCTGTATAAAATTAAAATTTGCAGGAATGGTTTAGTTTCAGATTCAAATGAAAATCAAATCCTTTGTGCCTTTTATAGCTATTCATTTAGATCTAGGAAATGGGAGTGCTGCTACGAGAAAAGCTTCCGTCAGACCTTCAAAATGGTGGCAAACTCATGAGCAGAGAGGTTGACCATATGAATTGCCTATTTAGTCAGCCTCAAAGTATGTAGCAAACTTTCACATCAATGCTCCCGTCATTCAAGCTGAAAGAAGCAGATTTTCAATACATCCAAATAGCACACAATACACAAGCCTCCTGGTCAGATTCTTTGAGGGAAGAATGCAATGGTCATGGAAAACAGTCATGTCAAGGGAACTACGCATAACAGAATAAGGGGAATATTCTCAATTTTTGACTCTGGGTCTGGTAAAATATCACCAGGTGTCAACTTATTTGTTTTTGATGGAAAAGGTTCAAGGAACAGGGTGAAACTAGAGTAGCAGTGACAAAGGTACAGATGTCAAGGATACAGTTCAGAACCAGACACTAGACATAATTACTCAGTGACATATGTATTGTTTCAGTACAGGGAATGAAAATAAAGAAGAGACATTAATCAGAATGATAATCAGTCAATGATGCAATAATGGTGATCTAGCTCTACTTAGTCTGAACACCTCATGTCCAGGAAAATATCCAGGTAGTCACCATTTTCATACTGATTATATCATGAAAAATGAGGGTAATGATTCAGGTTTGGCAGCCACAGGGTTCTCCTGTGCTGAGAAACTAATAAATGGACACTAAATCTTGATATACTTATCACATTGGGGCTGTCAGAGTATAATCTTCTTCAGAAAAGTTTCCTTGATAATTCAGTGCACCACAGTTTACTTTTCCCACTTGACTACCACTTTAATAACATAAAAATACTTAGTACTACATTAACTCACCCTTTAGAGATTATATTTCTGACACACTCTTTTCAGTAGCAGAGGATGCCTTAACTAAGAGGGGTCAGACGCTATTTTGTGCAGCATCATTTGTGCTATAGGGACACACTGTTGTCCCTTAAGAACTCCTTGCATTTAGATTTTGGCCCAGGCATGTTACCAGCTGGATTGAATGTGGGTAAAAGTTTTTTATTCTCTCCACCTGCTCTACATGTTGAACGAGAAGAGTTGCTTTTGCTGATGATTGAAATTACTTCCCTATTCCTCTTTGAAGAAAGGAAGCAGGGTAGTTGCTGCTTCCATTTTGGAGAGGTCACCTATCAGAAGCTAGATGTAATATCTCACCCTTCTTTAAAACTTTTTGTCGTCATTTGAGAATGAATGGTTACTCAAAGGTAGTCATAACTAAAAACACTGATTTACAAGCTGACATATAAAAAAATAGCTTTGAGCAAAACCAGAAAATTTACTATCACACCCTCTAAAGAAAAGCTTATTGTCTCTGAGGCACCTTTATGAATCTTTGGGTTGTGGGGATTTTTGTTGTTCTTGTCTTTCATTTGGCTTTGGTTTGAGTTTGTTGGTTGTGTCGGTTGTTTTCGTGGAAGTGAAAAATTGTGTCAAGAAACTTGCCAAGTTTCTTGCACCTCAAGGAAAGTATTATTCCTCCTCTGTCACAGCACCTGCTCAGGATGTGTTCATTCTTATGCAAAGATAGAAGTTCAGAGCCATTTCCCATACTTCATTGATTGAACTGTTCTGGAATGATAGAGTTCAGATTCTTGATTTAAGTAAGGTTTTTTGATGTTGTTTCATAAGATAGTGTGAAGCAACCACAAAATCAAGAACTATTACATATTTCCATTGAAAACTTGAAAGAAAACAGAGAATTTTCCAGTGAAATGTGTTAGGCTTTGCAATCAACAAAGTGTGCAACCACAGGCATGGGAATTATTGGTCAAGCAGCAGTTCATGTTGATGGGACAAAATAATGTAAAAATAAAAATGTTTTCAATGGGACACATAACAATCATCAGACACTCAATGCTGTAAAAATCTCACATGCATTTTCATCTAGGTTTGTCTGGAATCACTGCAGTAATTTCTCTCTCTAATGGATTTAAAAGGCACATTGTACAAGTCTTTCTAGGAATCTATTGTATTATCTATTGCAATGTGGGACTTGAGAGGGTATTAGGGAAGAAACATTTCAGATTAATTTACTGTGGTTTCTGGTTTCTCCTCTGTACTGATGTGCCACTCCTTACTTATGGTCAGACATGTTCTTGTGTCTCCTTGCTCTATAAGTCTACTCCAGAGATGTTCTCCTCTCTCCATAATAATGCCACTGATGCATCATCCTGCCTTCTCTCAGGACATGGATCACTACTGTGAGGGACTCATTCTCTATTACTTCTGTATCTTCCATATCTTAATTAACACAGTGTAGGGTTTTGTTTGAGGCCCTGGTTTGTTTTTTGTTGTTGTTTGGTGGTGGTTGTTGGTTTTTTTTGTTGTTGTTTGTTTGGGGTTTTTTGGGGTTTTTTGTATGGTTTTTTTGTGGTTTTTTTTTTTTTTTTTTTTGTGATATGTTTTTGGTTTTGTTTTGTGGGGTTTTTGTTTGGTTTGGTTTGTGTTTTTTTGCTCAACATATCCAGGTAATACCAATACCATGGTGTAACATGAAAGTCATAGCCTTTAAATACTTATTTCTTCCGCTCGAGTCCCTACCTTGGAACATGTCTTTTCCCTCTTTATATTATTCCTTATTTATCAACCATTTAGATACTTTGTGAGAGAATGAAGCCAACTAATTGCCCATTTGATTCCTTGGCTCTCTCAGCTGCTTAAGGATGTCTTCTTTACTTGGCATTTCTCATTACAGGGAGAATATGCTGCTACCCACACAAAAGTATGGCATCTTTGTCTCTGAAAAAATGGCAATTAAACTCCAGGAAATTTTAATAGAATAGTCCACATTCAGCCACTCATTCTTCTCTAAATACCTACTGTGAATGAGCTTTCTCTTTCCTGCTGCTTTGAAATGAACAATTAAAGGGAGATCAACCTTGAGTAAGCCTGGTAACACATTGGCATTTCTGGGCTTGCTGGAGGATGTGTCATGAGCTGTCATCATTTGGTTTAATTTCTCACAATATGACAGTACTTTTTTTTTTTTTAATCCATAGAAGTGACCAAAAACAAGAAAAAAAAAATTCTGATAAAAATAGATTGATGATGACAATCTAAGTTTACAGAATGGTTAACCATTTGGTGCTAATCTAGATATGAGACATTCACTATTAAAGCATTTCATTCAACAAAGGGGCAAAGTTTACCACAGCTGAAACCTGTGAGATTTCTTCAGATTTTTACACATTACTTCATTTTTCTACTCCCATTTTCTTCCCTGATTGAACTGCTGCAGCTACTCCAATCTGCACTGCCTGATGCAAAACCTATCAAAGTCAATGGAAATGGCCATATTAACTTTGCTGGGCTTTGGTCCAGGTCCTGAGCCATATGGAGCTTGAACCAACCTTGACCTTAGCGGAGATGAAACAAGTCACCTCCGACATTGTATCAGTAGTTTTCTACAATCCATCAGTAAGATGTGTCACATATGCAGCATGAGTGAATCCACCTGCCAAGAGTGATACTTTTGTGCTACTGGCTCATGGCCAGTCTGGTTAGTCATGCTATTTTCCCTGTATGATAAGAGAAGTTATGCATATTAGGCTTTTCTTTTTTTTCCCTCCTATTTAAAAATGACAGCCTGGGATCCAACTTTGCATTAACTGCTCATAAAGTTCTGCAAATTCCTCTCCTTCCTTTTGTGATTAGCACATTAATGATCTTCAGATGGTTCAGAACGACGCTGCAGAAAGTTTGGATGACTGTTGGTAAATGTCTAAAAAAAAGGTGATGCAATTAAGAAATATTCACCCAAATTTTGAGGGGAAGTGAGCTGTGGTTTTGAGTTAAATGGCAAAGCGTTAATACATTCCTCACAGCAGAATGTCCTTGCATCTTTAGTACACTCAGGTCATAAATATGCAGCTTAGGCTACCACAGAGCTCTGATTCACCTCAGTGGGTCAAGTGAAAAGTGCCCTAAGACTGACAAAGAATTTACAAGTTATGCATCACACGTGCAATGTAAAATGTTCACAATCTTTTAACAGTAATAACAAAAATTAGGAAATTTTGCCTAGGTTTTATCATCCAATATAAGGTACCAAACAGGTATTTTCAGGATTCATGATTTTTCTGAGTTCAAGGTAATTGACAAAATTATAAAAGTCAAAGTCTAAAATATGCTTCTGAAAAAATACTGCCCTTACTACAGCTATAGTAAAACTTGTAAAATTAATCAGTATATCTCAATCAGTTATTTTAAATTCTTTCCTATCAGGATCAATATTTTTAACACAAATTGCTTTTATTTTGTTTTCTGTACAAAATTCTTTGTTTAAGAGAAACAACCTAAGTCTCCTTTCAAAGTGAACTTTAAAAATGTTGATTTTTAAAATTATCTTTCATAGGAAAGTCTATACCCTTGACAAAGAGAAGTTTTGACTTTGAAAAGTAAGCATATTGAGTATTAGAAAAAAAATGGAAGAAGAGAGCCACAAAAGCCGAACTGTTGTGCCAAAAGATTCCTAAACACAGTTACTAAGCAATGTTAAGATTAGCCTTGAGCTGAAAATCTTCCAAAGATAAACAGAAGTTTCAGTTAGTGTTTATCTATTCTAGTGTATCTAGTCTAGTTTGTTAGTATGGATTGGTTTTGTGGGTTTTTTTGTTTGTTTGTTTTTTAATCTGCACTATATTAGTGTTAGAATAGTGATAAAAGCATTCTATAATTTGAATGAGTTTGTACATTCGAGGGACTGCACAGGACCAGGAGCTGCTGTTCTCAAGCTTATTCCATGTTGTTCATATCTGAGATAGGGCCTAATCAATCTCTAATGAGAATATACAGATCTTACAATCCTTAGGAAACCCTTAGCATGGAAATCACCACATTAAACCAATAATTATTACCTTGCCAGATTTCTCTATGTGCAACATTTTACAGTAAACTGAGTGAGGGAGCTGTCTTAGGGATGAAAGGACAAAGAGAAAACTGGCACCCCGGAGAGACATTATTCAGAGTACGGTGGTCCTGTGGGCTGATTTGTCCTCACTGACAATAGGTTTTGCAACTCATTTAACAGTGTGCACCTGCAGTCCCAGAGCTATTTCATGCTGGCAAAATGCCCCATCTCTTTACCAATTATTACAAATTTACCTATGGCTTTCCTGGTTCGTGTCAGACTGAACTTTACAGGTCTTGCAACTGAATGATCCTGAAGAGCTTTGAAGAAGTATCTCCTCAGATCTCTCTGATATACACAGCACAGATGGTTATGCTGATTTATTTATTTAAGTTCCTTCAAAATATGAATTAGCTTTTTGCTTTAATCAAATAGCCTCTGTGTTTGTGCACAGACCAGCATATATTTTAGGCTGCATCTAACAAATTGTTCACAGAGCAGTAATTGTGCTTCACAGCTTCTACTTCCCTCTTATTCTTATTGGTCATACAGGCATCGTTTCACAAGGTTAATTGATGAGACCAAACTCAGAAATGAGGGATCAGAAGCACAATGACTCTGTGAGATTTATGGGCAACAAAAGATTGTCATAAGCAGTTATGGGATGGGGAATGTAAAAGAGTATTTAATGTATGGAGGGGAGAAATTAGCAGCTAAATCATTAGAACTTTTTATGAACTCCTGGGCTCTTACAACACCTGTCACGCAGGTTCACATGCAAAGGCTGTGCCTGTAAGCAAGGTGGTCATCATTTATATTGCAGTGCTACTTTTGTCCTCCGCTGATTTTTTCCAGTAATATTTTGGATCAAGGAGTGGAATACCCATGTTATATGCATTAAATGTCTCATATTTTCATCTCAGATTTATGCAACAATGAGAGACAGTGTAAGAAATTTGTGGGGTCCATCCAAGGTCCAACCTACTGTGCAGATTCCATGGGGTTGCCCTCCGTGACAAGCAAATGGGATATGTTGGCCATAAGGCACATGAGGAAACAAACAGTACAATGAGTTGTTCAAAGAATCAAGAGCTTCTAGGATACAACACATTCCCTGTGTGTGTGCTGCGCACTTGATAAATGGATTGGCAGAAAGCTTGGCACATCCATAAAGCCTTTGGTCTTACAGCTCTTGTGCATGCAATCTTGTGGTTTGTGTACTGAAGATAGGTGCCTTCAAGGTCCATCTGTATTGTTCAAGCTTCATAAAATTGATTAGGGCATCCACAGTGATGTTTTGGCCAGCACTGCAGGTATCCAATATCCTGTTCTAAACAATTACTCTGTCAGAACAAAGTCTTCATTTTTTTGTTTGTGTGTTTATTTGTTTGTATATTTCTTTTCCCCTCCTTGGAAACATGTCTGGGAAATTCAGTCGAATGGTAGCCTTACTTGAGGGGAATCTGGCACCAAAGGCTGAATTCACCATTGCTGTAAGGTTCTTCTGTGACCTTGACTAAGTCACTTCTTCTCTTTGTTCCTTAGCTTCTATCTGTAAAATGGAGATAAATGCATTTCCATACCTCATGGGGGCCTGCTAAAATGCATTCATTACCAAGAAGTACATTTTATCTCCAATTTACACATTTTTTCTCTGCTGTCCTTGCTAGAAATCTGATTGTCCAACCAGTCCCAATGTAAACCCTCTTGCTTCTGAGTGGGAGCCAGGATCTACCTATTAAACTTTTCAGAACTGCCTATTGCATATTTTTCCTCTCTGAAATCACCAGGACTGCTCTTTTTATCTACGGAATTCTGCACTGAACAGGAAGCTTTGCTGGTCCAGTTTGACTCATCCTATATTTTTCATTTTGTGTTTGGTACAATTCAAGGAATAGTGTCAGTGTTTAAGAGCAACTTCCCCTAAGTCACCAAAATGTAGTCATTTACTATGGGGAAATAGTACTAGTTAAATCAGAGAGACACAGATAAGAACATTTGTGGAGACCATCTGATCATATCTCTTCAGATCACTAAAATGGAGGGAAATAACTTCCGTACTAATATCCAACTCCATCAAAACCATCTTCTTACAGTGTAACCACTTCTGGGAAAGATGACTCTGTTGTTCTTCTAGATCACTGATTCTATCCTGAATCAATTAAATTTCATCTCACTATATATACACATATATATAGAGAGACACACAGGCATAAATAATTATAAAACTAGAGAAAGAAGTGCTGGTGAAACACTGTGATTGGTTTATAAGTTGGGTTTTAGAACAAAAATTAAAATCTTAAGAGATGTCAAGCTGCCTTCAGTTTCTACTTACTTAAGGCTAATTTTTTACTTTTAACCCTGAGCAAACACGCTTTTAGAGCTGTGTTACATGGAAGTAGTCCCTTAGCTGTTATTTCCATCTTGGTTAATGGGGACTACAGAAAAAAAATCATGTATAGTTGCATCGTGGGTTTTGAAACGTTCTGCTGTCAAATATCAAATGAATTAAGGTTTTCGGGGGGGAGGGGAGGAAAAAAAAAGATCTAGATGAATGGGCCAAAATGCATTTTTATTTCTGCAATACAGCAGCTGGAACAAGAAGCTTGGATGCTCTTTAGTAAGAGACCACCTCTGCCTTCAGCAGTGAGGTCAAAGAGATCTGAGCCAAGAAAGGATCAAAATAAAATAACCTTTCCCTAAGAATCTGTTGGTGGTGAACATGCAGCTTGTATCTTACCTGCTACTGAGCTTCTCTAAAAAAGCTGAAACATGGCAAATATTGCTCTGAGCAGTGGGGAAGAGCTGGAGACGTGGAGGAGGAAGGCAATAGGGATGGTGTCTGGAGCACTTCTGAGAACCTGATTTACATGGTCTTATTTTGCCAAGAATAGCTCTGTAGTCAGTGAAATAAACTGTAGATCACCACTACCATAATTTCCTTTGGCAATCTTTAGGGTGCAGAAACTGACCTGTTCCAAAGACAAGCTTCCTTTAGTTTGGATGGAGAACAGTTAATGGAGTATAAATTACAAGGAAAAGTATCTGGGGTTAATTTTCTTACTAATGACTAAAATCAAAAGCAGGACTGCATTTGGGACTACAGCCCATGAATGTGCAGAGAAAATATCACTTACAGTTTCTTTATTGATCGGGTTTTATTGAGCAGCCTGTTTATTCACTGTTTTTTTCACCCCTTTAAAATGGTTCTGCCAGTTTAACAGTACTTTAAATCAGGTAGCATTCTAGTTCATTAAGAATATTCATACAATGCAAATAGTTTTACACCTTTAAGGGTGAAAAGGATTATACTACAGTTGTTCACATTCTATTTTCTTTCTAATAAGAAATTTCTTTTTAACTGCACAGTTCCCAGGAAAAAAGTAAATCCCATGAATACCATGTGACATATTTCTCCCATCTCTTTTAGCCTTTTACCTACTATTTAAGGTACACAGCCTCATGCCAGCACTTATACAACTAAAAATGTGGGAATTTCAATTGAGTCGAACTCTGAATCAATTAACTGTGTGAAAAATTATAACAATCCAACATTTAACACCATCTAGATGTTTTTAGTCCCAAAACTCTGCTGCAGAGAGAATGCTGTTTGTTCATATCATTGAACTCGTCTACTAGTTAAAATGTAGTTAAAATATGTTGCTGTGGTAGTCAAAATTTAACCACTGGCAGAGTTCTGCAGTAATATATTGTGACAAATTCAGTATTATTTTAATTGCAGTGTATATGACTGCTGGTTTCTGTTATGGTGAAATATATGGATCTGTCCTATGTGATCTGCATCACTCTTAATTACTCATTGATTGTTCCTCCTTAGTTTTGCAGGATCTTTAGTCTCAAGAGTTTAAACAATCTTGCTCAGCAAATGCCAACAGGGATGGTTTGAATGCATCTCACAGTAAATACAGAGCAGCCAAGAACTTGCATTGCACAGATGCTAAGCTAAATAACAAGGAAAAGCACCAGCACAGTAATTAAAGAATTACATCAACACACTACAGGACTTAATATACAAGGTAAATTTGTATGTTAACCTCGTATGTAGGCTTAGATATATTCTGTGTAACTTTTTGTGGCACTCAAGCTGGAAGGTTTGTGCCCCTAGTCTCTGTACTCACCTCCAAGGAAGGATGCATCCAGGATCTGAAAACCCTTCAGACACCACCAGTTCTCTCTGTTTTCAAAAAAATAGAATAGGACTGGAATGGACTGGAATGGAATGGAATGGAAT
>JAWWES010000094.1:65234946-65270746 GCA_035583135.1 Lophotriccus pileatus
GGGCTTTTTTTTATTTTAATTTTAAATTAAAAAAGATGATGGCCGTTATTGCACTTTGAGTAATATGGACTACTTGCAAGGACTTTAGATTTTCCTGAGTGATATAGTGATGAAACCAGAGCCTTGTGCTGACACAAAAATAAATAAAAGAAAAAAAAAAAAAAAAACAACAAACCAAACACAGAATGATCCTCCTGAAGACAGAGGCATAACGGCAAGACATTATCTAAGATTTGGTCACAAAGTTTAAGAGGAATGTATGTGTTACACTCTAAGCTCTCTGTTTAGTAAAGGATACATAATTTAAGCAGCTCAAAGCCCAAGATGAAGCCCAGTAAAAGCTCTTAAAAGACATCTGAAATGAACCAAAAAGATAGTCACATCATAAAATTATATGGGTAAGAGACTGAGATTTGTGAAATGTCTGTCTCCATTACCCTGACAAAGAAACCACTGTTGTGATAAAAAGAGAAGAGAAACAAAGCATAGTTTTCATGTACTGACACAGTAGCTGGTCAGAAGTAAAACTGGGCTTATCTTGTTGAATTACCAAAGCTGAAAAATAGTAAGGACAAAAATAGTTGCAGGAATATAATCATGATCACTAAAACGTCATACTTTTAAAACTCTCAAAGTCATGAAATTACCTTAAAACACTACAGGTAAGTTTGAATAGTGAATATAAACATTAAATGTTCAATTAATTTGACCAGGTTCAAACCTAAAACTATATAAAATCAGAGAATTATAGATTTATTTAGGTTGGAAAAGATATTTAAGATCTGCCATGTTCACCACTAAACCATATCCCCAAGTGCCACATCCCCATGTCTTCTGAACTTTTCCAGGGATGGTGATTCTAACACTTCCCTGAACAGCCTGTTCCAATGCCTGACCACCCTTTCAGTGAGGAAATTCAGGAGATCTTCAGTGAAGTTGTAGTGAGTGATAAGGTACGGTGTTTTCTGCAAGCTGACTGGAAGTGAACTCAATACCCTCATCCAGATCACGGACAGTGACACCGAACAGGTCTGGCCACAGTTCTGCGTCCTGGGGAGCACCACTATGACCTGCCGCAGGTGAATTCAACTCCAGTCATCACCACACTCTGGGCCCATCCAGCCAGCCAGTATTGTACCCAGAGTGTTTACTCATCCAAACCATGAGCATCCATGTTTCCTTTTGGCATGGACCCACTTGATTCTCCTTGTTCCATGATCTACCACTGCACTCTCTAGGAGCTGTAGCTCTTAGTCCCAAAAAACCTCTTTACTCTTCTTCTCAGGTGCAGATTTATCATGAGTGTCACATGCTCTAATACCTTCTGGAGTGCAAAACCTGGGTAAATGTTTTTGTGAAACATTAAAACAAAATGAAACGAAAGGTCTAATTTTTTTTCCAGACAAAATCTTTAAAAAAAAAAAAAGAAACTAAACTTATAAAATTTCCAGAATTTTTGTGATATCTAGAATTTTAGAATTTGAATTTCCATCTCTGAGTGCCTTTAAATTTTTTCACAGAAAATAGACAAAATCTAATTGAAACATTAGATTAGAGTGATATATTTTGATCTTAATAAAATGTTTCTGTTGACCTCAAACATTCAATATTATATTTTATGGGAATGAGAAATTGTGTGTGCATGTGTTATCTTGGTTTTAGTTATTTTGGTTCAAACATCATAAAAATGTTTTAAATAATGCAGTTGAAGGCATTTTCTTGTTAAGGAGGGAAACTAAAACCCAAACAAACCACTTACTTTCTGTCTAGAAAATGTTGTGTTATGTAAGTGTACTGCAATGAGCTATTGGGTTTTCAGGCAGAGAGATGCATTCTCAATATACAATGACATATTAATTAAATTGCATCTGAAAATGATAATTTTGAATTTGTAATTTAACATAGTGAGCAAGTTTTTAGGAAGCATTTATGTGTAAGTGAAATGGGTCATGTTACATTGTCACAAGGTTAAATTCTTCTCTATTCCATACCCAATGTTTTCAAGCCCATTTCACACCTATACATTTTATTCTTTGTGGCACCTGAGAGAAATAAAATGAAATAGCATGAAATAATTCAATACTAAGAACTGTTTCTCCTTTAATAGTAAGAATAGCAATATCTTTAAAAGAATGCTTATAAGTAGGCAGTGTGGAAAACTTAGTGTGAGAGAAGCCAAAACTGGAAAACCATGAGTGTTAAGAATGAAATGAAAATTATAAGAAAAATCTCTCCTTCTTACATTATTTAGTTTCTACTGGAACTGATTTGTGATCACTGGATTGTTCTTGTGGTGTTTTTAGTTTCACCTATAGCTACTTTAGTTCCATTATAACCATTTTCCTCTTAAAACTGTTTAGATGGAAACCACCCTATGCTCAGTATCTTTCTAAAAATCTTTAACTCCTTATATCCTACCTACTGAATCCTAATGATTCCTTATCCTAAATGTGCATGTCTCTATGTGTCTACTTGTACTTAAAAAAAAAAAAAAATGAAAAAAACACACTAAATTTAAAACTTTACTGGAAAATAAGAAATGTCAGATGGAGGTTATCTAACCAACTCAATTATACCTGCCTCCTGACAACATAGAGAAAACACGTGTTCACAAGCTATTTGATTTCTACACTAACTAAAGTTGTGGAGTAACCATAGCGTCTCAGCAGTTGTAGTTCCACTTCTTTCATGTTCTTTTCCTGTGCTCTCACTTTAATCTGCCTGCATCATGTGCAGTGAGTTCACTGACGTCTCTTTGTAGCTGTTAGACAGAACTCCTATGGAAGGCATCTAAGAGTTTGTACAGCTGCTTTGCTAACCTCAGGACGTTACTGTTTTCCCCCAAAAATTAGCGAGTACATGATTTTTAAATAAAACTCTTAGTATATTAGAGATCAGAATGTCACATTTCTGTTTTCCTTCAAATGGATTTGAGTGTGATATCCCCAAAGGGCTTTAAGATGCTTTTTTTTTGTTTTCATTTCCAGGATAGAGCAAATGCCCATGGTTCTTCATGAAGAAGACCTCTATGGTAAGAAAAATTTATCTTTTTTTTCGTCTTGAAATTATTGTGGCAGAATTTTGAATGTATGAAACTAATGGTGGCCTATTTCTTGTGTCATACCAGTGAGCTTTTCATATCAGGAGAGTAAATCCTAATACTGTGGGGTCCTGGGAAAACAGGCCAGTAAAGAATGGCCAAGAAGAGACCTTTGCACACTCTCTTTGACTAGGAAAGGAGCAACACTGGGAACATTAACCACTATGTTGCTCTGGTGACATTCCATATTCATTTATATAAATTAAGGAAAGAACTCCAATATTTCAAATCCCCAACCTTAGTTTCTGTTGGAAGTATTGTCCAGATGAATCCTGGTCAACATCTATTGCAAAATAACACATATTTTATTTTTTTTTTTAATTCAAAAGTGGTGAGACCTTTCTTCATTACTATTTTTGTTGAGGGATTTTCTGTTTTTAAATACTGAGTATTAAAGCATTTGGAGGATAAGACCTTTACGAAGTAACAGTTTCAAGAAATAACATTTGTTCTTATCTTTTCTAATGGCTTTCCAGCAATGAGAGAAAGAGTGTGTGTGTGTGTGTATGTGTGAAGGAACTGGAGAAGGAAAGAATAGTATCATATTTTCCTAGTTTCATTCTGGAAAAGTAGAATAACTTGAAAAGAGCATCTTGAAATGGGGAAGTGTGTGACATATTCTGGTCTTCTAACTAGCTCCAGTTTAAAAGAAGCCCAAAGAAACCTGAGGAAAGCAGAATAATTTCACAAAGGAAATATTCTTTCTGGTTTTTTATGCAGAAGTTATGGACTCTTTTTACTAATCAAAGAACATAGAAAATTCAGTTTGAATGTTATTATGCCAAAGCAGGAGAGCAAATTCAATCTTTCAGCTGTAAAAAAGAGATTTTATTCCTATTTTAAATGCAAATCCCCAGACATCTTTGCATAGCTTCTCTACTCACCCCTTATAATGAATGGATTCTTCACTGCTGAAATCTTGAAATCTTTATCAAAACTAAGTACCTTTCACCAGTGTGTGTTCTAGTTCAATGACAGGTTTTAGGATTAGGTGTAGGAACAATGAAAGCCTATGCTGGGACTCATGCAGGTCAGATTAGTTATCCACAAGTTCTTTGTGGTTGTAAGCCCAATGAATCTAAAAATCATATATAAAGGTGGAAAAACACATAGGTGAGAAGGGAGGCAAAGCAAAGGAGTTATAATCCAACAGTTTTCTAAACTCCCAATGGAAACATAAAATAATAAAAATGGCTTTGAAGGGAAAAATGAAGCAAATATTCTGATTTTCTTATGTATATGTATACACACATATCACACCTTGGAGATTATCCTAATTTGGAAGTTCAGAGTTTTGTGGATTATTTCTGGAAGAAGTTGCTGCATTGACACTGTTTATATTTACCTGCAACAGCTATTGATGATCTGATTTAACCCTTCCAAAAACTTGTTTCAGTATGCAAAATCATTTCCAAGGTAGTATAACCACATGCCAACACTGACTGTTGTCATGCTGGACACTCAGCACCAGGGAAGCAATTAATGAACCATTGCAGGGTAGAGATATAGAGTTCAACTCAGAGGACACCAATCATCATCCTGATGTTGGTTTATGCTTGTTAAAGTGAGATTTCCCATCCCAGTGGGTTATATGGGGATCAACAATAATGAACAAACAATTTAACGTATCTCAAAAGTCACCACATCATACTGTTGATTATCACAGCTTGACCTACTTATTAAAACCATGTTAATGATCATCTGACAATGCTGTCAGTGTCTCTGCCACTGCTTTTCATTCAATTTATTTTATTTAATAGAATTTAATTTCATTTTAAAACTATATTCTGTGGGCAAGTATGGTGTTTGTGCCCAGTGAAATAGCTGACAATCATCCCTAAAGAGATAATCATTTCAAGACTTAGATCAAGAAATGAAAATAAGTGAGACTTCATCCACCTCCCTCTCTGGGGACAAAATTTTAGACATTACTCTATAGTCATGCAGTATAATAGACAAGAAACACTTCTTTCAGGTTTAATGATTTTGGTTTGTTTGTTTGTAAGTATTTGGGGAAAGAGTAATATTACAATTCTGCTTTCTTTTTCTCTCATTTACTATTATATGTGGGTGAGTAGGGGATAGTGAACAATAAATTACACTACTTAGAGATGTAGGCTAAGGCTTTTCTTGTCAGTTGTGTCAATAAAGTACACACATAACATCAGTTTCCCATTACACACATCATTCAGGCTCATATATTACTCAGTATAATGGGAAAAGGGGCCACTGAAATCTAAAATGAAAAGAGAGATTGAAGTAAAACCAGTGAGCAGCAACTGAGCCAAAAAGCAGCTGTGGTAGTGAAACATTTAGTCACTGCTGCTGGAAAAAGAAGAGCTATCAGTGTTGAGGACATACAGTGCCACATGTTAGGAAGCTTTGGTGTTAGTGGGACCAGAAGGTACTCATTTCTTAATACTTTTTTTTTCTTTTTCTTATTTTTTTTTCCCCTAAGACATTTCCATTTCATTTAAAGTAATTGAATAAAAGCAAAAACCACAACCCAGGTCATGCTATTGGCCAACTCAGCTGCCTTTATTGCTTGTTCATATCACAGGGAAGTTGCCACAATTACTTCTTAAGCTAAATTCTCATCTTACCAGTTGTGCTACTGGATGACTTTGCAATTGTCCTGTAAAGCCTCTTTCTGGATCACCTTTTGTTCAAAGTTGGTGCTAGATCTTGGAGCAGTATAGTTCATTAATATGACTCATAGGACCAATCTTCGTTTTGCAGGCCAGTTCTGCTCTGCATATGGTAGTATTCAAACCTTTATTCAAGGTTCATATCTTTATTAATGATCCATATGAGGGGATTGAGTCCACCCTTAGTAAACTTGCAGACAACACTCAGTCGGATGGGAGCATTGATCTGCTTGAGGGTAGGAAGGCTCTGCAGAGGAATTTGGACAGGCTGGATAAATGGGCTGAGGCCAGTGGTATGAGGTTCAACAAGACCAAGTTCAAGGTCTTGCAGTTTGTCCAAAATAACCCCATGCAGCTCCCAGGCTGGGGGCAGGGGGCTGAAAATCATCCCATCAGGAAAGGACCTGGGGGTACTGGTTGACAGTGGTTGAGCATAAGCCCAGGTGTGCCCACGTGGCCAAGAAGGCTGTGTTCAGAAGGTGGTGTTCAGTCAAAGGGTGGACTCAATGATCTCAGAGGTCTTTCCCAAGCTGATTGATTCTGTGATTCTGTAGAGCTGATAAATTCTCCCTTGTTTCAACTAAAGCTGTCTAACACTCACTGGGAGCTCCTGCAATGCCCATTATTACTGTTGCTTGCATGGTGCTGTTACTGTTGCAGAACCAAAAAAACCCCACAGAATAGTTTTGATTGGAAGGGACCTTTAAGGATTACATAGATCAAATCCTTCCACTGGCAGGGATACCCTTCATCAGTCTACTCAAAGTCTCATCCAACCTGACCCTGAGTAATTCCAGTGAGGAGATATCACAACTTCTCTGGGCAACCTATGCCAGTGTCTCACCACCTGGTGTTTCATAGTAGGACAAAAATACACGCAACTCAAACAATCAGTTTTTCTGTTCAGATAACCAGTTGCTTTCTTTCCCTATTTAGGAAGTGTCATAGCTTGTTCTGAAGGTTGCTTATAATAGAAAGCCCAGCAAAAGAAAAGGAGAAAGGTAAAGTGGTATAATCTCTTTTTCACAGAAATGGGAAGACGAAAGAACAAGGAAGTAGAGCCTGAACCCCAAGTGATTATTTTAATATCTGAGTTGTCTTTCCATAAAATTTATGAAGTGAACAGAAGATGGAAGAACAGCCTCAGTTCTGACTTTAAAGCTGTGAAAAGCAAAACAACATTGAGGCTCATTATTAATTATAACATACTAGAAAGGGAGGCAGAGAGGTGGTGGAATTATAGTCTATTTTCTGAACTAATACTTACGAAAACTGGATGGCATCGTCTGTGATTTCATAAATGTTCTGGAAGAAAGTGTAGTGATTGCATAATAACCCCATCAAAAGGGTGGTTGATTAGTTTAGTCAATTTGGCATACATTTCAGCTATTATTTTCATTTGTGAAGCATAGGCTGAATGACACAGTTGCGTTTATCCTGTGCACTTTGCAAATGAGCATCCCAAAGCCTAAAGTCGTTCTTCCCTGCTTCTCCACAACTTGGGACATAACGGTGACAACAGATGACAGTTAAAGAAAAAAGCAATACTTCAGATTTGAAGGGAATTATGGATTTCTTATTTTGCAAACACCCATTCAAAATGGGACAAAATCCTGCACAGCTTCTATCATAGAAGTGTACAAAGTTATTTCATCTGTGACTGGGTCACTGAAATACCATTAATATCAGCTTACAGCTATTCTTTGTGCCATTTATCAAGAAGGTGAATATTTCTATCATCTCTACTCCTCTTAACTCCATGTTGGAGTCTTTTGATTGGAATTTACTGTGTTCTGAAATATTTGTCCACACCCAAAAGAATATCATTAGCTTCACAGGGGTGAAATTCATAGCTGACACTGTGCTGCAGAGTATGTAGGGTGGCTCAAAAAATCAATTTAGTGTGAAATAACTATTTCATGCAGATTTTGTATGACCACAAAATCTGCATTTCAGAATTTCTGTTTCTCTTCTGACAAACTCATTTGTGTCCACTGTCAGTATTTTATTCAAATCTGACCTCATCAATGTGCTTTTTTTCTTTTTTTTTTTTTACTGCTTTTTTATTTTGTGGTTTAGGAATGTTATTCCCTAATATAGTACTCCCACTAAAAAGACCACAAGCTGGTCCTCTCCTCCTCTCTGATAAGAGGCAAAAAATGGTAAAGATCACAGGCTGAGATAAGAACAATTTACTGGAGGGTTGTTGTGTTGTTTTTTTTTTTTTTATAGTTGTTATTTTTCTAGGTTCTGAACAAGTCAATGCCACATCCTTCCTTGCTTATCAATTTAGAGGAGCATTCCCTAGTTCAAATATACTTTATTACTCTGTGGTAACCACATTTATATTCTGATTAAATTATGGGAAAAGGATCTTGATTCCGTCTTCATACATCTGAGTAAATCTATCCTGGATGAGGCTAGATGAGACATGGGAACTGACGTGACTCTGTCTATCTAAATTGGGGGACCTCGGAGCATTTTGAATATTTGAGTCAAAGGTATAAATCCAGTCTTGGTCTAAAACTTCATCAGCAAAAGCTAGGCCCTGTGTATTTGTTTCCAAAGGGAAAAAAACACACTGTATGCATAAAATATAGCATAACTGACAGTATTTTCAACCAAATCTTCTGCTATTCTATGGTGGTGTCATGGTTTAACCCCAGTATCATGTTAGTAAGTACCATGGAGCCACTCACTCACTCACTCACTCCCTGCCCCCACACTGTGATGGGGAGGATAATTGGGAAAAAAAAAAATTAAAACTTGTGGGTTCAGATACGTAATAATGATAATAGAATAATAATTTGGTCAACGACAAAGACAGAGAGGAATAAAACTCAAGAGAAACAAGTGATGCACAAGACAAAATTCACCACCTATTGACTGATGCCTAGGCTTTCTCCTGGCCCAGCTATCCCAGTTTTATACTACGCATGATGCTCTATGTTGTGGAATATCCTTTGTTTGTTTGGGTCAGCCCTCCCAGCCATGCTGCCCCGTGGCTTCATAAGACCCCACTCATTGGCAAAGCATGGGAAACTGAAAAGGCCTTGATTAGAGTGAGCACTGATGAGCAACAACTACAACATCACTGTCTTATACACATTATTCTCATGCTAAATCCAAAATACAGCACTCTCCCAGCTACTAGGGAGAAAACTAACTCTCTCACAGCCAAAACCAGGGCAGTGAAGTGCATTACACTTGAGATGTGTTCTACTGCACTACCCAGATGAGATACACCCACTGACTTGGGCCGTTAGTGGTTTATAAATTTTATTACTAAGCATTTTTTTCTCTCTCTTTCATATATTTTCTCTCCCACTCCTTGTTAGAACTCTGAAATATTCTACACACTAGGCATATTTTGTAGATTTTTCTGGAGGGTGTCCGAGAAGTCTATGAAAGGTTCCAAAACTCTCTATACATCACTGCTCATAATTCCATGTGTGCTCATGGGTACACCAGAATAAATAGGATATGGAGTCAACTTATGTACAACATGGCTTTGGGAATCCCTATACTTCTTGCTGAAAATCCTGTGTTTTCCGTCAATACAGATGGAGAGCACCAGATGTAAAGCAAAAGCAGAACAACTCTGCCTCGTCAGAGGAGGAGGGCAATGTGAATTCTTTCAACCATTTTCTTTCATCCATTCTTAGCTTGTTATGTCTTTCAGAACTTTGTTCTATTCCTCTGTTTTTCATCCTATTTGTCTTATTTCTTTCATTCACTTTCTGGCTTTTTATTTTATTTTTCCTCTTCTTTCTTTCCTCCTGAAATGCTCCCTCTTTTTCAGTTTGCACCTATCCCCACCTCTGTAAAACAGAGCTTTCAAAGTTTATGTACTTAGTGCATGTTGCTTGCTCTGAGAGAATGAGGGACACAGAAAGCAGTGACTAATATCAGAATCATGAGTGAAGATATGTTTTATTCATAAACCCTGCATCTCCAGTGAAATTAAAAGCAAAGCAAAGGGTCGAAGCTCTGAACCTTCTTTCCTGGAGCCTGTAAACCAATAAAGGCTTTATATTAGCTATCGATATCTATCTCTGACTTGGCTTAATAACATCTTATTCCCTGTTTTCAGCAGCCATCAATAATATTTCTGCCTGCCCGCTCAGGTCCCCATCTCTGCGTGCAATTGCATTATAAGGGTCTATAAGCCCAATTTGCTTCACATTCTTATTTTTGGAAAAGGCTGGCTGGCTTTTGTAATGAGAGCAGCTGCCAAGAAGGCTTGACAGAATTTGTGGCCCATCTGGCTTATAATCTTCATTCAATATCGCAGGAGCCTAAACTCCCAGACCAACTGATAAGTCAGAGCGTATAGGCAAGCAGTGGCAGTAATCTTCCTTGTGATTTCTCATTAAGGACAGGGACATCTCAGTGAATCTCTCATATCCTGGCTATCATAGTTTTGTTTGGTTGGCTTTTTTTCTTTCCTTTTTTTTTTTTTTCTTTATTTTTTTTCTTTTTTCCTAACAAGACCAATGTTGTTCCACTTTTTACAATTATGTTAAAAAAAAACATAGCAGTTTAAAAACTATATAGGTTCCCTTGTATCAAGTTTAAGAAATTAGGAAACCAAAAGTCTGATCCTGCCTTAAAACTTAACACCAGTTTGCCACTGTTCACACTGAAAGTATGTGAGCTGATGTCCTCTCAGAGTCACAGAAAATGTGGCAATAAAAGATCCTGAGAAATCATCCAGCATGTTTCCCATACCATGTGGGATCAGTTACATCTCCTGGATCCTCAGACCTGAGTCATCTTTGTAGCACCCTCAGACTGTCTCATTAATGCTTTAAGTCTTCACTTTTTGGGGGGGTTATCTCAACTTCTCCACAATTTGCAGTTTCCACTCCAAACATAGGAACAAGTTGATTATCCTGAACTCAGCAGTGCCCACAAAGATCTCCTAACCTTTTCCTTGTAAGCTGTGTTTTTCAGAGCACTGTTCATCTTCACACTCAGTTCTCTTTGTGGACTTCTAAATGACATACAGAGACCCTTGCACCCCCGATGCACCTCCCATGTCGTAGGTATTTGTGGGCTACTCAGCTCCCTCAGTTGGAGCCTGATTGTCCTTTAACATTTCACCCAGCCTCAGCTGTCTGAAAGCTAAACCTTCCTTTTAAACTTATCACTTTGGCTCTTTCTAGGAGCCTAGGCATCCTTAAATGTCAGAGAAGGATAGCTCCAGAGTCCTAATCATCTCACCTAGTTTAGAGATTTTTCTTCAGAAGGTCTGCAATGCCTTTTGTCAAAGCAGACTTCCTCTGTTGACTACAGTGGGGACAAGCTATGACCAGAGGCCTAACTTTTACAGGACTACAGGACTATCAAGATCAATTCCTCTATTAGCAGAGGAAATGAATAATGCATTTTTTTTTTCTTGCAGCTTTGCATGTCTCATGTAATTTTTTGATTTCTAGTAAGGTGAGAAGTCCACATTTTTTGTTCCTCTCTGCTAAGGCATTCATCACTCTTGAGATAAAAATTGAGCTTATGTAGGGGTTATCTGCAATATGTTGGAGTTTTTTAATGCACATACTTTTCACAAAAGCCTCTCAGATCTCCTAAAGCTTTGCCACACCTGAAGAGAAATAGCCCAGGAGATATTAAGGGAAGGGACAACAGGTCAGCTGGATAAACACAGGAAAAAACTTATGTTCACATAGTACCTTTTACTCATTCTTATGACTTAGTCTTTCAATGTTGAAAACCTCTCTCGAAGCAAAAATTAAATAATGACACAAAATAAAACAATGTAAAATAATATAGGAAGAACTGTACCTTACATGAAACAAATAATTTCATAAATATGAAAATAAAGAACATTTGAAAGGCTGGAAAAGAAAGTGGATAGTTTAAGACACTGAGGAACCTCTTTGTCTACTAATCTTTTTCTTTTTCTCCCCCAGTGTCAGACCTAATTTCAAACATGTTAGACTGTTATAAAAGTAACCACATGACAGTGGGATTTAAAACCCATTCCGCTGCGTGGTCATCTTCTGTTTCATAGTATAAGGATTTATGGGAATGAGGAAAGTAAAAGTCTATTATGAAACTCCACCAGCATAGCAAATAATTTACTTCACAGGTGGGTCTGCTGATTTTTTTAGGGCTCATTGAAGTTTGGATGATAAGGATGCTGTTTAAGTTCTAACACTACTTATTGTCCTGCTACCATGTCATAAGAATTTCAAGATAAGAAAAAAATAGTACAGGTCAAAGAGATTTTACTTCATTTTTTGGATAAATTTTTCTCAACTCAAGCCGTTCCCCATGATTTCAGTTATGGTGGATGGATATGGGAAAGATTCTTTATTAGAATCTAGTTTTCACACAAGTGGCAAGAAGTAATTTTGAAGTAGCACATTTTGGGAAAAGCATAGCTGAAGTTAGAAATAGGTAGCTAAAGGTAAGCCACAATCTGGAAAGTACAGATTACCTGCTTGCAGCAGAGAACCTTAGCTCATTAGACTGCTAACTCACAAACTCATTAGCTCTCTGCTCATTAAGTACTTAGCTCCATTTGGTTCACTGCTCATCTTACTGTTCAACCTATTATTTGCTCCATGCACCATATCTGACTCAGAGTTGGTATAAAGCAGTTCATTTCAGTGAATTTGAACAAGGTTTAGCAATAAAACTTGCCCCTGCTCCTGGTTTGTTTGGTTTTGTTTTTCTGTTTTTGTTGTTTGGTTTTTTGTGTGGTTTTGTTTTGTTTGGTTGTGGATTTTTTTGTGGACGAGTTGCATAGAACTCACATGATGAAAACATTAAAATAAAAGCAAGGAATAAAAGCAGTCATCAGCCTTTAGTGTACTTGGAAAAAAATAATATGGCAGAACAGATTTGTTTCTAAATTTAATCTTTGTGTTTTTCTTCATCAAACTTGAAACCATATTTTCCTGAAATATTTAAAGACATGAATTGGCTAGCGTGTGAAGGACTGATGTCTGTTCAGTTAAGGAGTGTATGTTTCTGATTGGCAAAAGAACTCCAGCTTTTGCCTATAACATTCAAAGCCTGAGTATAGTTACTGCAGTCGAAGGGATTAGTCATGCACTAAAAGTGAAGCAGGGCATGCTGCAGAAAACTTAAAACTGAAAGGAAAATCGTGAGCTGTCCAACGAAAATTTTAATTTGTTGAAATAGGATCATAAGTACTAAAAATGTCATACATTTGTGGCAACTTGTGGCCTGTCAAGCTAACTTGTGCTTGTTGTTCTTCCCCGAAGTCAGATAGAGAGAAATGTGCTATTGTTTGTATTTCATGGGTTTCCAAGTAGCAGATGGGCTCAGTGTCCCACCATCCCAGATTTGTTAGAGGAAAAAAAAAGTCAGGTAGGCAAAACATAGGAAGGACAAATTTCCCTGTCTCAGCAGACTCTTGTTTGGAGTCTCCATTTCACAGTTCTGGGATGGAAACTTGAATTTCAAACAGAACAACCACTGAAAAACCCCTAAGTCTTATCACCATGAAACCTTTTCTGCTCAGCCTTTTCCAAAAATAAACACATTGGATACAATTCCGCTTTGATTTTGTAGTGTAAAAAGTTAAGAAAGAAACTACTTGCCTTTAATTATGGTGGAATAATAGAATAGTTTGGGCCAAAAAGGACCTTGAAGGTGATTCAGTTCCACCTACCCTGGCATGGGCAGGGATGCCAACCATGGCATGTTGACCATACCAACCACTGACCATGTTGTTCAGTGGTTACATGTTTGATAATTAATTTCAGCTACTACAGTTTGCCAGTGTGGTTATAACTCGTTCTTTAGGACAAAGGCGGTGATGTAATTTAAACCAGCATTATGCTCCAGACATCCTTGGGTTTTTTTTTCATTTGTTTTCTTTTCTGATTTTTTTTTTTGTTTTTTGAGTTTGTATGTGTGTGTGGTGTGGTTTTTTTGTTGTTTTTTGTTTGTTTGTTTGTTTGTTTGTTTGTTTTTGTTTCTTGGTTTTTTGGGGGTTTTGTGGGGTTTTTTTTGTTTTTTGGGGGGTTTTTGTGTGTGTGTGTGGGGGGTTTGTTGTTTTTTTGTTTTGTTTAAGTTTGGTTTGGTTTTGGGATTTTTTGGATTTTTTGGGGGGAGGTTGGTGGTTTTGATTGGGATTTTTTGTGCTTTGTTTTAGTTTGTTTTGGTTTGCTTGTTTGGATTTTTTGCTGTTATTTGTTTGTTTTTGTTTTGGTTTGATTTTTTGTTTGTGGGGGTTTTTTTCTGTCTGAGCCTCAAGCAAGGACACATTATGATTTACAGAAGACCTACGTTTCTGTGTTTTGGGATGATGAGATTTCAAGTATTGCAGTGTTCTGGTTAAATTTCCGAGAGCTGCTCCTGCTATTTATACTTGTCAACCCAAAAGAAAGGTAGAAAATGGTGACAAGGGTAAGAAGGAAATAAAAATAGCACCAAATTAAGAGTAAATAAAATTATTTCCAAATCTTCCCTGCAGGGTCAGTAGTAGTCTACATCCTTAACAATGTAGGAAGCAGAACAAAATTGAGGGGAAAAAGGGATGTGAGATGGGGAAAAAAAAAAGTTTCTATAAAAATTCAGCTTCATTAATGGGAGATACTGCAAGAGGGGAGTTCAGGGATTCATTATCTCAAAAATAGCAGTCCAAACTGACAGGAGTGGGTGAAAACTTCCTGACCCCATGGACTAGTGGATTTCATAGTTACTTGTATTTGTCTTTTTAAAAGTTAGGAGGTGGGGAAAAAAAAAAAGGGAAAGGAAAGGAATAGCCTGCTCTCTGAAGCCTTGGGGCTTTTCTGGTACTGTGGAAAGGAAGTAGAGGGAAAACGAAGCATAAACAAACTAGAGCTCCTGCCCACAAATAACCAATAGAGACTAAAAATACTATTACAACTGTACAATAGTTTAAGGTCAATGTATTCCCTTTTCTAAGCCTGTGAAAACCTGACCCACACAAGGCATTAAAATTCATAACACATGAAAATTAGAAACTCCTGGAAGCAGTTTCTTCTTCTATAAGTACAAATTTTCACTGCCTACATCTAGCATTTAAAGGAAACCATCCAGATAATTAAAATGCCTATAAATGAAATGTCAAAGTTAAATGTTTTTCTTCTTTTCTTTTCTTTTTTTTTTTTTTTTAAAGAAAGTCTTAATGCTTAGAGAAAGTGAAACCTTTACTCTAAAATCATACTGCTTAAATGCCACTATCTTTGTAAAAGAACAGAATAATTAAGGTTTGCCAAGTTAAATGGGTCTATGGGTTCTAACCCTTTCACTGTTCAATATGTAAACTTTATGAAGAAGGGGAGGTTTATAATAACTGTATATATTGTTTTAAATACCGCCATCATTTCATTATTTTAAACATGAGTCAGAGTGCATGTAGCTGTCACTCCAGTGTTCTAGAAAGAAATTAATCATATACACAAAAAAAAAATTAATAAAAAATCAGTATTTGGCAGCCTTCAGATTCCTTTTCATAACTCTCATTTTTCTCTAATAGATGGAACTGATGAAACAAGGAAATAAATCATGCACAATTAAAATGAGTAAAAGCTGAAAAGACTGTATCAGTGATTATGTTAAAGAAAATGGGAGGTGGAGGGAATTCAGACATGGGTTGGATTTCCTCATTTATCATTCATTGACACTGATACCTGAATTTTAATTGAAACCTCCCATGTGGTTGGCATCTGTCAGGATGAAGCAGATTTTCAGCAGGAAGAGGAGCGAACTTTGTTGTGAGCTGGATTTCAAAAGTGATAGGAAGCAGTAGGAGCTCTTCCTCTCAGTTGCCATTATGGTGGCCTGGGAACAGTGTTGGAGTCTTAGAGGTTTCATCTTCCCTTTCCATTATGAATGGTACTGAAGTAATATACAACATTTTGTGTCTCCTCACTTTTCCTGGTAAATGGGTATGTAACTCTCTACATCATGGGAGCTACAATCCAATCACAGAACCTCTACATCATGGGAGCTACAATCCAATCACAGAACCTCTACATCATGGGAGCTACAATCCAATCACAGAACCAGGGTTGTGATGAAGAATGGCAACATAATTCACCATTCAAAGTATCTCTGAGGTGTACCTCTGGCATGTTACTCTTTGAACCAACCTACTTTAGCTGTATTTTTTTTAATTATTATTTAAAAATTAGGTCGTATGGTGGGGAAATAAAAATACCAGTATAAATTTTTCACCACAGACCAAATTTTTTTAATTATTTTTTCTTATTATTTATGCAAATTATTACTATGCATAGATACTGTTGTGGAAAGTAAAATAAGGATCTGTTTTTGAAGGAGAATTCTTCTTATCACTGGTAAGAATAGGAACACTACAAGATTTGCCAATGGTGATGTTTGCCAATGATATTGATAAGACACTCTTAGTGTTTCTAAAGAACTAAACAATCAGGTTGATAGGGATAAACAGATTAATTTCTTCTGAGGGTAAAGCATGGCACTGATTCATCAGTTGGTTTCCTTGGTGTGGAGTCTCTTGGTTTTCAGTCTGAAAAAACTCAAGCCATGACTAATTTATTCTTGCCTCATCCCTTCTTGTTGATGATGTAATACTGTGTAGGAAGGAGGTAAAAACTTAATCCTAATTCATATGGGATATCTGCACTGTATACCTTTGGGTAGCAAAACTCTAGTCATTAAATAACTCAGCAGAATACTGTAAGATTTTCTCATCTACTGAATGATGGAGGAGTTTGCTGCCATTTTCTCCCTCTTACATCAGAAAGAAGGAAGGATAAATGTGACTGTTATGGTTTTCACAGTATCAAAAGAAAACTCCCATCACCTGACTACTGTATTAAGTGAAAGAGTAATTTATGTTACAGGTGATACTGAAATATGTTTCAGGTTACACCCAAGAATACAGAAGGAAGGATTACCAGGGTTGTCTGCCAAGATATGAAAACTCAGTTCTCACCAGAAGCTTAAGGGAATTAAGCTTCAAAGCCAAACACATTCAACAGCTTTACTAATCATGCATCAGCTATAAAAGGAAAACTGACCCAGCTGTTGAGAAACTAAGCTCAAACTCAAAAAATCCACTTTCCTTGTTCAACTGATACCACTAACTTCTTGACCATTTTCCAAGTATTAAAACTCTAAAATGGGAATAGCCATACTCATATCTCAAAATAATGCTGGGAATGTAAGTATTACGATTCTCCTTTTTTTTCTTTTATTTTTTTTTTTTCTTTTTAAGTTAAGTTTAGATTCTCTGGTAGTGAAAGTCAGAAAAAAAGGATAGATGAACAAGACACGTGAGTAGAAAGGGAAAAGAAAAAGATTTTAATCGGACTTATGCTTTCACAGTGTCAGCTGAATCCACAAAACAGGACTTTCTCAGGGTTGCCTGTGACAAAAAGGAGCTAGCTCTCAATCCACACTTACTTTTTCCATTATTGGCATTTTAATCCCCATAATTTTTCTCATAAGAAAATTTGGTACAAAATAGAAAGGACTTTCCTTGGGTGATGAGCAATAAAGAGAGAATATTGCATTTTGTCTGTGCTCTGAAACCTACAGAGGAAGAAGCACTGAAAGGCTACCCTGGCAATATTATGTGATAACACAAAACATATCGCACTTCTGGGTGGGAAAATGATTGGAATTTCGTATTTGTGATCAGCATCTCAGTATTTCCTGCTTTTCTTTTATTAGAAAAAAAAAGAAAAGAGGGAAGAAAAATGAGGAAAAAGAAAAAAAAAAAACAAAACCAAAAACCTCTTTGTGAACAAAAAGTGGGAGGGTGTAGCCAGTCTAATGTCAACAAAAGAACTGTGCATAAATCATTATCTAATGTATCATGTAATATGTAGAACTTGGTCTTCACAGAATTGGAAGGGTCATGCAAATCTAACCAAAAATATTTGCATGGATCAAAACTCACTGCTTCTGCCTACAAACCTCCATTTCCATAGGCTGGAGAACCCTTGGTATCACCTACCTGTGAATCACTGATGGTTTTGTGGTACCCTACAGCTGGAATTTGCACAATGGATGTGTTTCACAAGGTCTGAGTGTTGTAATTCATTTGAATTCATTTGAATTCAGATGCTTATGGGTAGATTCACACAGGCTGAGAAGTCACTTCAGGAGTTTAAATTAAAGGTGATGATAAATAGTGGTGTATTGAGTTGTGGGAAAGAGTCTAATGACGTGCTTTAAGGACTAACACCGGGTCCAGCTTTATCTTCACTAATGATCTGTAAATGAGAGTCAATAGCACAGTTATTAAATTAATGGATGCAACTAAATTTGGAGGTGTTGCAAAGCCAAGTAAGGTGAGAAGAACAATGTAAAAGGATATATGAGACATGGTGATAAAAGAACAATCCACAACTCAAAGCTGTAGCATGGGATGAAAATCAGATGGAGAAAGAGAGAAACACTTGGAAATTAGTGCTGCAATAAGAAAACAAAAATAAAAGAAACAACATTGTTTAGAGGAATGGATGCCAGTTTTTGCAATGTGCTATACTTAGAACAGACTGAAAAATGATACATTTCTGTTTGCATAAACAGAGATACTATTTCAGGGTCAAAGAGTAGCAAGTTACCTTTCTGTTGCACTGCAAAGATAAAAGGTTTTGAGTTGTGAAGAGACAAATTTTCACTCAGGTGAAAAGGTGTGTATAAGCCTCGCTTTAGTTCCTCTTTACTTGGTGAAAGACCAAGGATTAGATTCTTCAGAGTATTCAGGTATTTAGATAGATATGTGCCTAGTGAGATTTTCAAAACCATCTATGCACTGATTTTGATGGGAATTAGGCATATGTGAACAGTTGGAATACTCATTTGATGTCTATTTGCCTCTTTATGCATGTTAATAGCTATGTAAGTGTTTAAGCTACTTCTGAAAATGGATCTTAGCTATTTAAATGAATTGCATCTTATGATGCTTAGGCTGAAATAGCTTTAAAAATCTAGGCATTAAAACCTGATTCCTGGTATTTCACTTAGAGCTAAATGTAGGAGTCATCTCCCATAACACTGGTTGCCTAAAATTTTAGCCTCCTGTCTAAGCTACATGTCAAGGCTTTCTGTAATCAATGAAGGGAGTTAGATACCTCCAGAGGGTGATTCATCCTAATATGGTGCCTAAGAGAGGTGACCCATTTCCACCTCTCTACATTAACTGCAGAGACAAGCTAGATAATGATCCTTGCCCAAAATTCACTTTTAGCATAGATGAGGGAAAATCATCCCCACTGCTATGATTCTCAAAGGTAAACTCCAAAACCATTGATTCCAGGTTAACGTCATCTATAAAAATGGAATAAAGCTTTGATTTCATCAGAGAGATGTAGGACGTCTGTTACAAATATCCAGAAATATGAAATAGAATTTTCTATCATTAACACTGGTGTATTCAGCTGAGCAATACTAAAAGAAAAATTAAATGACAAGTTTAATATGTTCCAGGTAGTATAACATAATGCTTATTTTAGATATTTGTCCTTAATAATTTATTAAATTATTTTTTAAGTGGTCAACCCCCTTTGTGGTCTTTATTTGGCAAGTACTAGCTCCCAATACAAGCTAATTTTTAGCTGAACTGAAAATGCTGGTTTTGTTCATTGTCTCCACAATGAATTTCAGAATAATTATGAGAAGGGTTTGTTAGATATGTCTCTCTTGATCATATGAAACAGATAATAACCCTGTTGTCCCAGATATTTGTTATTCCGATTTCAGCAGGTAACCCAGCGAAACAGGATCTTCCCAGATAAAAATAAGTACCACAGGCAGTCTTTGGAAAGGGGAGAGAAGTGCACATGACTGAAGACAGTGCTGCCAGCACTGCCAGCTCTGTGCTAGCAGACTGCCAAAAATAATAGCAACAGCTTTTCCTTTTTTATTTTCTTTTTTTAAGGTTCCGGTTATAGAGGACCTTTTATGTTTAGACGAGAAAAAAAAAAATCTATACTAAATTCTTTTTAAACTTTGCTGCTTTGTTGTGTTTCTTTAAGTCTATGTCCGCAGGGAGATGTACTGCCTGTGGTTTACGGAAGATGGCAAATATATGATTAAATTAGGACCCCTATTTCAACAACGTCAAGAAGAGCTGTCACAGTGCAGTAAGGTCTTCCAGTAGGATGTGGAGGGGATTTTTGGTGCTGTTGGGTTCTGTTTTGTTTTTCAAATTATTGAGAACAGTTGTTATTCATTAATAATACTCACTGTTTCCATACTAAAGAAGCATTTGTCCAAAGTGCTCAAAGTCTTTAATAAAGGTATCAGAAGCACCACTGTTTCCTTTTGTGGATCTGACTATTGAGGCAAAAAAAATTATGAAGGTTGTCCAAGGTTGAGCATAAATTCAGAGAAGGGGGAAGGCTTGACAATGATATGTACGCTTGTTGGCTTCACAGAAGGAGGAAGAAGAGAAAAAATAGAGTTTGGGAAACAAATGTTCATACTAAAACTAAGGTTTTGTAGCAGCACAATGGAGATCTTTGTGTGGTCTTTTCTTCCTGCATCTGTGTTTTATTTCTGCTTTTTAAGAAAATTGGTTTTGCTCATGTAGCCATGCATTTTCATTTTTCTTAAAAAAAAAAAAGAAAAAAAAGAAAAAAAAAAATCTTGTCATACTCTTCAAGACTGTGATTCTGAGAGCTCACTTATAGATGGTAAGTAACTTAAAGAGCCCTTAAAAGTGTAGCTGCATGACTGTGTGAGGACTGAGGAGTTGCGTAGACAGCTCTGTGCAGCACAAGTCTTCCTTTCAAAGGCGTGAACATGGGACTCACAATTCCAATCTGCATTAATTTTATGAACTACATTTTCAGCATTAATCTAAGTATTTTATAAATAAATAATTGAACACTGCTTGACCACTAATATCTCTGGCATGATACCTAACTGGGCTTTGCCCATGACCTAGATGTGAAAAGTAGATGTGTTCAATAGCTTTTTTCTCATCCCTGGGGCCAAACAATCTTCTAAAGGTATATATCTATTTTTATCTATATCAGGACCATTAATCTGTCGATTATACCCTTAGGCCATCTAAATTACTTGTTACCTAAAGAGATGATACTGTCAGGTGCATGGACAATTACCCAATCTGCGCATGCAAATTCAGGCTAAAAATAATGAACTTGACCTATTGAACCCTTTATGGGTTGGTCTGATAGGATTTAACACACAAGAATAATTTTTCCAGAGCTTTTTGAGCATCCTTAAATATTTTTTTTCTATAGTTCAAGTCATCTTTGGGAAATGAGTTTCCTCTAAATTTCGATCAACTTCTCAAGTATCTATCTATCTAGGAAGAAGGAACACAATAATTCTATCGTATCCCTTTTATGTACTTCCATAAGGAAACTTTGCACTTAATTAGCTTCTTATGATGGCAAAAGTGATACATTTTCAGAAATGAAAGCCCAGAATATGTAAACACTTACTGAAATGAGCAATTCACTTCATATATGGAAAAGTGATTGCCATTCACTTAAGGTCTTAAAGGACACTCAATTGTTATTATTCTACATGGAATAAATGTGTCTATTGGTAGTAACAACAAATACATTTACCATTATTTAGATTAAACCTTGTTTCCTCTTTCTGTATGTATATGGGGTTTTTTTTCAAGATGTTAAGTAGTCCTCTTTAATGTGTAAGCTGCTTCCTTAACTGTTTGAGTCTTCAAGCCCTCACAACAGAAAGAGGAAGAATGGAATTAAACAATGAGACCAAAGTGTTTGAATGCATAAGGTAAAAGTTGGAATTGAATCATTCCATTCACTTCTGAAGTGGTTGTAGCCTGTTTAATTACTATTATTACTGACTAGATTCCAAGTAGATGTCTTTAAATGACATATCTTTCCTTCATAGTTGTACAGAATGCAAAATTGTTGCCAAGAAATTGCACCCTTTGTTCTTAATCTCGGGGATTTCAACAGTTTGGGGCAGTCTGTCTTCTAAACTTGAGACTGAAAATCTGAACTAAAATAAGTGCACTAAGAAGAGCAAAAAGGAGGAAGTAGATATTATTCTCAACAGAAAAGTCTTGAGATGACTCTTCAAATGGCAACTTTCCTTGGGATCAGAAGATTTCATTCCTTTCACTACATTTCAGTCTTTGAATTTTGGAGCTTTATGAGTGTTGTTGGTGACCCTGAATTATATAGGTTGCCTTTTCATATCAGTCGAAAAAGTGTTTGAAGGAGTAAGAGGGGGGTTGGGGGACACATATTTGACCAATGCTTACTATGGCTTTAATAGGGAGTCAGAGTGACTTGACAGAAATTAAAAAGTAGAAGCGAATATCCACCAACCTGTGTATAATTCAGGATCTCTGTTAGTCCTGTCCTTTTTTCATTACTTTGTGATAGATTATACTACATTGTATGCACAGCTTTTAGCATCTAAGACAGCTAGACAGAAGCTCATACAGTTATTTGACTCCAATTTGAAATTAACATTCTTTCTGACAAGCATCGCTTAAACTGTTTTTGAAAAATCTCAAACTACAGTATTAAATAATATCTAAATCCAGTCTCCCCTTCAGTTAAGCTTAATAGATATTGGATTAGTCCCTTAAGATGCAGCACTGCAGCCTCTAGTTAGTTCATTAAGGGCACGATCCAATGCCCAGTGACATCAATAACAGTTTTTGTATTGATTTCACTAGTTTTTTGATTGCACTGTAAATCCCCGATCCAAGCAAAGCTCTTAAGCCTGTGCTTAAATTCATTGCTGGATCCAGTCACAGATAAAGGCTGTTCCAGTTCTCTAGATTCTTTGTGCAGTTTGTCTTTTATTGCTGTGATTAAAATGGTGAATGGGGACAGTACTTTTCCAAACTCTCTGATGTGTATAGAGATGAAAGTTGCTTCCCCAACTGTTTTACTGCAGGAAAGAGCACTGGATGGATCATGGCAGAACTATGGACTGTCTAAGCTCACAAAAATATATCACAAAATATTTCATTAAAGCTGAATGTTATTTTGTCTGTTTTCAGACCCCTAAATTTTTAAAAGAGTTGAGGACTATATTGCCCAAACTGAAAGGGGGAAAAAAATCACCACTAACCCACAAGTTGTAAGGGAAGTTGGCTCAGTAAAGAGAAGCTTTAGATCTAGGTTACAATAGAGCTGCAAATGCTGACAGATGACAAAGCATGAACTCTAAGCAGTGTTAGACTCTTCTAATTTTATAGATTTTAACATAATTATCAATGCTTTCCTTTCAGCTATTATGCCATTTTAATTGCATGCAGCTTATTTCTATGGTTTATAGAGCTATATTTGCAACAAGAAAATGAAAGAAGCAAAATGAAAATGGAAGAATTATGCTAAAGAATCGACTGAGTTGTGAATCAGTGCTTTTTACTTTATCTGTGATTCATTTTTTTCTGTTTTTGCCTTTATACTGATGGCTATTATAGGTCAATGACTGTCTAGGTGGTTTTTCTGCTGAAGAAGTCACTTTGCAAAATTTTCAAGCTTCTAAACTTCTGAAATGTCACTTGTCAAAGTTAAATTTTTCATTTCTTCATTTTGTTAGTTCATTTAAATAACAAAAAAACCCACCTTTCCATTGTTTTCTCTGTCCCTTTCATTCATGCTGTGGTTTCTTTGCCACTCCCTACTCTGGATAGAGGTTCAGCACTTAACCAGGAAAAGGATAAATGTCTCAGGCCCTGTACAAAACACCTTATCCAGTGCATTTATGTGTGGTTTTCCCCCATCTAATGATGTTAGTTCATTCATTTATACTCCATAGGAATGCATTTCAAAGCAACTACATCTCTATGCATTTTAAATTTTATCTGGTTGTCTCCTTGGTTTCATTGGTGCTTGGGTTTGCTCCTTGGAATTGTTCCTCCCTTCATGCCCTAACACAACCACCTCAGAAGCCTAGGAGCTTCATCACGATTAATATCATTACAAAGATGAAAAAAGGAGTTAATAATTATTAGATGCTTATTGCCAAGCTCTGCAGGGTGAAACCATCATCTGCTGTGTGTGTGCAAAGCATCTACCACAAGAGGAGCCCACCTTTGTCTCGAGGCGCTACAGGGGATATACCAAATGTGATATTATCTATCTGTAATACATGCAAGAATTTGGCCTGCCCTTGCTCCAAGCCATGCAGTTGCTGTCGAGCTATGAGCCAAAAATAATAAGCTCTGGTGGGAGGGTGACTGAATTATCTTGGGCTGAACAACACAGTACCTCCACCACACACCTCCTAAATTGGAGCTCGCTTGTGTCTCACACCATGGTGAGAACTATCTCATACCTGCCCCAGATCAGCCAGGCAGATCGATCTTAGTACATACATAACTGTTAATAATAATGGTCTATTTCAGTGCTTTTATTACAACAACATTACTTTTACCCTCTAGGAACTGCTATCAGAATCTTGTCCCCTGTTTATAGGTACATGTATAAATATAATAAGTGCCACCAAGTGTGCTGAAGAAAAATAAGAGGGTTAGAAAATGTCTTGCAGATAAGAATTTCTTTTTAAATGTTAATTTTTAACTCTCCTCCCCCCCGTCCCCAGTATGTCTGACTGTAAACTTCATCTTTAAACTTTTTTTTATTATTATTATCACCATCATAGCTAGAGCACATAGAGGCAGAACATCAGTTTAGTGTGACCTTTCTGAAATCATAAGCAATTCTTTCTCTTTGTCATAGTGATAATAGAATGGATCAGATACTTCCTGAAGACATTATAATAGAGTTCAACTGTCTAAGATGTACACTAATGAAAAATGTAAAATCCATCTCTTCTCTACAGTAGACTCTAGTAGAACAGAGACTCTGTCTTGCAGAGAGCTTTCTGTATGGTACACTGGGATCTCTGATATTTCTTGTACTATATGGCAGATTTCAGCATGGGCAGGACCTTTTTTTTTCCCCCTTCTGAATGCCACTTCTATAAAGACATGAATGTATTAACTAATAACCTTTTATTTACCTTCACCCATTCTTTCCTAACTTCCCTTGCAATAGCAAAATGCAGTGTGATACATGAGACAGTGGAGGAATGTGATAAATGTGTAACTCCTTTGACTTTTCATACTAATCCAATCCTTCAGAAGATGTAAATCAGTGAAGCTCCACTTACTTTACTGCACTTTTGCAGCCACAACAGTTGAACATCCACTCCATGCTGTTTAAGGGAATTATTGGTTTGGTTTTACCTTTACGTGGGGAAAAAATAAAAATAAAAAACATTAAATGTAATTTTTGGTGCAAAAAACAAAAGGTTTACATGAAACTTCTGTAAACAGGACTCTTATGTCCATCTCTACCACAAGCATAACACTGCTAATGAAGCTGTTTGATTTTCATGTGTTCAAGGCCAGGCTGGATGGGGCTTGGAGCAACCTGGTCTAGTGGAATATGTCCCTGACTGTGGTAGAAGGGTTGGAACTACATAATCTTTAAGGTCCTTTCTGACACAAACCATTCTATGATTCTATGCTTTTTCTTTATCTCCTTAAATGAAACAAAACAAATCCCAAAACAGAAACAAAACAGAAACAAAAGAAAAACCAAAACAAACAAAGCCACAACACTATCTCTCTCTCTCTGTTTTTTTGGTTTTTTTTTTTAGTTAACAAATGTCACCGTAATTTGCTTCTTCTTCTTTTAAACTATTGATTTGGTGGCCTAAGAAAGGAAGATGGTGAAAGATAATGGAACACAACATTTTAATTGGCAATTTTATTAAATTAAAATGATCAATGAGCTGTTGCATTTGGATTAAAGATAGTGAATTTTACATTGTGACCTATCCAAAAAAGGCAGATTTCATAAGTTTTCCTTCTGTAATATGCTCATTACTTTGACTTTTTCTTGTGCTTCCAAACAAAGATACTGAAATACCAGGTTTTGCTGGACAGTCACTCTATTTTCAGGGCAATTTTAATTTCTGTTCTTGACCCCTCTGGTAAGACTGCCAGTAAGACTGCTAATTAGTGCTCATTTTGATGTGACATTTCTTATCTCTGTCTTGATGTGTTTAACTTTTAAAAAAGGAGAAGACACTGTGTTCCTACTGCACTTGTATACATCTCTCATTTCTGAAATACCAGTTAAGCAATCCTTTTGTACAACACCTCTTAAGATGTGCTTAACTATGAAAAGTACAGTTGCAGACAGGAATTTGGAGATTGGATTCTCCAACTCTATTGCTAGATTCATATGTTATTTTGGTTATTTCAGTTGGCTTCTCTTCCTTCCCATCTCATTTTTTAATTCAGCTAGTGTATCAAAAAAAGTCACATCAGCTACGATAATAGCTGGCCACTGTGATTTCCATCTGGATTTTCTCTGTTGCTTTCTCTGAAGGCTCATGTCTGGTTGGGCAGCATTTCTGTAATTTTGGCTGGATATGATGAAAAAAGAGTATGATATGACTGAGCTCTGGCTACTGACCCCTGCTTGAGATAAAACTGATCAGTCTGTTGCAATCGTTTGCATGTCTAGTCAGAAAAACAATTAATTTTTTTGCAAGTCAGAGGAGCTAAAATAGAGTGGCTAAAAAGGTAAGATTTTGTTTTGTGAAAAATGCCAACATGTACATGGTCTTAGTGCTGCATGTCTGTGGCTGAGATATTTAAAATTTTACATTAAAACCCCAAAACTTCTACCAGTGGTTTAGAGGGATGTTTAATTTATGCCAGGCATGAGACACACATTCAAAAAAAAAACAACCTCCGAGATCTAATAAGTACCTCTGGTTACATTTTAACCAAAAATGAATGTGAAGTTGAATGCCATGTTTTGATTATCAGCACAAAGAATTGTCCTCTTTCTTCCTCTGAAACGTCATTAATTTTATAGGGAAAACTAAAAAAAAGTAGATTCAGCTGAAAAGACTCAGAACTTAGTTCCAGAATAACAAGGATTCTAGAGGTCAAAATAGTGAATTATGTCAATGAAGGCATCAGTTCACACTCTAAATCAAACCACAGAGAACTGATTTCATCAACTCAGTGAACTGCTAGAGAAACTGGACTACTGACTGAGTCAGGAACATTTAATAACTGATAAGGTCTTTAATCACATGCAGAAAGTAATTCTCAATCAGCTTGAGTCATAGAATCATGGAATCATGGAGTATACTGAGTTGGAAGGGACCCATCACAACTACTGCATCCAATTCCTGATCTTGCACAGGATACCCCAAGAATCACATCATGTGCCTGAGAGCATTGTCCAAACACTTCTTGAACTAGAATCCTGATGGGTCCCTTCCAACTCAGCGTATTCTATTCTATTCTGTGGTTCTGAGAGTGACACCACGTGCTGGAGAGTGTGGTTCAAAAGCTTCTGAACTCAGGCAGGTTTGGTGTTGTGACCACTGCCCTGGGGAGCCTGTTCCAGTGACCAATCATCTTGTGGGTGAAAAATCTCTTCCTGATATCAAACCTAAACCTCCCCTGACTCAGTTTCATGCTGTTTGCTCAAGTCCTGTCCCTGGTCCCCAGTGAGAAGACATCAGTGCCTGCCCCTCCTCTTCCCTTCCCAAGGAAGTTGTAACTGCGATGAGGTCTCCCCTCAGTCTCCTCCAGCTGAACATACCAAGTGCCCCCCGCTGCTTCTCACATGGCTTCCCCTCAGGGCCCTTCACCATCTTCACTGACAGCGTTTGGACACTCTCTAACTGCTTAATGTCTTTTTTGTATTGTGGTGCCCAAAACTGCCCCAATATTCCAGGTGAGGCCACCCCAGGTCAGAGCAGGATGGGACAATCCCTTCCCTGGCCCGACCTCAGCAATGTTGGGCCTTATGCTCCCCAGGACAGGGTTGTCCAGGGTACCTTCCCGAGCACAGCTTTCCAGCACCTCTGTCCATACATCCAGGTGCTGAATCTGACACTTGGCCTTGTTGAACTTCATATGGTTGGTGACTGCTCACCTGTCTAATTTGTCGAGGTCTCTCTACAGGACCTCCTCGCCTTTGAGGGAGTCAAGAGCTCCTCCCAGCTTGGTGTCATCAGCAGACTTACTTAGTATTACTTTGAGTCCTTCATCCATATCATTCGTGAAGATGTTGAAGAGACCTGGGCCAAGGATGGAGCCCTGCAGAACCTCACTGGTGACCAAACACCATACTGATGTCACCTCATTCGCTACGACTATCTGTGTCCAACCTGTGACCCACTTGCTCACCCAGTTCATGATGTGTTTCTCCAGCTTTGCCCTAGAGATTTTTTCCAGAGAGATATGGTGAGGGACAGTGTAAAAATCTACTGAAATCCAAGATTATTACATCTATTGGCTTTCCTTGATCAATTAGATGTGTTAGCCTGTTGAAGAAAGAAATCAGTTTCAACTAGCAGGTCTTTCCCCTCATGAAGCCGTGCTGGCTGTGACTGATGACTGCATTGTCTGCCAGGTGTTTTTCAATACCTCCCAAAGTAAGACATGCCAACCAAAATCAAGTATGTGATGAAAACATGGGAAGGATTCAACCTATATGCAGCTTGAAATGAAGTATGAAGAAGATCAGCTTGTGTCCTTGCTCCCTCACTGTACATCAAAAATCCATTTACTTATCCATTCACACACACACACTCACATATAATCCAGTGTTTTAGTAAGAAACCCAACACAGTTAACATTAGCACTAAAATTCTTACATAGGTTTTCATTAGCTTGACTTGCAAAAAGTGACTATGTGTTTTCTGCAGTGCTGCTGCTTCAGGAAAGGAAAGAATGTCTGAATGTCCACCTGAAAAACATTTTATAGAAATGGAGCATGAGAAGAAAGTCACAAATTTATTGTTTCCAGACAAGGGAACAGAGCATTTCCTTAGGAAAGGAAACTTTCAAAAGTAAAGCTTTAGTTTTCATATTGCTGCTCCTAAACTGTATTAAATTCTCAGAGCAGTTGAAAAGCATATACTTCCCACTTTGAGAAAATAACTTTGATAACATTTTCTGATCTTTTATATTCTTTTACTTATTAATGATCTGATTTATAGGATCATTGATGATAGGCCTTAGCAGAATTCTCAGAGGTCATGTAGTCCTTCCCTCTTCCCTAAAATGGGATCAACAGCTGTTGATCCTGATAGATATCTGTTTAGCTTTGTACTTACTAACTTGTATGGAGCTTCTTCTAGAATATGACTAAAATCTGTCATCCTGCAATACATTTCTTGTGCCAAACAGGGAAAGCAGGTTTTACCTTTGCATCCACCTTTTTTTTACATATCCAAAGTATGTTTTCTCACTTTATTGCTATAATAAACAATAGTAATTTTTTTTCTTTAATTCGTTTTTCTAGGATCTGACAGGTCACTTTCCTCTGGGAATTTCTGAGCTGATCCATCTATTTCTTCAAATATGACATCTCAAACCAGTTGAAGCACTTCAGTTGAAGAATGGCCAATGACAAACAGAAGGATTATCTGTATATCTTGCATGTGATAGTTTTGCATGTACATGCCAATATTCTGGTGGGGTTTGTATTTAAGTATGGAACTGTTGAGTCATGCTAGGAAAGTGACTTACAAAAAAAATCAAATCTATTTTATTCAGAAATTTTGTCTGATCACTGGTTCCTCAACTTGTATTTGTGCAGTTAGTTATTTTTAAATGCATATGTCCTTTTTAAACTGCATCATATTTTTCCAGACCATTTATCCAATTTGTCAAGATCATTTTACAGTCTAATCCTGTACTCTAAAGTGCTTGCAGATCCTCTGCGTATTTAATAACCATAATCTCTCTTCCATTATTCAACTCTTTAATATTTCTTAAAGGACCAAATACTGAAATTACTCTAAAGTATATCTCAAAACTACAATATCTCCAGAACATCCGTGTATTTTTCAAAGTATACACAAGACAATAACTTTCCATTAACCCTGTGGCAGTTTAGAGAAATATTACGTGTTAATCAGACTGCCAAAGATGCTGGTTGTCTAAAACAAAAAAAGAAATGTCATTACTAAAATTAACTACTGATGCAACTATTATATGTACTGAAGGAAAAATGCTTAAGTTTGGAGAATTTGAATGGCTGAATAATATCAGCTCATATTTTTGCACAAGGGTTAGATCACGTGGTGTGTTAATAACACTGTGGCAAGGAATGACAGGCAGTGGTCCAACATGCTCCAAGAGGTGTCCACGAAGCATAGAAGTGTTTTGTGGTTTGTTGTTTGTTTTCTTTTTTCTTTCCTTTTTCATATTCCTAAAATTATAATCGTTTTGGATCAAATAAAGACCAATATAAAGTTTCAGAAAATCAGCCAACAAGACAGACTGTCACATAAATAGTGCAATTCCTCCACTTTTGATAAGTTCTTTTTGTGTACTTGCAGTAATGACCTTCAGTTATCTTTACAGCTCACATACCTTTCAGTTGGCTTTAGATATTGAGCAGCTAAGTAACCCTAACCCTACAGTACAGTAGTTCTGGCACTGGTGCTCTCTGGTTGATATTTTTTTAACCTTGAAACTATTTCCATGTATTTTCTGCCACAAACAGAAAAAAATCACAGAGTATGAGGCTACATTAGTATTATTTATTTCTTCAGTGTTCTTTTTCCCAGTGGTATTTTTTCCCTCTTAAAATGCAGAAAAAGAAAACTGTAGCAAGCGATCTTTCACACTTAAAAAAATAAATAAATCAGTCTATACTTCTTTGTGTGGGAAAGAAAAATAAACTTTATGTCCATGAGCAGCGTGAAATCTGCTTGCCTCTAGAAAAGTATGTTACTTGTGTTTTTTTGGGTCTTTTCACATAGTCAAAGCTCCATTTATATTTTTTTTTTTTTTTATGATGCTGTTGTCATGATTTGAAAAAGAATAAACAATGAATAGGTTAGGAATTATAATGGAGATGGGAAAAAATCTGAAAATATAAGCTACTGCAATAGGAAAATTGGTGTATCTGGTTTAATTTCTCAAATTGTAAATGTCACAGAAAATAAAGTACTAGATTGTGTATCAGCCATTGTTCAGAGTCAACCAGGTAGAAAGCAGCTTGACAGCAAAGAATGCAGATTTTCTTGGTGGGAAACAAGTTGAACAGGAGTCAGCAATGTGTCCTTGCAACAAAGGGGTCAGACCCATCCTGAGCTGCATAAGCAGCAACACAGCCAACATCTCCCAGGAAGTGGTCTTTCCCTCTATTTGACCCACCTGAGACTGCATCAGATTTACTGATTTGTGGCCTCCAGGCAAAAAGGACATGGAGAGACTGGAGCAAGCCTAAGGAATACCCCCAGGGTGACCAGAGGGCTGGAGCACACATGGACAAGGAGAGGATGAGAGCTATTCAGTGTTCAGCAGAGAATGGCTCTAGGGAGACCTAACAAGAGGGAAAGGCAAAAATCAGAGCAACCTGTTCTAGAAAGTGCACAACAAAATGGAAAATACTTACATTTTGCAACACAGAAAGTTTAAATTAGATACAAGAGTGGGATTTAGAATTAGTTTCCTGTCCCCCACCTGAAGATGACCAAATGCTGTAGCAGGAAGGCTCAGAGAAGGTGTAAGAACTACATCCTTGAGAGACATTCACGAAACAGCTGGATCATGCCTGAAAAACCCGCTTTGACTGGTTTATATTTGAGCAGGACATTGGGCTACAGGATAACCGTACAAAAGTACATAATTCTGTATTTTATACATTCTTTTAAGTACTACAGGGAAGAAAAGTCAGTGCAAACTTGGGAGGCCCTATATAATCCTAAGAAATCCCAAAGACAGTGGCAAAACTGTTCTTACACAGCTGATCAAGAATATTGCATGAAACAATGCCATAGTAAGAGAAAGTAGTTCCTTATGAGTGGTAAATAAAGCTTTAATTCATTAATATTTTTGAGAAAATATTGCTCCTCCTTCACAATGTCTAATAGTTTCTGGGCTACAGGCTGGCTCTAGCGGATGAGTAAGAAAATTCTTGCATATCAAATACTAATATTCTGTCTGGAGGAAAAAAATAATTTCCTTCTCCTTCTCCTTTTTTTTTTTTTTTTTTTTTTTCCTCCTTGCAGTGTCTCATCCCTAGGAGAAAATGTTCTTCCTGAGCTGGGGGTCCCATGTGTAATTTTTCACCTTTAGTCCACCTCTAGTACAAATAAGAGCTAAGCCTCTATCTGCTTTCCTAATTCTGTTAAAAAAAAGAAAAAAAAAGAAAAAAAAAGGAAAAAAAAAAAAGGAACTTGGAATTCCAAAATCAATAAATGAATGTTACTTAAATATTACTCTAGGAGCTCCAAAGTCCTGCAGACTGTAATGATCAAAAGTATTTAGATACCATGCAAAGAGACCCCTTTCAAATTAGTCTAAGGCACTTCAGCAAACGGTATCCAATTCCCTGACACATTTTATACCAGGATCCCACCTATAAACAGTTTACAAAGAACTAAAACATGATTGCTACAAGTTACAGATGTACGAATTCTGTGTTATGGATGGCTGGAGGGACATGAGTGAAATGTATTATAGATTGTTATAAGCCAACTATTGACCTTTTAGCCTCCAAAACCTACTCTAACCATTTATCAAAACCTCTATTAATCATTTATTAACCATTTAGAAGCTATAAAAGAAACCATAATATGAAGTGTGGCTTCTGTGTTTATACGTCTTCTGCCAAGGGGGACATAGTGGCAACAAAAAAGACAGATTGAATATGGCAAGAATTCCTGATTCCTGAATAATAAATATATATTCTGAGCCCTTAGCTGGGATTTAGGAGCAAAAATAAATACATGTTCTTTTTGCTGCTCCTAAATCAGCAATCCATTCTGTGTCAGTTACATTTTGGAAATGCATGTGGGGCAGTTTTCTGTATCTGAGAAGGGGGCAAATAAAATGATGCCACATTAAAATCAAACTCAGAAAAAATGATGCAATCCTCAGAGGAGCAGCTCAGAGAACAGGACTTCTGCAGAGACTCCTATACCCAGCCAGCACGTGAAACCACAGTAGTGGTTTTGCTCTAATTTCCATGGCTGCAGCAAAAAGGGTAGGTCTCAGCAGCCTGAGGAGGGTTGTCACAGGCAGGTCACACTCTAGTGTAGCCACAAGTCATCAGATGGGATCTCACTGAGGTGAAACTCCAAATAAAGTGCAGTCTGTGTTCTCACAGCCTGTGAATATATCATAAACGTTAATGGGTTGATGATTCCTGCCAGGTGAGGAAGTGCTTGCACCCCTATATTTCAGATTTGGGAGCTGATATTAAAAATAAGAAGAAAAATATGCCATATATCTGTGACAGATAATTGTAACAACTATGAAACCTAACGGTTTTGATCAGTGTCGTATTGTCAATGAGTAGGGCTGACAAAGTCGTGTGTCTTAGATGAAGGTGTACATATGGTAGATATGGTTAAGTATTACTCTCCCATCATTTATGTTTCTTTTGAACTTTAACAAAACTAATGAACATAAGCAGTATGATATTACAGTTTTACCAGTTTCAAGGTTAATAATCAGACCATCCTTCCTTCTCCTTATGCACAGGAGCAGTGAGAGAATTGTGTTATTAAACCAGTATTAAGATATTTTCATTTATTAAGAATCTCTCTCAGTTACACCTGCTTACATCAGGAATAGATATTCAGTCAGATGTCAGGTTTGGCTAAGATCATGGTGCAAGAAGTTGTAGGGAAAAAAATAAAGACTGAAAGAACCTCATTAAGTTCAAACACTATGATAAGAGGGTGCCATAAATACCACAAAGGTGTTGTTTTTTTTGTTTTTTTGTTTTTTTTTTCCAGTGGCATAATATTTTAGATTAACTACACCATTCTTAAGGTCTTAGGAGCTAGCATACCATAAAAATGTGAAAAATAAAAAATGGAAGATAAGACAAGATCCTAGTAAAAAAAAGTCCTCTGTTAAGGCTCAGTATTTGTAACAGTCCCACTCCATTTGGTTTGAGCCAACTCTAAACTCCACATTTTCTTGTATAGGTCATTTGAAATCCATTGTTTTCTAATTATCTCAAGGGATAGAGTTAATGTCACTTAGGAGTTACTTCTTATCACAAGAGATGAAAGAATTGATCAGGATCTGCTGGAAATATATATTAAAAGTACATTAGTTTAAACCATTTCTAATGATCTGTTTAAGTCTTTATAGAAAAAAATGGAGTAAAATATTTTTTCTGCTTAGTAATTATAATGGACTAGCTTCACATGCAGGCAATTGTTGTGTCTCTGCTGAAAGGTTATAACTTTTTAGTAATATTTGATTTCATGACTTCTAACATTTAATTAGACTTTTCTTTCTCTTACTTCCATCTGTAACAAGTGTAATACAAACAATGTATGAAATAGGTTGTGAAAAATAAATCTTTTTTCAAACAAGTCCTGGGTATGAAAAGATGGAAAACTGTGATGAAGTTATGATTCAAAATAAAAAACTATGCAACAGAGTTGGGAATAAAATCCAGATTCTCCAGCTCCCCAATCAATAAAATACCAACAGAAGGGTATTTCCTGCAAAAATAATTTCTGCTTGGGTTTTTCATCTGAAAAAAAAATAATTTCTGAGACCAAACCTGCGAAGTGAAATAGAAGCAAAGCAATCATAAATGTAACCTTAGCTTAAAGAAAACACCATGGCTTATTTACCTTTTCTGTAAAACTTTAAAGACTTTATGATACCTTATCTAAATTATTATATCTGAAGCCATGCTAGCTTTGGAATTGACTGAAATTAACCCTAAGATGTTAAATTAAAAATATGGCAATTAAAATTAAAAAAAAAGCAAATTCAAAACCAATCAAAGCTGAACCTAGCATCTACTAAATTTTTTTATTCTCAGCTGTACATGTATTAGAGTATCCTTCTTAGAAAGGATAAAGAAGGTGCTTCTTAAACTGACATTTCACTGAAGATGATTGGAGAACACTTCTGAATTTGAAATCTGGAAAATTTGTGTCTCTGCATGACTCTGTATGAGCTGAATATTTGGGAGTTCCCCACTTCAAATTTAGTCACTGCTTCCCCTACATGTGTTTGTAAGACTGGGAGGTTCTTTCTGGACCATTAAAATCAAGCTGTCTCCTCCTGTAGGCAACCATGGTGCATAATCTCATTTATAAATTTATCAAGCTCCATTTTTAAACTAGTTATGCTGTTTGATCTTTCTACTCCCATTGAAGGACTGTTCCAGAACTCTGCTCCTCTGATGGTGAAAAAAAATCCTTCTAATTTCAAGGCTAAATTTATTCATGAGCTGTTTATACCCACTTGTTCTTGTGCCAGTATTGGCCTTTAGCTTAAAAAGCTCTTCTCTCTCCCTGATGTATATTGAACTGTTAAAATATCTGTTAAGCTGGAAATATATTAGACACTGGGTGAAAATCCACCCCTTCAAAGATTAATAAACGTCAAAGACAACGGAATGGCAATTCATAGTTGTATCTTTAGCCCATAAGCTCTTTTACTGTGGGGACCAATGAAGCTTGTTTATTTTCATCCTTTTCCTCTGGACCAAACCAATGTGCTGTACAGTGCTGTGTCCTTGTAGAACCATATTAATAATAAATACCAATGGTATGCCAGCTTTTGTCAAGAGAATCAAGAGATCCTGCTGGTAATTCCTTTCTTTAGCCCTATGAATCCAGATTTAAAATTTTGATCTTACAGTTGTGCTTTAATAAAAACATAATCATGCATGCTTCCCTGATGTGCAGATACCTATTGTCTTCAGTGGGAATTGGCTCAGGCCCCTGTTCAGTTTTAATCAGTGTGATTTTCTTCTTCACTCAGACTTTTGGAACTGAAACTCATTAACTGATATGGGAAATAAGTTCCCTTTTTCCTCTTTTTTCGCCCTTTCTTCTTTTTCTTTGTCTTTTTTTTTTTTTTAATATGAGGTATTGCATTGTGTTTCCTTAATTGCACCATGTCATGTCACGTTGCAATGTAAAATGACACGGTGTAACACTTTGTGACATGTGATAACTATGATGAATTACATTCAGAACAAAGACCTGCTTTGAAAGGATGTATCTGATTCGGGGGGAGAGCAGGTATTTCAAGCACTCCATGGATATTTTGGATTAACGGATAATTCCC
>JAWWES010000094.1:65271732-65284938 GCA_035583135.1 Lophotriccus pileatus
TTGCACAAGTAAATTTAACAGATTTAAACCAAAGGGAGCAGAGAGAGAGAATGAAATAAGTTTCCTGTACATGTTTCTATAGCTCCAGAAGTGTTTCTATTTATTCTTTGAAAAGTCATTAACAAGCTGGTTGTAATACTCTGGGTTTGAATTTTTTTTACATTTTAAGGGTAAGCTGTTTTAATATCTCTATTGATGTTATGAAATCTGGCCTATTTAAAATTAATTAAGGCTGGCAACACCCTCCAGTGCATGAGGAGTTTGAGGCCAATGTAAGGGAAGATCTTCTTCCAAAATAACACCATCAAAACATTTTCAAAGGTGTTCAAAAATGCCCTTGTACAAACTGATGAAAACAACACGATGAATGATAAAACTGAATACAAAAATAATATGATTATGAGAAAATTATTCTCTTGTTACTTTGGAAGAAGGTCTTCCATGTCTATGTCCGAGATCCATTTTCTGCTTAAAAGCACCTCAGATCATCGTGGAGAACATGTGGCTGATACGTTCTTCTCCGATCCTTCTTCTTCCTGGCATTTCTACCAGACTTTTTATCTGTATAAAATAATATGCTTTGTGAGGTTGAAATTTGCTGTGTCTCTAGGGAAACATTTTGCTGCTAAAATACTTGGTATTTTAGATGTGGGACTGCAGCCATAGCATTCAGATCACTGCTTCTCAGAGGAGTCTTTTTGGGTCAGTTGGTTTGCGTGTTCTTTCTTGGCAAGTTTAAAACGCAGAATGGTTCCTCCATTTTTGACTGTCTTTCCGTCTATCTCACCTGTAGTACAGCTCCTCTCACTTCTGTGAAGAAAGTAAATATTGGAGAAGTTAACAAATAATGTGTTGAGTTCTCTATAAAAGCATATGTAGAAATAGCAAGACTAAGTGGCAGGTTTTCTAACAGTTGTGGTGGCAACCATAGGGTCATTGCAAGAGGGAAGCTGATGTTATTGAAACCAAATCACATTCACATACTTTAGCAGAAGAAGAAGCAGGAAAACCATATTTTTATTACTGTTCCTTGCAATTTATTGTGCTGAACCAGTACCTGCTTAGCTTAAGACAAAAGATGACTTTACATTGAAATCTTGAACATGTTACATGGTAAAGACCCATCTATAGACATGTGTGTACAGTCTGGTCTAGTGGAAGGTGTCCTGCCCATGGCAGGGGGTTGGAACCAGGTGATCTTTAAGGTCCCTTCCAAGCTAAACCATTCTGTGATTCTATGATTCGATGTTACAGTAAGACTGAAGTGGAGCACATCCTTCTCCTCACAGCAAAGTCACCTCTAATCAAGCCATTCCTCACAGTCATCTTAACTACTCTCAAAGTACTCTTAGAGATGTTTAGGGACAGACATCTTATACCCTTGATCATGTCTCTCTCAGAGGAACAGGGTTCTTTTAGCTAAAAAAAAGGCCCAAACAAACAAAAATAAAAACCAAAAAACCCCAAACATGAAACTAAACACAACAAAAACTTTTAGAAAGGTGCTTTACTAATTTTGTAAAACTAATTTAGAAGGGACTCTAACCAATTCTGAAAGATAATAAATTACACATTCTCGAGGCAGATGTATGAGAAAGGCTGCTGGACATGTTGCTCCTTTTCCACATGGGGAATTATTATAACAGAGCGCCAGCTCTGATTAACTAGAGGGGAAGATGAAAGACAGTGAGGATAATATAATCGTGTTTGCTGAACAGTGGACCTGAATGTGCTTAAGGTCAAGCATTGCTAATATGCGGTCCCTTAATAGGAAAAACTCACAACATTTTTGGATGGAGTAACATTGTCATTATACCGGTTATGAAGAAGAATATAATGGAATAAGGGTGGTTGGATAAATTAAGGGTATGCAGAAGCACTGCTACAAAATTAGAGGGGAGAGAGACTAAGGAGGGAGGGAGAAAGGGAGGTAAAACAGAGGAAGAAAACAAGAGTTAGGCCGAAATTATGAAACACAACTGCAGTTCCTGGGTGCTGTTAACAGCCCCTGGGAATTATCTGTTTTCCAGCTGAATTCAGTAAAGCTGTATTAAGTGGAGGAGAGATTAGCTGGAGAAGCAAAGCAGATTTGCTTTTGTAGTCTGGGGATCTGTGAGTTCCAGCTTTTCCTACACCCCATGAGTATGCTAAATCTGTACTTGAAAGGATGTGGTCTGCTGAGTCATACCATAGTCAAAAATCTAAGTCTTTCCTTCCTGCAGGGAAAGTCAGCAGTGAAAGGGGAAACAGGATTCATGCAGAGGTTTCATGAGGTCTGTATAGACACACTGTGTCAGACACAAGAGAGGTTGTTGCTGTGTCCTGGAGAGTTGTGCAGCTTTGGGCAAAGAAAGTGGAGAGAACTTGTTTTCAAATCTTACACAGAAGTGCCAGATTTTCCTGGCAGAAAGGTTTCATATCCCATCCTCCCCTATGCAAACCCTGTTCCCTCAAAGTTCTTCACTGTCCAAAAAGGCAGAGAATAAGTCTGTGTATTATGAGTGTATTGGGTCATTGCTCAAGGAGGGAAGAATTAAGGTCGGATTGACGTGTACCTTAACGCTTCATTACTTGGTTTTCAGAAGATTAATTTTAGGCACTCTCTCCATTCTGGAAGGCCATTAGGTGCTACTGGGCCACCTTAGCTCTATAATAATGAAGTCTGGGTCACTTTTTTTCTTGGTCTTTTTTTTTTTTTTTTTTTTCCCCCACCCAGAAACAGAATAACAGTCGTGACTTCTGTGATGTCCCTTTGGATTCACAGTTATGTAATGAGGAGCAGAATAGGATCCTGTAAAAAGAATAGGTGAAAACACACCACTGTCGTATACTCACAGTTTAAACTGGATCAGGATTTAATTCAATGAACCTTACCCTGTGACATTCGAATTACTGTTGCCTGGTGAAGTACCTTGAAAGATACAGTGTTGGTTTTTACTGACCTTAAAGAGAGTTGGTTGTGTGGATCCACTATTAAACATTTCCTCCCACTATAGGTATTACAAAAGACTACTGAAATTCATATTCTTTCTCAGTAGCAGCTACAGGTCTGAGACAGATGTGCAACATTCTTCACATCCACAACTTGGAGTTGGAAAAACAGGGCTGAAAACTACATATGAGTGCAAAACCTGTATCACATTTGCACAGTAGTTCTACCATTTCAGGTATAAATTAGTTACCCCTCTAGAGGAGAATCAGTTCACATCAGTTGCCTTAATGGCTTAAGTAGAAGGCATCTGTACAGTTCCCCTTGCACTCAGCTATCTACTCTATATCCCTAGCAATTCATGGAAGCTATGTATATTAATATACAACTAACTACAAAATTGCAGTAGAAATTGAAATATCTGAAAGATGAGTCATAGGAAAATTAAAGTTTGCCTCTAAAAATAGAGAAAAAAAACAATAGAAGGGTTTAAAATGGTTATATTGATATCTTGAATATACCAATGGTATTGAAAACTTTGAAGGTTAAGGGGTTTTTGTGTTTGGCATGTGGTTTTCTTTGAACACGTGTCTTCACTTTAAAGAAAATGTGCAGCTGTACCTTTAACATTTTATAATTATAAGACAGGCAGAAAGTGTTGGAACAGAGAAGTGTGTGTGAATGGGGGTTAGCATGCTGAGACATTGTATTTCAGCTGTGAAAATCAATACTTGCTCCAGAGATAGGGCACTTGATCAGAAAGGATATTGCAAGATACAAAAGAACAGATATGAAATACCATTCCTGTGAAGTTCATTTCTTGCTCTTATTACATCAGTTCAGCAGAAAACACGATGTGCATGAAACTGTGGCAGTGCCAGCAATTTATTATTGCTTTTCCAAGATTTTTAGAAGATTTGTGTGAGATTTTAGCAGAATTGTGCTTCATGCTCCTTCTTTGCCAATAATTAAAAACCTAGAGATCTAGATGATGCACTTGGGAAGGGTTCCTTGTGTACCAGGATCTTCTCCTGTTCCCTATTAACAGAACTGCAGTTCTGTCTGACTCTGTCTAGAAAACAAGATCAGTATTTCATCAAAGGAGAAGAAGATTTCAGGATCTTTTTCTTTAATTCGTGCTTTTGAGAAGACCAGCTGTGCGGAATATTTTGAATTCTATGAAGAAATCAGCTCTGTGTATATATATATATATGATACGTATATATATATAAATATGCGTGTATATTGTGTTCTGATACATATTAGTTGTCTCTAAAAAATGTAGTAGTGGCCAAGATTAACTTGACTTTGATGCTTGTGAAAAAAAATATACCTTAACTGTTGTATCAGTAACAAAGAAACTTTAGACAGGGTGTTTTTTGGGGTGGTGGTTTTTCTCCTTTTGAGAGGGATCTATCTTTTTTGTGGTATGGGAGTTTTACTGGTTTTCACCATAATCTTCCTTAGATACCTGAATTTAAACTAGAACTCTTAAAAACAGAAATAAATCAAGATAAAGGAAGAGCAGTGAGACACTGGAACAGGTTGCCCAGAGAAGCTGTGGATGTTCTATCTCTGGAAGAGTTCAAGGCCAGGATGGATGAAGTTCTGAGCAACCTGGCCTAGTGGAAGTTGTCACCTTGGCAGGATGTTATTGGAACTGGATGGTCTTTGAGGCCCCTTTAAACACAAACCTTTCTAAGAGTCTATGAAAAATTGTTGAGGGTTCAATATATTCACTGCCCTGCAGGTCAGCCCAACGACACCTTTAACATGATTTCACTTTTGTAAAACACTGGCCTTTCCTGTCTAGGAATTAGTCACCGTCGGCTTCATCACAGGAATGGAGCAAACTTGATAGGAATCAAAACCCCCTGTTTCAAATTTTTGCATTCTAACTGTGCTTCATCTGGGGTATTTTCCTTGCATTGTATTTGACAGTCCAAGTTCAGATACATCCCTACTCCCAAAACTGGTCTTTGCAGCAGTGTAGGAGGGTGAAGCCCCAGGGGTGAAATGCTTTATATCATAAAAAGTGTATTTCCCTTCTTTTACCCCTTTCTCAATAAAACAGCATCTCTGACTCTCCTTCACTGACAGAGCTGTGCTGGCAGAAGGCTGTATCATCGGCAGCTTTCAAATTGCAGCTGGTTGCTAGCCCACTCCTGCAGTAGAGCTGTGACACTGACACTTCCATGCGGCTCACAGCAAAAGATATATTTAACTTAGAATAATATCCCAGCGAGAAGGTGGAAAAGACAAGTGAAATGGCCTATTCTGGCAATCATTCCAAAGCTGGTGTTAATGTCTTTGGATTGCAAAGTGGAGAAAAATAAATAGCTGAAGTGCTTTACCGATTAATGCAAAGCAAATAACTCTCAACAGCCAGGGTCAATGACTGTCACTGTTGCAGCTGTGATCATCACACAAACTGTCCTCACTTCATTCGTGTAATGTCCTACACCTGCATGCTAGCTGTAAAGAGTCCCCAAAGTGCCTGCTGAGTCACAACAAATGGCACTGGAATGGGAGGAGACGTATCAGTTTAACTGCCCAGATAGCAATGCTTGTTGGGGCACATTTGGTTGTCATCCAGAGGGCACTGACAAAGAAGTTTTTCACCACCACTGCCATTGTTACAGCTTCTCCCTTCTTGCCCATTCCAGGTTTTTCTAAGAGGGAAAATAAATAGCTGACTGAATTAAATCTAACAAATTGGACATTCACTATTTTATCCTTTTTTTTTAAATGCTTGTCAATAACAATATACTTTTCATGTTTCTGTTTGAACATAATCCTAGAGATTAGCAATTAGGAGGAAATAATAGGGCCTGATCTTATGTGATATGGAAAACGTTATTGTTCCTGCTATATAGATGGAATGAAAATTGGAAGGGGTTCAGAAAAAGGACTAAAAGGATAAGTCATGCCTTCTAAACATGGCTCATAGGCAGCTCTGACTATGTAGCTTATTAAAGAGAGGGCTAAGAGGTGATTTGATTGTAGTCAATCCATATGGAAAATTTCTCACAGAGGCGGCTGTAAGCTGGAAATCGTTGCATAAAAGTTTTAGGGGCTGGAAGACTTTCCTGGTATAAAGCCATTTGTAACAGCAAAACTAGAATAACTTTGAGTCATGATGGATTCACAGTTACCTAATATAATTTTATCAAGGCTTCATTCGCCCCCATCATATGAAGGCCATGTAGTAATTCATCCACGAGATAAGTATTTTTCTGTACAAGCTAATGAATGAAATTCATTGGCTAAACTACATAATGATAATACTATTTTCTGTTCTTTTAAATATATCTGCATCTCACAAATAAGTTCTGCTTCTCTTTTTGTTTCTCTGCCATTGATGCAGTGGTTCTAGGCTCTTCTTTTAGGGTATAGTATGGTTCAAGAATTTAAAAATCCTAAGTCACATAGCGGCCATCTAATGAAGATTTATACGAGTACCTGACTACTGTAAGGAGAGAACTGGGCAGTATTCTGTCACATCCAGACACAGTTAAGACTCCTAACAGCAATTTTCTGAAGTGAGTTCTGCAGTATTTTCTGCTGTACAGTTTAATATGATTTTTAGATGATAAACAAGGTAAAATTTTTGTGAAATGAAGACAACACACTGATAAACTTGAGCTTTCTGCCATTTAATTTGGAGGTGTCTGCCACCCAGCTGTGTGTAACAAGACAAAGTATAGAGGAAAGAAACTTTTTTTTTTTTTTCTTTTTCTTAAGCTGCAACATCTTTTGCTTTTATTTGGAACTGTAAGTTCCTGGTTCAGACATCAGTGTCTTGGCCAAGATAGCATCTATCACATTTAGATACAGGGGCTTAATTCAATGCATGGTCAGTCAACCACGAAGTTCATATTTGGTTCTGGATATTAAGTTTCCAGGCATTCAAGGAGGCTCGTGTCTGTGGAGTTGCTTTGGGCCCATGTCTAGTGCAATGTTAGAGAGAATAAAGTACTTGGTACATGGCAGGAACCTTCAGTCTGTAAATCTGGCCCTTGCTTTACACAGTTGGGTGACACAAGCCGAAGAGGTTGCTAAACCGCAAGCACCAAATGAGAATGACAGCAAGAAATGTGGCTAGCACACAAAATACTGTGAATTTCACAGCAAACCAACTTCACGTTATTTAACACTGGTTTTCTGTAATTGTGATACAGTGAGAAAAATCACAGTGCTCAATGGCCCTTAAACTCTCCCTTCCATCTCTGTGATGGGGTCATCTTCTTCTTGATACGTGGGGTGCAGGGGGCCATGATATAAAACATGCAGAAATAATGGATGACTCAGGATCTGTTAAAGAACCTTTTTGTTTCCAGCACTGCTACTGCTTCAATTGTTTGTCTGTGTCTTTGCTTCAGTATTTATAGAAAGGATCACAGTTCCTTTTCCACTCCTGCTGTGTCGCCGTCAACCATTAACTTTCTTTGAAATCTCTGAAATGTGGGGATGTACCTGGTCCATTCAGCACTGCAGGAGGTTGCAATGCACTGGGGCATTTTGAGGACAGTCAGAAGATGATCATACACTGGTTATCTTGACAAATCATTAAGCCTCTGTGAAAACTCTGAGAAATTTTGCATTAACTTCAGTTATGACTGAAGAGATGAGAATAAGATGGATAGATGCTCACTGGGAAAAGTAAAATACCCAAAGGTTTTTACTAGGCAATTTGCAGAAGTCATGGGGAAGAAAAGAAATGGTTAAGAATGTGAAAATTTAGGTCAAAGTGAGCTACAAAAATGGGGGAAAAAAGTTTTAGGCAGCCCATTTTACTGCCAAGAGAAAAAAGGATTATATAATGCACAGGGAGAAGTGGACAGTGTAAGTATAATGAACTCAATATCTGGAAAAAAAGAGTCCAGAGACTAAGAAGTTATGAGTATTATTCACAATAAGCAAAGCTGAGTAGATTTCACTGAAAATTGTAGGACAACAACACAGTTGTAAAGGTCAGAGAGAAACTGAAAATGCCAAACAGTCTATGTCAGTTTCTACATAAAGAAAGAATAATGAGTTTTAGTCAAGAGAAATTCGTGGGATGGGAGCTAGTTGGCATCTGAGTCTCTCCTGACACATCATTCTCTAAACACTGTGACTTCGAACCCAAGACAAATTCAAACTCCCAGCAAACCCTTTAGCATCTTTTTTGTGTTACCCAGAGCATCAGAAAGATTTACACTGTAAGCAAGCACAGGTGCTTCTAAAACCAGTGTGATACTCTCCTTGACTATTTACAGGTAATACAGTTTTAATCGTGAGACATCACCACGTATTATAGCACTTTGAAACACCAGTGTCTGTCATCATTCTTGGACGAGAGTTGCCTTTTTACAGCCTTGATCTTATACATGACACACTGGATTCATGCCCACTGTCCTTCCTCAGAAGTCTGCAAACCCATCTGAATTATTTCATCCAGTCCCTGAATTGTTTCCCTTCTTTAGAGTGCACCGTAGTGAGAACGTGAAATGTTTCATGGCCACAGAACAAAATTTTGGATGTGTTCCTGCTCTCCTGTACTACACAACTTAGACAACTCAGCTCTCAGTTGGAAAACACAGTGCTCTGATGAACAGCTAGAGATTACAGATATGTATCCACTTGAGGGCATTGTTATGGCCTAGTTAAACTGAAATAAATTGCACACTTCTAGACTTGCAAGTTTTCTACTGGGAATACTTCACTGTGGAAACATGTTCTAAATATTGGCCTAAATGGGAGGGTAGGACCCAAGTGAAAATCATTGATCAGCTTTGGAATGAAACGTTGTTCTTTAAATATGAATGGGTTTGCAAATGAGAATTCTACAACGTGGAGCACCATTTTTTTAATATTATTATCATAATAAGCAAACAAACAAAAAAAAGCCCTACTGAGCACAGTAATTGAAGTATACTTCATCCTGATCTGCAAATTAATCAGAATAAAGTACAAGACATTGAAGGGGGAAGTACATTTGTCATCTAAAGAGATATTTGCAAATGTTTTTGCAATCCTAATCTGAAGTTCTACAGTCCAATATAGGTGAGGCAGCACTCGTGGATGTGCATATGCACTGCAGGATATACAGGCATAGTTGTCAATGTTTTGGTAGATAACATCTTTTCTGTGATGAAAAAGGATTGGTTTAATACATGTTTGGTTTTGGTTTTGTTTAGGTTTTTTTTTTGCCCCTCAGAATGGTAAAGAGAAAGGGTGAAATTTTCCATTTTGGAACTGAAAAACTTATTTTAAGCTGCAGTTCCCATTCCCCTTCTCCTCTAGCAATTTTCAACTGAATTTTGTTTGGGATTGGGAAAGAGGAGGAGGAACAGGTTGAACTTTATTCTTTTAACTCTCAGTATTTTCTATCAAAAACATTGACACAAATATATTAAAAACTGTATCAAACATGATCTCTATTCTTTTACACACACACATACACACACACTCACACACAGGTATGAACCACAAGCATTACATGAGTAAATTCTGTATGAACAGTACTTCTACTTTACTATTCAACTTATCTAGTAATAGTGGCTAAATAAGAGAGTTTGGGTGATACTTGAGGCCCTCTAGTTTAAAGGTTTACATAGGGCAATGAATAACGATCTTTCAGAGTTGAACACTAAAAAAATGAAGTCACAGACACATATTAATTCAACCTACTTGTGGAAGGGGAAGCAATATCCCATTCCTTATACTTGGGCACATGAATAAACAGATAGATAGAGCATTTTATAACTAATGAAATAAAAGCAGCAGTCACCTGAAATTTGGAATAGATTCCTTTAGCTGTATTCTCTAGCTATTACATTTTATAATTTATTTTCTTGCTTTTGGAGAAAACCAGCTGCTAAGAGGTTAATCCCCTAGCACAGTATCACACCTGCAATTGCTTTGCTCTCCCCAGCTCCCAGCAGACAGTCTGCAGCTCCGCTGATGTAATGCTCTTTGGCTACGCTTTAACTTTCCTCTTTGTGCTCTGTGTATGTACCCACTTTATTACAAGGCAGAAAGATAACCCATTTCCAATCCATCTATCCCAATACCATAAGAAGCTGAGGCAATAACAATTATCTCTATCCTTACATTTTCTCTCTTCTCTGAATAGTTCTTGTACAGTAATGAATTGTAACAGCTCCTTCACACAGATTTCTCTCCCATATAATTAATGTCCTAAGATATTCTATTTACTGGTGAAGCAGTTTGAATCAAGAAGTGATTACTTTTGAAGTAAACAGAGCTGCTAACCACATTTCACAAAGACGACAGTAGTTTCCCTTAAAAAAACAAACACAAAAACCAAGCAAACAAACAAAAGAATACAAAAAAACCACACAACAAGAATAAAAACACAGAGAAAAGAGAGAAATGGATCTTTACAAAATCAGACTCTGCACTGGGATATTTTGCCTTCATACACACCCCTTCACACAACCACCATGAATTTTTTCTTTCATGTTTTTTGTTCTATAGTTAGAACACGGAGTTGTCCTAATCAGCAGGCTGTTTTTGAACTCTGGATAGTCACAGTTTGAGTTAGAATATGTTGCTTTTCTGCAAATTAAAAAATAAAGTCAGATCCACAGGCCATCAGAAAACCCTTTTCTTTTGAAAGGCAGCTTCCCAAGGAAACTTTTGAGTAAAACATTTTTTTCCATCCTGAATATCTATGATGATATCCTTAACATATATTCTTAAGGAATTGTAGATACAAAATGAGCATGAGGATGAGCGCAACATGAGATAACTGGTGCTAACTAACACTGTATTGATAGCCCAGAAGACCTCTTATAACTTATCCTCTACAGTTTGAGCAAGCTCATAGGAGAATCTTCATTACTCAAAGGAATAGCTTCTGGAAGCACTGCTTATTTTCCCTACCCAACCTACTTCCTATCTCCTGTGTTTGAATCTTCTAGAAAGAGAAATGAATGTGTGTGAGAGGATATGTTAAGGACAGGATGGCTGACAGTTCCCATTGCAAGGCAACATTGGAAACTCCTGTTTGATTCCACATATTTACAGCACTAAGTGTAATGATGCTGCATTTTGCTCTAGACATACAAAGCCCTATCTAGCTCTTTGACAAGTTAAGAGCACTGCTTCTACCCAGAAAAGTAAAGGTATTTTCCTGAGAAATAGAAGGAGATCATCCATGATTCTCCCTTCTTGCTGTCACAAATTGAGATACTTCATTTTTTAGGATAAGCCACAAACACCAGGCTTTTGCAGTGTAAGTCATAACCACTCCATATTCGCCTGAGCAATTGCAACTGATCTGAATCCTGAAGGTATTACAGTGAAACTGCAAACTACCAGTGTCCTTCACTGTCTCTCAGCCTATGCTACTTCTGGCAATAATTATGGTAACTCAGCTTAGGAAAACTCAGTCAACCAACAGGAATGTTTAGGTTCCCACCTAGATGATGAGAAGGCAGACATTTCACTAGTACACAATGAATTACTCTTCAGAGGCACTGAACATATTTTCTTCATGGTACAAAGAGCCTGGGCCTCTAGTTTATACCCTCAGAAGTGCTCTGTTGTTCCAGGAATCTACATTTCTATGCTGAGAAATACAAATTAGAAATAAACCATTAAGGTGTGATCTGGGTGTGCTATCAGGAGTAGTGCTTGCCTTCTTAGACTTTTTGAAGACCAAAACAAGTGCCTATATTAGCCCCTCCAAACATAGCCTGAGGTCATAATAAGGAACTGAATCTGAAATGCTTGTATTGTCATTAACTGTATTTGTTCTCTGTTTTGAGCTCTCTACATTTTCTAGGTCATATTTAATCATTTACAATTCACTGATGGATCTCCTTACTAAGGACATGCCTGTGCTTGTAGCAGAGGACATAATTTCTCATTCATGAGAAACAAAGCACCTAGTAAGTCTTATAACATCAATAGACACTTGCAGCATTGCATCTTCCTAATCTCCTTCCCATCTCATACCCTTCACTGTCTTTCCCTACTTTGTTTGCCTTTGAGATGTTTGGAACTCCTTGGTATTCACATTTTAATATTCATCTCTGCAGTTTAATGAAGGATCTACTTATTTTCAGCAGCTGATTTGTTAGGGAAAGACAACTAAAAGGAGTAACTAATTAACAGGGTGTCCCTACAGAGTAAAAGAACTTGTCTTCTGGAAATAATTTTGTTAAAGATTTGCTAATAGCGAATAGATTACTTTTGGAAGTATCCTATACAACACACCTGTACATAACGGTCTGGAGATTTGCTCTGGATTCTCAGCTGAGGAGGTCACAACAACTACAAAGCAGAAAAAGCCTTCACAAGTGTCCAGTTTGGACTAATGGAATGATATGACCTCTTAACTTCATAAGAATATTTTTCCTTTCCAAGAACTTGGGTTGGACATCACCTAGTCTACAAAACTATTGTTTTTTGGATTTGTTAAGGGACTTTCAAAATTGAGGTTATGAACTGCTATAATATTACAGTGGAAGTCCCACAGGTGGTAGGAGTAAGAGACCCACGTTTCCTTGCTCACACAGAGATGGAATGTGTAATAGGCGCTGAACAGCTGGAAATGTTAGAATATGAACTCAAATATAGAGCCATATTTGGTCTGCAGTTATTCCTTTGTACAGACTCTGCCTGAGCATTGCTCTTGCTATCTCTGATACTTGTGAAGCATTGGCTAAATGGCTCACTGTTTGTTCCAAATATCTCTAAATAGTTTGTAATATCAGATACCATCTTAAGGTTAAAAAAAAAACCCCTCCTTTTAGCATTTTTTCAAAATTCAGGTGCTATGCTTTATTGTTAATTTCAAAGTGTATAGAGTTACCTTTTTTTTTTTTTTTAAATTTAATAACATTGAGATTTAGACACTCTTAGTACAGGGAATACTCTATTTTCCCCTTTTAAAATAGTGAAGAACTGCCTTCTTGGTAGTTACAACGTATGAAAAAAAAAAGGAACATAACATGCCAAACCCTTTGAAGAGAAGAATAAGGAAAGATTTTTCTTTTGCAGCTGACTGATTGTAGAATTATTTTTTGCTTTTGGGATGATAGAGCAATTCATTTCTGTAGCAGAATTTGATTGTTAATAAATGTATGAGGCTTGTAGTGAATTATTTTCTGCTTATACTTATTTTCATTTGAAGAACATTATAGTTCAAAGTTCATAAAGTTCTTCAGCTAAGAGATGAGAAAATAGTGCATATGTGTACATTTTTTTAAAATTTACAGTTGAAATCTCTCTCCTCTCCTCTCCTCTCCTCTCCTCTCCTC